>BROG01000256.1:165000-697500 GCA_030159075.1 Atrina japonica | reverse complement strand
TCCATTTGTCACTTTACCATATATGGGTGAAATACCACAAATTATAACCTATGTAATGGTAATTATAATCTGGTATCGGTAATCGAACCCGGGACCTTCCGCAAGCGGTCACCATAGTTTGAAGTATAATTTTAAACACTCATGACATTTATCTACTTCCCTGGGCGTTTGGTGAAGGAACTGTTACTGTTGTAACTATAATCGAACTTCAAACATCAAGGTTGCGAGGCCAACACTCTTCCTCTTAATCACCTAGAGCGATCCTTTAGATATTTATAGAATCAGTATGTTAAACGTTACTATCTACATACTACAATTACCCTACTTTTTATTATCACCAGAGGCAGTAGGTGGACATTTACCTTGATCCGAATAGGTAAATACACTCTGCTTATGAAAGTTTGGTGGTGAAATTATCAGTAATGAATGTATAGTATCGATATAAACATTATATATTTACAAGAACGTTTATAAACTTTTGCAATTGAGCGTAATCACATATCAACAGGTCGATTTGACAACATTCTTGATATGATTGAGGCCTGCCGCTAATAGCGGAGGGTAATGATTGATGGAGTTATAGATAACTGGATAGATGAAATATCACAATATTGGTATTTAGATGGGTATTTACTTTATCATAGACAATTAATTGACAATTAATGTGCTCATTTACAAATTGTAAGTAAGTCAGGTCAAAATACGTGTTAACTCAAGTTTTTCATAATAAGGCTTCATGAGTAGAATACAACTACACCTATGGTTAGTGAATCGCGCTTTAAAGCATCCATGAAATCTCTCACCTCTGTCAGCATAGGTTCGAATCCTGCTGAAACCTAAGCTGATTTTTGTGAGACAGTTTGCCAGTTTATTTGCGGGAGGCCGGTGGTCTCTTCCCGGATGCAATGCAAACATTGTAAATGGGTTCTCTTCCCTCCATTAAAAGTGGTCGCCATCATGTGACTGATGAATTTTTTAGTGTGGCGTGATTAATATTCAAACTAAAAACTAGTGTGTGTGTGTGTGTGTGTGTGTGTGTGTTACTTCTCAATTTTCTATCAAAATTTGCTTTGTTCGTGGCGATGAAATAATGAATCAAATTGTAATTATGTTTAACCATATTCTTAACATTTGTATCATTGACCAAGACAAACAATTTATATATATATATATATATATATAGAGAGAGAGAGAGAGAGAGAGAGAGAGAGAGAGAGAGAGAGATATTAAAACGATGTTTGACATTTTTCTCTGTATGTTTATAAACATTATAATCTAATTCACCTTTAAGTATCTTAATTGGCGACGTATATATATATATGACCCAGTGTTTGCTATATAAGAAGTATATAAACTCCGTAGGAAGGTTGAAGATTATTGTCAAGTCACGCTGGTTAGTTCTTCACTATAGCTGTGAGGATATAGTTTAGATATATACATTTCAATGTTGAAATGTCAACTTCCTTAACAACGTGATCAAAGTACTCCTTTTACAGGATAACTGAGGTTATGAAACATTTTATGATATATCAAATAGTAAATAGTTCTGGCGTAGAACCATTATTGTTTAATTACCTTATTTTTTACTTAAAAGTAATTCCGGTAACATTATCTAAAAGGACATAAGTTTTATATTCATTTAGCAATAACACATGATCCAAATGTTAGTCCTGTATCAGTTTTAGAATATCATCAATTAACCTCTAACACTTATGATAATATTAAAAGATGACGACCATTTGTTTGTGCATTCCGATGAGAATTTGTGACTTGTATGGAGATGTAAGCAGCTTTTGGTAAATTATCACAAATTTTGACCTGTACTATTTCCTGACGTCGATGCAATAATGATTATTTTACATGCCACGCCGACTGTGAAACGGAACTTCAGTTTTAAGTGTCAGTCGAAAGATCCGTGTCTTTCAATTCGTAATCCGAGCGTTTGGCGAAGAAACAGTCACTACCATTTTAAAAGTGTTTTGGTATGACGCGATGCTGGTAAATCGAACAAGAGACCTCCCGCTTGCGTATCGAAGCACAAGACTAACACAAGCGGCTTAGGACAGCGATTCTTAGGATTTGTATACATGTACACGGCATTACGACTGCTCAGTGTGTCGTTCTGTTTGTTGTACACTTGGGTGTTCACGTTAGGTCTTAAGAACTTGTTATGATTGAACGAGCTACAGACACTTGAAAGACACGAGTCCGCTTACCTGATTTGAAATCTGACATTAAGGTATAATGTGACAATATATATATTTCATCCTTGTTTACATTATATTTCACACTATACTTTAATCTATTTATGAAATCATTTGATTCAGAATGGCAAAGTCGCTAATTGACAGTGGGTGTTGAAATTGGCCTTTTCTTAAACGTCCCCTCGAACCAGACTTTTATTCAGCGCAAAGCGATACTTACTAAAAATAATACATTTTATTCTTAATCTATCAGTATTGTCGCCAGACCAGCGATGCGATTGATCTTTTTAGATCTTATCTTGTTCATTCTTAATTTGGTGTATGGTCAGGCTTTAATGGATATGAAATTGAAATGCCCTAAAACATCTTACCGGGGTCAAATGATGTCACTCTGGTGCGCCTGATTTGACAGTGGGTTTATACAAATTTTAATCGAAAAGACCCACCACGATGAACTTGGGGATCACTGTGTCAGTTGCATAATGTGATATTTTTCATTCAATTAAACATATTACATGGTTTCCGTTGTAAACATGATCGTAAAATAACAAAAAAGAAACGTAAAACCAATCTCTGCGGGGATCTGTGTAGTGGATTTTATCCATAATTTTATTTCAGAAGAACTATTATCACCTTTGTAGATAAAATTATCTATCTATCTATATATCTATCTATCGACCTTCAAAACCGTTTCCCCAAGATATATTTGTTGTAGGTTTCCAGATCTCTTTCATTCTTCTATCCTCTCTCTTACAATCTCCGTAAGTACATCGTTGTTTCCCGCTTTGATGTTTGTAACGTTTCTTTACGACATATCTTCATATTGGTTATTCTAATGTGTCAAAGAACAAAAACTTGATATAATTAGATAATAACTAGTTATTATCACTTCCATCGGTCAGTTCTCTGTCGTCACATGGGATAATAGTAGTACCAAACGTCTTGTCGACCGAAATATGTTAGCAAAAACAATATTCTTTATAACAAATGGAGTAATGTCAAATGTTACATCCAGATGTATTCACGTAATTAACGACTTTCTTTAAGTGATTATTCTATACCTAAATCAAGAAGGAAAAGAACAATACTAGTGTTGTTATAAATTTTAGTAGATTTGTGTTACTTTTGCAGTAGATAGACCGACTTGATGTTGGCGAACGGGGCTCCTTGCTGTGGACGGAAGTCGGAGTACCCAGAGAAATCCCACGTGTCCATCTTGGCGACCACCTATATATATATATATATATATATATATATATATATATATATATATATATATATATATATATATATATATATACATATATATATATATATATATATATATATATATATATATATATATATATATATATATATATTTGTGTGTGTGTGTGTGTGTGTGTGTGTGTGTGTGTGTTTGAATTTTTCACTAACATGGAGATATAACCCGCTTTAGGTGAAGTGCTAAAATTTTTGTCTGTGCTATGGACTGATGCCAATGCAATAGGATTCTTTTACGTGCCACATCAACTTTGACCCGGTACCTTGTTTTTTATCACCCGAAAGACTTACGACGTTCACTTTGTGTGCTGAGCACTTTCAGGTTTGAAATGTCTGGCTTACTAGCTGGCTGACGACTCTTCCAGTATTCATCTTAGTTAGTTTTTTTTATAACGAGGTGAACTAGTCGTAGGTAACGCGAATGAATCTTTGTATCTAGAATGGTATAATTATCTTAATTTGTAATGATTAATTAAAGATATAACTAAATTAGATATGCAGAGGTCAGTTTATTTAATATTATGTACACACAATTGAGACATCGTTTGTACTTTTAATGTTTGGAGAACAAGGTTTTATACACGTTGTCATAAATTCTAAATAGACTTGCACTCATAGAAGTGCGAGTTGCATGCATTTGTACTTTTACAAAATAAGTCTTACAGTAATTTTCATAAATGCCCCCATTTTTCCCGCAGATTGACCGGATATCTTTTCTTTGTAGACGATCAATATAAAATCATGAAGAATTATCCGATTAACGTTTAAATAAATGACATGCCATGTTCCTTAATCAATCACTGTCCTCATTACATCATTATTTTTCATTATTGCTATTTTTATTCACTTTTTAAACATGTACTAGCAACACATGATTTCCAACTTAAATGTCAGATATTATGAGTTGAGAGGGTTTATTTTCCACTAAAATTCTACTTTTGCAACATTTGCCGATTTTGAAAAGATATTATTTTAAAGTATACAACCAAGCTGTGAAGTTTTGATACAAATTTTCTGAAAATGATAAACCATTTCAGTGTACTTAATAATATTTTCTTTTATATATATATATATATATATATAATATATATATATATATATATATATATATATTATATATATATATATATATATATATATATATATATATATATATATATATGGGGGCAGTTGGTTCATTTAAAAAGCAAGGGCTGATTATCAAGTCAACATGCCAAAGGTATTGATGTAGTCTAAGTTAATGGTCTATCATTCCTTCTGAAATCTGAGTTTTTCATGTTTTCTGAATTAAAGTCACTGAAAATGATTTGGCTCCATCATTCTCAATATCAGTTAGTGTCAGTAGAACCAAAGAAATGTTTATGTTTCTGGTGCAATCACGAGTGCGTGCTAGCCCTCTGGCCATGGCCATGCACGTGGACTTTCTTAAAACATCTGTCAGTTTCACAATTGACTAGACCACTTTAATATTGATGCTTATTCAATGTGTATCTTTTGATTTTGCCATTATTTGGAATATACTAGTCACAAGTTTTGATAGTTTAGTGGTATCTGCAGACTAAATGATATATGACATAAAACATCTCAGATACCAAAGTATAAATCATTAGGATGCCCAGGATATATATAAAATCTGGTAAAAATGGACAAAAACGGACCTCTGGAATCAAAAAGGTGGGATCAGGTGCCATGGAGGAGTAAGCATCCCCTGTCGACCGGTCACATCCGCCGTTAGTTCACAGTCAAGTCCAAATGAAATACGTGAGGAACGAATCCTCGTCTTAATTGGTACAGACGTCTCAAAAACCGCCAACGAAAACGGAACCCAACATTTCACGTCGAGAAACAGAATAATCGCAAACAAGACTATTATACAGATGCAGGCTCTACCTAGTACATACAGAAGCAGACATATTAAAATGAAGTTACCGCTTTTGACGGTCTAGTGGTAGAGCGTTGGGCTCGGTAGCGGATGTTTCTGGGTACGATTTCCGATATTAGGTCATACTAAAGACTTTTAAAAAATGGTAGCGACTGTTCCTTCGCCAAGCGATCGACATTCCAACTGAAAGTCACAGGTCTTTCAGATGAGACTAAAAACCGAGATCCTGCGTCTTAGAGGGCGTAGTGCGTAAAATAATCCACACTGCATTTGCGTCAGTCTATAGTACAGGTCAAAATGTGCAGCACCTCACCTGAAACGGATAGTATCTCCATATAAGTGAAACATTCGTGTCCGAGTAGCACAGTGAGCGCACTCGCTTCTCACCAATGCGACACGGGTTTGATCCTTGGATTTGACAGAGGTATGTGAGAAGGCATGATGGTCGCCAAGTCGGACACGTGGGATGTCTTCGGATACTCCGGTTTCCCTCCCACAGCAAGGAACTGCCGCACGATAACATCAGGGCCACGAGAGACATTAATATGAATTGACATAACTTGTTCGGCAATCGTTGTAAAATAAAGTTTAAACTATAAGTGACACATTCATGGGTAGATGTAAAACAATGAAAAAATATGTACATAGAATTGATATTTCATAATTAATATTTTATAAATACATTTTGTAATTAACATTTTATGCTATGATATTGACAATATAAAAATTACAGATACCATATCATTATCAACAACATAATTTTGTTGATACTATCATACTTCAACACGTTATGAAATGAAATCAATTCTGAATGAAATATTTAAAATTTCTTTAAATATAATACTAAAGTAGTATTTAGCTCAGATAGCAGCATCAAAATTCAAATCCAAGGTAAGATATTCTTTTTTACAGTTGGTACTCTTTGACGGATTTGTCAATGCATTTAGATTAAACCACCTACCGAAAATTTCCAATGAAATTGTTTTTGTTTGTTTGTTTATTGTTGTTTAACGTCCCACTCAAGAATCTTTCACTCATATGGAGACGTCACCAAATGCCGGTGAAGGGCTTCAAATTTTGGTCTATGATCGGCACTTACGGCCATTGAGCAGTGAGGGTTCTTTAACGTGCCGACACCAACTGCGACACGGGACCTCGAGTTTTACTGTCTCATCCGAAGGACAGGAAACCAACCTGCCGCCAGCTGGACTCGAACTCAGGACCTCACGATCAAGCGTCGAGCGCGCTACCGACTGAGCCAGGCCGGCTCCCAATGAAATTGTGATATTGATTAAATGATAAATACATGCATATATGTTTACATTGATATTGATCATCCAAAGTAGCATTAGCTGTGTTTTCCTAAAAAATATTTTTTTTAATACTTAGATTGATGTACAATAACAAATAAGAGAATGAGATAAACACAATCATAAAGTTTCTTATATTCCTAAATATTTTGTGAAAATAAGGTCAGGTCCACTGTGTGATGCATATACAAACAGTTAGATTGATTTCATCAATTGAAAGTGAATAATTGCCAAACCTGGGTTTCTCAAGCAATTTTCACAAAATATATAGACATTCAAGAATGTCTGTGTATGTTTCTTTTCGTTATTGTACATCAATGTAAGTAGTAAAAAAAAGAAAAACAAATAAGTTTTGGAAAAAGGGTAATGCTTCTTTGAGAAACAGAATATATATATATACATACTTATATAATAATTACGAAGATAAGTTTTGTTTATTCAAAACCGCTATTGCCATAGTTAGAAAATAATTGCAAACGGAATTTGTATTAGTTAAAATCGAGTTATGGAAACAGTTAAGTTTTTTCTTCAAAATGAAGGTGAAATGGATCTCAAACTTTTTTTGTTGTTGCATACCTTCGGACCATGACGTTTCTACCCCGTTTCGCTCGATATATATGTCCGTATGTATATATTTACTGATAAGAGTTAATTCATTGGAAATGTTAATTTTATTGTTATTCACAATAAACTGATACTAGATCTTCAACTAACTGAGTTGAGTCACTATAAGCAAACTCAGAATAAATTCATTTATCAGGCAGGAATCGCCATATGAGAACCCTGAAAGGCTGCAGAGATATTTTGGCAAAAGAATGTGTTCCCAATTGGATTATTGACATATTGAAGACATAATTGACAATTTATTATCAACAAAAGCTGACAATTGTTATCAATAATTATGCAAACAATAGTATCTTTAAACAATGAAAACCAATGAATTTGAACTTTTATAGCTGGCGAAAGGATACACAAGCGTAGCGTGAAAAATTCATGCGAGTCGGAAAAAATCTAGCGTGGCGTACAACCACACTTACAACGGCCATAGCGATCCATGTGATAATACAACTACCTCAGGGATAGGTTGTAGAAAGCTTTAAATCGCCACTGATCTTGAGGAAGATTTATGGTCGATGCGGGGACCTCGTTAAACAATTTAGAGTCCCCTCTCAAGAATGTTAGATAATATTCTGTAGCACGGCCATAATTCCCTTTTGCCAATCAGACTTTGTATTAAGAGATGATCATTTCACTGAGCTTAACCTTTTCACTGAATTCGATAGGTGTCCATGTAACATTTGCAGCGGATGTGGCATGCTAACAGGGGACGCCGACCCTTCGCGGACACTACTCCTACTCCTATCCTTTTTCGGTTTCGCTACTGTTCCTCATGTTGAGAACCTTTTTATACCCAATGTGTCGAATTCTAACGGACTTGGAGTTTCCAATATCAAGTGGTACGTCTTCATTTTTACTTAAATCTATGTTATCTGTTTCGTGTTCCTAACTATGTCTGTGCCGGTATTCTCAAAGTAATTATGATAATGTGAATTCTTTGTACCAAATTTCGGATTGTTTATGCACAAATTAAGAAGACAAATTTCATGATTTGCTTGAAAAAGATGTGCGACATTGCATAACAAATAACCCCTTTCTGCTCAGATTTGACGCAAATTACCCATTAAACTTACTCCATGTTTCTCCTTTTCAGAAAATGAAAAGAGCACTTTGATCTTGAGACGACTATGATGATATGTATTATTACATACAGTGTTTGAAATTCAGAAGACACCATCGTAGCATGTATCCCAGGTAATTTGTCATTTTCTAGGAAGTTGAATTATCATAATTTTAAATTCAAAATTTTAAGCAGTTGCATGTTCTAAAATAGAATTGTATGTTAACAAATGCACTGTTGTTGTCTCTGATACTTTTGTTAATTATACTGTTATAGGCTAGACTGCCCAGGTGACCCCAGGTATATAAAGACCACCTGTCGTATTTGACTGTATTTTACACATTGTCCAGTGTAGCCATATCTGATCACACCCATTACAAAGAATGGTAAAGTCCAGAATCTAGGAGTCTGTGATTTGGAATCTAAAAAGTGCAAAAGTTTCACATGCAACATTACATATTTGCTCATTCCTAGATTATGAAAGTAGACCATACTATCTTTTGATTTGGGTGAGTCTAATTGTGACCTCAGGAGTTGATGAGACAAGGTCGCACAACAGTATTTATTATATAATGTGATTATGACCATGTCTTTACAGCCCTAATATATACAAAAGTCTGTATTAAGTGACTCCCTGTAAAACTATAGTAGCTGTGTAGATTTTACTCAAACATTTAAGATTTTATAATACATATTTATACTTTCTGTGATTTTATATATTAAAATCAGTTATATATATATATATATATATATATATATATATATATATATATATATATATATATATATATATATATATATATATATATATATATATATATATATGTCCGTTCAGGACCGGAAGTCACCAAATTTACTCATTACTCAAGCTCAACTTTGACTTCATCATTTTGACTATATAATCGTTTGAAAAACTTCCAAATTTCAGTGAATAAGAAACATATTATTATTTTACATCATTTACTTACGTGTATACATTTTTGCATCACACTTATGATTTTCCTCTAAAAACCAATAAATACGTCGAGTACGGTACTCAAAATTTGAGTACGAACTCAAAACATTTTTTAAAAATATTTCTGAAGTTTTCTTCAAATGAGCAATATCTTTTATCTTTATTTACAATTGCAAGCTATCTATATACAAACATATTCAGTAACAGAATAAATCCTGCGTGCTTTTCCCTTAAAAGCATGAAAAGTTTGTTGAGCTCGAGTACGGAGTAAATTTGGTGACTTCAGACCCTGGAGATATTAACATACATATCTGGTATAACATTGGACAACACGGACCTCTGAAAATCCAGAGGTGAGATCGGGTGTCATGGAGTAGGTACCTCACCCTGTTGATTGGTTATGTCTACCTACTTTTACAAAACTTCTAAAATTTTAATCTTTGCTTTCCGCGTTTAATCTCATCTGAATACATTTCTCCCTATTTTGATAATTGACAATAAATTTTGCAAAACGAAAAATAGCGGAGAAAGCCACGAGCTTCCAATTACAATGATATCGACTTATTGTCTCGGATATGAACGTTTTTGTTCAGGTAATAACGACCCAGTCAACATTGCAGTAATCCTTTTGTGGTTAAACATCTATTTATTTATTCCGAAATTCGTCATTTTCTAATCTAGGTTATGTTAAAAATAATACCAGACACAATGGAATAAGGATATTCATGTCTACAATATACATAAAAGAACCTATTGAAAGCGATATACATCATATAACGCTTATCTAGAATCGTGACAAGAAACATTACAAAATACTAATTATATATATATATATATATATATATATATATATATATATATATATATATATATATATATATATATATATATATATATATATATATAACGTTTGCTGCCGTTTAATTTTCGTCAAAACCGTCCTTAGATGTGAGTGTAAACTTCAAATGAAAGCGAAATTTTTAAGTTAAATAATTGAAGCACAAACCTACATACCATCCAATAGACTGTGATGGTTTACGACAAATTTGGTACGGGTGACTATGCTTTCTGTCGTAAATGGCCAAAAATACAGAAGACAAAATATTTATAGTGTACAGTATATATCAATATTCCAGACGCATTCCAAATTCAAATAGCATGAATAATACTTCAAAACTAGACCTGACCACGATAAAACACATGTACAGTTTTGCACGTTATCGGTCTTGTTTATAGATTACTAAAACACTCGGCAATGGAGACCTAAATGTTTATAAACAAAATCCTGCTCAAAAATTTCAACCTAACACGTAAGTTTTCTTTTACCATGTCATTTCCTTGGTATAGGTACAAAATAGGTACTAAAACGTCTTTTTCGAAGTATTTCTAAAAATCCAAAAACAAAAAGACATGATAGTACAGTGCTTAGTATGAGCAACAATATAAAAAAGATACAAAACTTTTAACCGTCAAGACGTCCAGGAGGTCGGAGCAGTTGCAGAGGAGTAAGCAACCTCTGTTGATCGGTCTCACAGGAAGTAAGTCCATATATTTTGACAGTTAGTTAAAACATAAATGATAGAAACAATATATTTCAAGTCAAGAAATTTGATGAGGACAATATCTTATCGGAAGATGCACCTACTGTTCATTTATTTGATCAAATATAAACTCGGTTTGTATGCTGGTTTTTATCAAATACCCGTGAATGCAGTGATTCTAATCTTGTTCATCTTAAATAAATAAATGAAAAGGTACAAAAATTGATTTAAAGTGAATGTCTCGATATTCATTACATTTTTATGAAAACGTTTTGTCGTGTTCGTTCGGTTTTGAACGCTAAAAACGGAACTAAGGAACACCCCCTGTTTTGTTACAATCACGATAAAAGGACTTTACATATTTAAAAGTTGTGTATTTTTGAATTAAATAATGGGTGTTTAAATGATTTCGAAGGTTTTTGATATTCATTTAAATGAGTTATTGATACTAGAAGTCGTGTAAAGCACGAAAGAATCTCGAGCACGCCTACTAAATATTTACAATATCCAAAAGGGGTTTTAAAATAACTGTTGCATATTTATATAGCGATTAACAAGTTACTGTGACATTTTTAGTTTTTGAAAATATTTAATTGATTTATGGGTCATATTGCTTTAGTCTGAGAATTTTTACACACTGTCAAAAAGTCATTCAATGATACAGAAAATAAAAATAACAAGGATGTTTATCGTCTCGGTTCGCAATTTAGAGTATATTCAAATTAGTCCCCTGTCTAAATATAGGATCTCTCAAACCTTTCCATTCATATAACATTTATAATAGTTTTATAATTTTCCATTTTGCGAGCCTTTTGCAGAGCAAAAATTGAAAATTTAAAACGAGTATCATAAATGTGATATGAATGGAAAAGTTTTTTATCATTTCATCTAACATATACAATTTAAACGGCATTTTCTGATGACTGGGGAGGACATTTTATATTCTCCTTTCAGTCGAGTTGACCAAATTGTTTCATCTAGGTCAAATGTGTGCGCAGAATTAAGTGCATAAACATATTGTAAATATTGCTTATATTTTAATACCTACATTTCGGCCTACATCTTAAATTATCATCAACATATCATATTTTATCAGACATCGTGGGCGAATTTGTTCCACAGAAACTGGTTATTATTGAACCGGTTTTGTAAACTTTCCGTTTGTTACATAAACCGGTTTTATCTGGTTCAAAAATACATCTGGTTTTTCATTTGTTTTATCCTAAACCTAAACTAGTTAATCAAACCATTCAAACTGCCTCCTGTAGGTTTATGCAATTTTGTTGCCAGAACAACATGACGACGCAAACATGAACCAGTACTAGTATCGGATAACTTTTATGTGTATTCTGGATATTTTATGTACTGGGGCAGAAAACTGAACTAATAATGATAGAGAGACGTTTTACAATGTTAAAACGGTGAATTGAATGCAGACCCCAAATTGATCAGCCGTCCATTGTCATTTTCTTTATCATGTTTTCACGTTTTAATTTAACATGGATAGATAGATTTTCGCTTTTTAGCATGTAAAAAATTTCAGATACCAAAGTATAAATCAATAGAATGTCCAGGACATAGATACAAATCCGGTAAAATGGACAAACACGGACCTCTGGAAACCAAGAGGTGGGATCAGGTGCCATGGCCATTATTCCCCAGCAATTAAAAAAATGGAGACATCATAATCAGGATTAATTAATATTGCAATAAGATTAATACTCTTTTAATGTAATTGGTATTATTTTTCCCTTTACTTTTACATCTCATATAAAAGAGCGAGGGCTAACATCTTTCTGTAGGCCTACCACGTTTTGGTAGTTAAAATCATTTATTTTTTTAATTATAAGAAACCAGTTTTAGTTTCATAATTGTTTTGCAAACAAGTTGTAAACCATAAACCAAAACCAAACCTAGTTTATTTGCAACAAATTCGCCCTAAATATAGGAAATTTGCCGAATCTACACAACATGTTTTGTTCGGCTGTCCCCACTCGTCACAAACGCATCTTCTCCAGCCTTCACACGAATGAATTCTGCGTATGTAGCAAATAAAAGTAGTTTAGTTTTCCGCTTGTTTGCCTATCAAATCTCCGTGGACATGGGCGTGTTCAACATATGAACATTTCATATGCAGAGATAGGCTACACACTGACAAATTATTGAGACAGGGATATCGAAAACCGCGTTTGATGTCAACGTTCCGCAAATTTTACGGTCGGTATAATAGACTTGTTTGCAACTACTCTGTTGAGTTACCTGTTCGATGGCATTTGTTCAGACGTCTATACCAATTATGACGAGGATTCGTTCCTTACGTATTTTATTTTGATTTTACTGTGGACTGGTCGACAGGGGATGCTTACTACTCCATTGATTTCAAGAGGTCCGATTTTGGAGTTTGTCCATTTTAGCCAGATTTTTACCTATATCCTGGACATCCTGGTGATTGGTATCTGAGACTTTTTATATTAGGCTACATATAAATTATTTATGTAATCTGTTATAAATATATTTGTAATGTTCGGAGACGTGGTCCTTCAACGAACTGTCGGCATTCCTATGGGAACCAATTGTGCCCATTTATTGGCCGACCTGTTCCTTTATTCATACGAAGCATACTTCATTCAGAAACTGCTGAATCAAAAGAAGAAAAAGTTAGCGGTGTCCTTTAATTTGACATTTAGATATATCGATGACGTTTTGTCAATTAGTAATGACAATTTTCATACATATGTCAATGCGATACATCCCAGCGAACTAGAAATTAAAGATACAACAGAATCAAGCACACACGCTTCATACTTAGACATTTTACTTAATATAGACACAGACGGGAAATTGGCAACTAAGCTATACGACTAACGCGACGATTTCGGCTTTCCCATCGTAAATTTTCCACATTTAAGTAGTAATATCCCTCAGTCGCCCGCATATGGAGTTTATATTTCACAAATGATCCGATATGCCAGGGCGTGTACAACATATGAAGATTTCATATACAGAGGTAAACTACTCACTTACAAATTATTGACACAGGGATATCGAAAACCGCGTTTAATGTAAACGTTCCGCAAATTTCATGGTCGGTATAATAGTCTTGTTTGCGATTACTCTTTTTCACTAAGTGATATGTTGAGTTGCCTTTTCGTTGGTGGTTGTTGAGACGTCTGTACCAATTGTGACGAGGATTCACTCCTCACGTATTTCATTGGACTTGACTGTGGACTCACGGCGAGTGTGACCGGTCGACAGGGGATGCTTACTCCTCCATGGCACCTTATCCCACCTCTTGGTTTCCAGAGGTCCGTGTTTGTCCATTTTTACCGGATTTGTATCTATGTCATGGACATTCTATTGATTTATACTTTGGTATCTGAGATTAACAGTGAAATATTGATCACCGGCACACTGGGACAAATATATCCGAAAATATATTTCATTGAAAGAAATACACACTTTACCCCCGGAATCTACGTAATTTATAATGATCATTAAGTCCCATAACTCTGTAAAATGTTTCCAAATACAGGAAAACACTGGAATTCTAGGATTTATTTTTATACAACTTGATACCAAATTTGAAATTTGGAGAAAAAATTACGGAATGTTGAAAAGGTCATATGAATAATAAATTGATGAAATCAATAGGCATCATATTTGATCTCGCAAATAAAAATTAAAAGAGGGACCACACATATTGTTCAGTGCATATGCAAAATTACTGATTATCATTTTAACGAATAATCTGAGAAAATTATTGAATCAATACTAATTAAAACCTTAACTAGCAGACGCACATTAAACCAATAGTCCCAATTTTCATCGTTTGGGAGCTAAAAGGCAGCGCAGTTTGGATTATTTCATTTTTTTCTCTTTGAATTAAAAACAGACGAAAATATTCGGGAATTTTAATTTTAAAACTGGTATCTCTTCAGTTATAGTTCGTGGTTCATGTATATATAACATAGATGCATAATTAAGGGAAATGTGATTGGTTTTAACCTTTGTTAAGTGAAAAATAGTGTGTAGGTCAAGTGGCATGAGATAAATGATAAAACTATGCGTCCTTCATACATATGCAGCGTCAATGATGATTTAGTGGTGATTTAGTGGTGACATGGGAATTCAGATAAACAGTGCCAATAAGAATGGGCAGATAGACAATACATGTTTTTATGTAAATAAAAATCTGTACATATGCACGAAGACTCTTTAAAAGACTATCATTCTAAATCCCTTCATAAATATTACGTTGTGATGTTCCTAATGCATAGAAAGAATTGTTTCATCATCATCATTATTATTATTATTATTATTATTATTATTATTATTATTATTATTATTATTATTATTTTTATTATTTTTTCATCATCATCATCATCATTGTCATTATTATTATTATTATTATTATTATTTTCATTATCATCATCATCATCATCATCATAATCATCATCATCATCATCATCATCATCATTAAACGCAAAATACGCCAATGTAAAAAGCAAACGCAAACAAATATTGTTCGTTATTAGCTCAACTGATGAAGTCTAATTGACAGAAACGGTATCGTCTTGAGCATTATAACGTTGGTATTATGTCTATAATATTCATATTGAAAATGTAAACAAAACCTCAAAAATATTGTACGTTGCAAACGAAAACAATCATGTAGTTTACCTGGAACGTGTAGTTTTTTTATATGATCAACATTAATATGAATACATTATGTATGACCATTAATGTCTTTATTCATGTATTCGTACATAATCTACATCTGATACATAATATTTACGAGATATGTGTAGAATAAATTTAGTTTCAAATTTTCAAGACATGGTCATGTTATTTTAATCAAATGTACAAAATATACATTTACATAATATATTGCAATTAAAAGTAGCTTCTACTGACATGTTTATTATCAGAATATTCAGTTAATATTCTATTACAATGTATAAATCACACACATTATACATACCTTTTATATTTTTTATTTAGATTCATTTTCTAATAGAGAGGTATAACGTTATAGCGATTTGAACCATTATGCGTAGATTAACATACTATGTAAATGTCGCACTATATTAAAAAGTGAAATTGATTTTCTTTTTTTACAATTATTACATGAATCTTCAATAATTGGTTGGTATTGATAAACAGGTAAAAGATCATCAAAATACCTGGTACAAAACAAAATATACAGACGAAAACCAGGTAAAAATGGTATGAAATTAGTAAGGAAAAACGGTTAAAATAGAATCATAATACGACGTTTACAGTAAATGCTCAAAATAAACCTTAAATAGCATTTTGGATGTACATGTGTGGTTTACAGTCCGTCACGAACCTTCGTGGCCAAGTGCTTAGAGCATAGTGATTAAGGCCATGAAGCCGTCACACGACTCTTACCTCTAGTTAGCGCAGGTCCGAATCCCATCGGAACGTAAGCTGATTTTGTTACGAAAAAATTGCCAGTTTACTTTTAAACCGGTGGTCCCTTTCCGCGTGCATATAATTGGGTTCTCTCTGCAACCATTCAAAGGTGGTCGCCACGATATGACTGTTAAGCATGGCTTCAAACAAAAAACAAAAATGTCACGCCAAAAATTTCTTATTCATATAGAGACATCCACATAGAGATATGGATTTTCAATCATTGTACCACTGCTAGGAATAACGTGCCCAAGTGTGTTAGGGTTTTTGTAAACTTGAAAATTTGTCTTATTTATTGCATCAAAGTGATATTATTGTGAAATTGGTGGTTCAAATGCTGTATCATTCAATATTCTTCAGTTGATTTGTATGAATCCTTAATTCAGGCAAATCTATAAATAATTTAGGTGTATGACAAAATCCATAAAAAATATAATCCTGCAATACACTTCCCGCTACAACGAATTGTGTAACTAGATTTAGTCAGTCAACTCTGCAAGTGATTTACAGAGAAGAGATGATAAAACACACACACACACACACACACACACACACACACATATATATATATATATATATATATATATATATATATATATATGTATGTGTGTGTGTGTGTGTGTGTGTGTGTATATATCAAAGTTATCTCCCTTTAGAAATTGTATACGGCGTGTATGTCTACGAAATGATCGGATATGCCAGATCATGCTCAACGTACGATCATTAAGTATAAAGGGCAAACTTCTTATTGATAACCTGTGGTTAAAAAAATGCGACAAAAGGGTTTAAAGTCGTCATCATCTAATGACGATACAATGATTCTATTCGCCTTCTACTGAAATAGCGAGTAATGTATTTGATAGTTGTTGTCGAGTTGTTTTCTCCGGTTGTGACCACGATTTATACCTAAAGGTACTCACAGCAGATGTAACCGGTCGACAGAGAACTTGTGTATAGAATTAATACCGAGTACTGCTATGTGCGGTTAATAGCATATGATGAATTTTGTTAACACGTGGAAAGTAAGTTTATGACTTTATATATATATATATATATATATATATATATATATATATATATATATATATATATATATATATATATATATATATATATATATATATATATATATATATATATATCGGTTGTATGTATTATATCAATTGTATCTCACACCCAAATTAGAATCCATGTTTATAAAATCGTATTCTTCTAAAAACTGAATCAGGTTTGTAACTGAAGCATGTTTTGAATGGTAGTGATTGGATCCTGTTTGTATCGATACTGCAAAAAGGGAAACAGTGGTTGGTCGTTTGATTTATACGGGAAACATAATGTTGTCATTATGAGATTTATTTCAGTAACGTATTGATTTAGGGTCCCATTATACAACGTTTCGTGTCATTTCTGGACTTTTAATGTCCAAGTCCCTCATACAGAAAATATAATAAATACGTAATGGTCATGTAACCATAAACGTGCAAAAAGTAAACTGCCGAAACAGCATTTACATTGTTTCGCTGAGTTATGGGCTCAAAAACTGATAAATTTGTTTCATGATTTAGGGATTGTAGACCTTAATGCATTTGTAGCATAAAGTGGCGCCGGATTTATTTAAACTGATACATATTTGTTATGACTCGTCACATCACTGAGGATGCACACTGGCAATTGTAAGGGGTTTTCCGTGCTGTCTGCTTAGCAGTAGAGAAAGCTTCCACTTAAATTTATTTGCTTACATGGATTATTACTTAATTTGCTCCTGTTAGAATGAGAAGCAGCTTGTAATATACACTCCAGATAGCAGCAATGCAACATTTTGTGTCGATGATTTATTTCTGAGTAATTTGTGACAGCTACAGACAGACTGAGAAACCGACAACAGACAACGACCAAAAGGAAAGTGATTCTAGAACGTTTCATTTCTTAGAGAAACGCGTACTGGAAGCATTTTGAAGTGAAAATGTCTTCTTTTGCAGTGGTTCTTATTTATCCTAAAACAATGAGTACTTATCTTTTCATGATCAAATACAGGGATACGTATTAGTAGTTTCAATTTCTTTTTCCATTTTTATACATTTTTACATGTACTCTTTGAAGTATACAAATGTACGTTTATTTTATGATTTTGAAAAATAATGTAGACAAATAAATACATTTATTTTAAAAAAGTACTTCGTAAGCTTGCCATCTAAAAATCGTTTTTCAATCTCTTTTAGATCATATGACATTTCCATTACTTTCCAGTAACTTCACTTATTTTAGTTCAGTTTGCTGCTTGGTTGCAGGTTGCACTACAGTAATTGCCTTCTGGTTCAAAACATGGCGGCGGAGAAATATTTCCTGAGTTTTCCTTTGTGTTAGAGGGTTTTCCCCTGATTATAAGTTACCATTTTTTTTGTCGTAAAGAGCCGGCCTGGCTCAGTCGGTAGCACGCTCGATTTTTTATCGTGAGGTCGTGAGTTCGAGTCCAGCCGGCGACAGGTTGGTTTCTTGTCCTTCGGATGAGACAATAAAAACCGAGGTCCCGTGTCACGGTAGGTTTCGGCATGTTAAGGAACCCTCACTGCTCAATGGCCGTAAGTGCTGAGCATAGGCTAAAAAATTAAGCTCTTCGTCGGCATTTGGTGAGGTCTCCATGTGAGTGAAAGATACTTGACTAGGACGTTAAACAACAATACAACAACAACAACAAACAAACAAACAATTTGAGTCGTAATTATGGGTATGTACTTTAAGACCTGGTATGGTATGTTATTCTCGAGGGATTTACATTTAGAAATTTATTAAGAATTCACAGCCAGGAGGGGTGTGATTTGGTCATGGACCTGACTACAAAGTACCTGTGTGACTTTGATGTAAACAAAATCAGCTGTCTTTCTGGATGGGTAGGTATTTATCTGTACTAAGTTGGATAGCGATGACAGCACTGCAAAATGTGTAAGTATTAGATCTGAGAAATTCATTTACACAGAATAATGCTGACCTGAAAGTGAGTATATCTAGTAAGAATATATAGTAGAATTTAATACTGGTGTGCAACTTTAATCCCCCCCCCTCTGCTCCCAAAATGCATATTTGTGAAGACATGTCTCAAAATAAATTATCTTAAAATTTTCTTATTGATGACAGATCTTAGAAATCATTATTGGCTTGATACACCTGATTTCAATTAAACTGAAAATACGTATTACACACCTTCCATTACCGCATTATTTTTCCTTAAATTATCTCTAAAATTACAGTGTTGTTAATTTCACACTTTGTCAATGTCAAATGTTGTACTCTCGTTTCAGACTCCTTAAATCTGTCAAGTTTATATATGTCTTTTTTTTTAAAAAAAAATGAAATGACGTAAATATGAAGTTGATACATTTTATCGAGTTGCTGTTATACTGAAAACTCATAACAGAATACTGTTACTTCTCACACAGTGTCAATTAGGGTATCAGTATGATACACATAGTCCATAAATTCCAAAACGTGTCAATAATGCTATTGGCTTATTTATCTCATTTTATATTTTCATAAGACGGGGATATTTTTATAAATGTTTTTTCGTCTTTATCTTTTCAGCTTGACATTTATTTCGCAATAAATCGAGAGTAGAATCAAATTTGAGACATTTAAGTAGAATACAATATAGATGGAACAGTTGACTGGAATATTCAAATTGGATTAGATACAAAAAAGTTATCTTCTTCCGCCAACCGGTTGCATCCGCCGGAAGTCAAGTGAAGACAAAGTCTATGAAACCCGTTGTCAAAATCGATGTAATTGGTAGAACAATAAAATTATTATCATAAAAAAATTCTAGATTTTGAACATGGTTGAGGCAAACGGCATCAATTTATCGATCCATAAAATTTGTGAAATTTTGATTTTATTGGCGATAACTTTCATTATGATATAACATTGTACAGTATACAAAGGAACCTTGCCTAAAACTAGCTCGCTTAGAAGACCATCTCACATTTTAGACCATACATTTTTACAGTCTCTTGGGAAATATTTTAAGATAAGAACAGAAGCTCACTAAATAGACCACATCACTTATCAAACTACTTTTAATTAGTCAGTTATGTGGCCTTATGCGAGGTTTTTTGGTCTTTTGTGTATGAGGTGATCATTATGAGGTACATGACTTCTGTGGTATTCTTTATTTCAATTTTGCTAGGATATGTCACATTAACTAATTAATGAAAATTCTAAATTCACCAATTATCCTCGATCTTTCTACAAATATAATAAACATAATACCAATGTTATAATGCTCAAGACGATCGTTTCTGTCAATTAGACTTCATCGGTTGAGCTCCACTTTAAAAAGTATATGTTTTTTTTTTCTTAAGAGACAGTGGTATCATACAAGGTTAAATAAATCTAAAAGTATAGCCCGAATCCGTCTAAGAGTAACCACTGTAAAAAGATGACTATCTTAGCTTTGACTTAAGGAAATAGCTTCCTATAGAAATGTTATAGATAAGACGTTGGTTTATAAAAATATCATAGATGTCTAAAGGGCATAAATACCATAGCGACCCGATTTTTGATAAAAAAAATTTCAATTCCAAATTCTTATTTACATATACTCAAATGTTTGTTTCAATAAATTCGCTATCTGAGTGGACAATGGCAAGGTATTTGAATTTTGCGATGATCATTTACAGTGGTAAAATGTTGTTAATGAAGTAAAAAAAAATATTTCCATGTAAATGTTGTAAGTATCATATGTCAAGAAGGCGGCTGGCTTTTCCCGTCCTTCGGATAAGACAATAAAACCGAGGTCCCGTGTCACTTTAGGTGTCGGCACGTTTCAGAATCCTCACTACTCAATGACCGTATGTTCCGAGCATAGGCCAAAATTTTAAGCCCTTCAGTGGCATTTGGTGTCGTCTCCATATGAGTGAAAGATTCTTGAGTGAAGCAACAATACAACAACAATCAACAATCAATACTGTTAATATAAAACAATTCGTTCTTAAATTTTGGGTGTATTCAAATCGGATCTACATTGCTTCTGAAAAACAGCGATCGCGCATTAGCTCTGAATCTCCTCCTTGACATTTGCAAATATTTTGGTAAGATAGACTGCTTAAGTTTTGGAGGGGGATTTGCTGAAACTTTTGATACATATCTTTTCCTATGGATTTCATGGAAGAAAAAAATATTTAAAAGATAACCATGATATGTCATGGTTTCATCATAGGATACTGTTTTATGAGTTTAAGCAATTTAAATTCAGTTATTTATTTGATCAACGCCTTCTCATTCCCAAGAGTGTTGACGGTATATGTAAACAAAATACATGTTTTTGGTAAAGTCGTTGACATTTATATATAATATATTTAAGATATTTACAGAGTGGTCAATTATTATAAGAATTCAGAATATTTTGGGCTAAAAGATAATTTGTGAGAACACTAACCACAAATATATGTCCAATCTGATTAATATTAATACAATATGCAAATATAACATTACACCCAACATGCATATGTAATTATAAAAATTCAGGATATGAGTTTATTTAAATCTTATTTTACCTATAGAATAACAACGCTACACTACAATTTTACAGCCATGTATGTATATATTTTAACACGCGTTAATCATATTTATTGGGGAAATTTAAAATGCGGGGCTACATGAGTTATAGATGCTAAGAATTTGACCAGTAATTAAGTGGTTGTGTTTAATTAAGAGGTTGTTTTCTTCGAACATTTCAATTCTCATTCAAGTTCTTCAAATTTCTTACAGGAAAATGCATATTAGCAATTTAACATTTTGTTTTTTAGATTTATATTGTGAATTTTTTTCTTCAAAATGTCCAATAAATTATATCTTAACAATTTTGATAACCATTAATTTATACCGATGAGGTTAAACGACTCCCAGAATGTGTTTCGTGGACACGGCTAAATCTTTGACATTATATGGAAACAAATCAAAACTACAATGTTTTTCTAATTATCTAAAATGACCTACTGCTTCATTATTTTTATAGAAAGAAATACGTGTGTTTTAATAGGTGTGATTCATACTATAACAAAACAGCATTGCACTAAACGTGTTATTAACACGAACAAAAATAGTTCTTTGAGACAGATTTAACCATAAAATTAATCCTACTTCATCACTTATGATAAACTAGGTATACTAAAGTAGACCACCTACCTAACCTGACCTATTCCTGTTATCCCTCGGAGGGGCATAGGGCCTCCCGAACAGTCCTCCATCTATTACTGTCTTTTGCTGCTCTTTTTGCCTCTCACCACGTAAATTCGCATGTTCTCAGCCGTCTATGGCTCGTGGTAGTCGGCCGCCCCTTCTTCTCTTGCCTTGTGGGTTCCAATCCAGAGCCTGTTTGGTGATGTTACTCTGTGGACATCGCATAATGTTTCCTATCCACTAAAGTAGAAACCTAGCAAGTTGGTGGAGAATATGTGCCGTATCCTTTTTAACTGCTTATCCTTAGTTCCTGAATGGAGAGAATTAGTGGCGATTTTATTACTAGCAATGTGTGTTAGAGTAGTGCAGTGGTTAGTGCACTCGCTACTCGGCAATGCGACCTGAGATCGATCCTAGGATTTGACAGGGAAGCACGGGAAATAGTATGGCGGTGACCAGTTACCTCTCACAAGAAGCACCTCCTCCCACCAACATAAGAGCCAGATAGATGCATTAATATAAGTTGTATAACCTGTCTGTTAAATGTTGTGATAAAGATATATAGCAATGGCTCACTGTTCAAAACTGAAATCGACTTAACATCATGAATCGTTAAATATGATCGAAATATAGAAATACTGGACTCCATAAGGACTTCTCCGAATGACGACCATAAAAACACGTGACTGTGAAATAAGACTGGTCGTCGTCAATATGTCAATTGAATGAATATCAATAGCATGTCTTTTGTTGTAAATTAATCAACATATTTATTCTAGTATACTAGTTTGAACTCGTTCAATTTACAAAAGACTTTGGCACCCATTAATAAAAATTGGACCGCCCTTTTCTTTCAATACTAAATAACATCTTTTATAAAAATATCCAAATATGAATGTCATAGTTTCAACCAAGAAGCCTCCATATGCTTATAAAATTTGAAGGTCATGCAACATGTTTGCAAATGATTCGTCGAGAAAACAAATATGATTTAACAGGTATTGCCAAAGTCAGGTTTTCAAACATTGTTTTAAACAAAGTTAAAATGGTAACAATTGTTATGTTTGTTTGTATTTCATCTATAAAAAAGTTTCTAAAGTTTACCATAAAAGGCACATACCGGTTTTAGTTACAAATTGTTTTCATGGTCTTCATCCGATAGAATATATTTCATTCACTGATTTGCTGTTGATATTAAACAAAACAAACAAAAAAACGGTAATGAGATACCACGCCGAGGGAGAAAATATTTTCTACATTTCATTCACTCTAAGTAATTTCTGATGTCAAGATATACTCTTACCTCGATGTTAACATACAGCATGTCATTTTTTGTCTACTTATAGTTTTGAAACATGGATAACGTATCAACATGCAACTATTAGACTGGCAACTTGATTGACATTGTTATTTTCAGGAAATCAGGTTAGGTCTGACCAGAGGTGAGAAAAGAAGTTTTAAAGGGGTAATAGCTCTGTTCACCAAACACGGTTAATTCGATTTGTTTCTACTATTACTACTTGTGCTCGATAAACAATAACAAATAAGAGTTATACACAAGCATTCAAGTCTTATATCCCTATATACTTTGTAAAAATAAGGTCAGGTTCAGTGTGGTATCCATATAATACAATTAGAAAAGATAAGTCAATCAATTACAATTGAAAAAATGTCAAACCTAGGTTTCTCAAGCAATTTTCAGAAAATATGTAGGAATTTAAGAATTTATATGCTTGTGTATATCTTTATTTTGTAATTCTATATCAATCTAAATAGTAGACAGGAAAAAATATTTTTTGAAAAACACAGCTAATGCCCCTTTAAAAGCGCAGTGCTTTTGCTACTCGGCCATGGAGACCTCTTGTCCTATAAATAATTCAAACTCGTGTCATATAACTCTGAACTTTCAACCGCAAAGCACTTTTGTAGTATATATGTTTCGTTGCGCATAAAACATTCACGGTAATGGCGTACACATTCTATTAGAAACATTTGATGTAGGTCTGCCTTGTTTTAATACAAATAAAACTTTATATAGCATAGAATAAAATGATATCAAGTTAAGCAAAGTTTGTCCTATACGCATCAAAACTCCTACTTGTATTTCCGTTGGACAACTACATAGCTCATTAGATACCATGACAGTTTCCTAATAAAACGCATTGCATTATATTATACAAACAGTGATCCAAAACTGTTTTTATTTTAAATTCAGAATTGACCCATACCAAAGATTTCTGATATTTATTTATCTATTTATCATTGCTGTTATTATATCGAAGCTACACTTTCTGTTATACATATTTATTAAAGTTAAAAGAGATAACAACCGTGCATATTTAAACCACAGTGTCTATGACATAGTCAGGACGAATTCCAGCGCATTAACAAGAAATGCCGAGACCACCAATTAAAAGTGGGTGCCACCAAATTCCAATAATAGGTCAAAAATGAGTTCCAGCTTCATTGTAGACATGTGGTCTTCCCTGATAAATATTGTTTGTTTGAAAAATTTTCTACACCAAACTCAAAAATTATTCAGTTATATTGGAACGACCTGGTTTTAATGGAGGAGGGGAGAACCCATATTATCCGGGAAGAGACCACCGACCTTCCGCAAGTAAACTGACAAGCTTACTCCCAAAATCAGTCTAGGCTCCAGTGGGACTCGAACCCGCGCTGATTAGAGGTAATAGCTTCATTGTTCAAAGCGTTATGCTCTAGCCACTCGGCCATAGAGGACCCTCCCAGTTATATTGTAATAGGAAGGTCTTCATCGCCTCTGAAAACTAGCTGTCATCGTGATATATAATCAACATCGGAAAATAACTACGGTAGCGGTTGTTGAGTTGTCTGTACCGGCTGTGACGAGGATTTGTTCCTCACATTTTTCATTTGAGTTTGATAGTGGACTTACGGAGGGTGTCACCGGCCAACAGGGAATGGGAATGCTTATTCCGTCATGGCACCTGATCACAGCACTAGATTTCCAGAGGTCCGTGTTTGCCCAGTATTCACCAAATTGGTCACCAGTGGTTATCCTGAACATCAATACTTAGGAATCTATGATTTGTGTAATATTACGCATTTCTACTTACAACCAGCATTCCCACTGTTTAATTTATTGTTGCATTTTGATTTGTAAAGTTTATAATATCGTCCTTACTCTGTTAATTATGAACATTAAAATTCATTAAAATTGACATGCAATTTCAAACTGATGTCCAAAATTTCAACACAGGTGACTTAGATTTGAGTTTTTTTACGATCTAATATTGGACATTGAATGCATTCTTTACACCTCGAAGACAAGCATGTATGTATTCTATCTGGTGGATTGACATCAAATGACACAAGAAGAATTCCGGTTGTCATCGGAACGTGCAGCATACAAAGGGAAATAGACAATAAAAATGCAGAATGAATATTTATGTCAAAAAACGAAAACGTTTAGTGAAGTTGGTAAGAATAAATGATGAGATGAAATTAAAGTATGAATAAAACGTTTGTTCTATAGTGACTACAGGTTCAGAGTTTGATATTGTGTTTCTCGCGGGATTAGCTACAATGCAATTGAAAACCAAGTTTCGAGAAACAAACACTTTCAACGTATCACTCATTAAACCATCCCAAGCCATTACATTGTCAGTTTTTAAGCAATCACAATATGTTAGAAATATTCTAAATTGTTTCAGAAATTTGTTTAGCTGACGAGGTCTAACCAAATTATTTTCAGATATTTCAAGTTTTATGATTCCGGACCGAAACGTTACATTTGTTATGTTTCATTGTGTTATGTTTTAGGTCCTACATAAAAGTTGTAACAAGTACGTAACCATTGTAACGTGAAGTTCCACAAATTTTGACTTGTGCTATTTGAAAAAACTGTTATTAGAATGATGTTTATATTAAATGTCTTAAAGCGACAGAAGAGTTTAGTTAATTATCGTTCGAAAGTCTTGTAACTTTACACCTTTAAAATCTTATGTCTATCGCGCGGCGAATTTGAATTTGAAATGTTTTTCGTCACACTCAACAACTTTTCAGTTATATGGTGGCGGCCAGTTTTCAATGGTGGAAGAGAGAACCCGGTTACAATGAACCCGGGAAAAGACCACCGGCCTTCTGCAAGTAAACTGGAAAACTTTCTCACAAAAACCACCTTAGTTTCATGTGGGACTCCAACCTGACCGCTTGGCGAAGAAGCGGCTGCAAAATGTTAAAATGAAAACGTCGGATTTCTGACCCTAATTTGAAATCGGAATGTTTACGTTTGGGGGATGAACATTCTGTAACTAAACAATCCCAAGCAGCTAAAATCAAAAGTAGTAATGACACCACAGATCAAACCAGACGAGAAAGAATCTAACATAAAAGATGACGTCACTTATTAAATCAGTCGATAAAATAAACGTGGAGTATGACGTCAAATCAAACAAGATGGTAAAACATGCATACATTAAACATGACGTCACATAATAAATCAGTCGGTAAGAGAAGAAATTGTTCAACATGACGTAACATATGAAATCAGTGCGTAAAAATAAATATTAAACATGACGTCAAAGATCAACGCTGTAGGTAAAAAGCAAACAGTAAACATGGCTCAACATCAAACAAGACAGAAAAGAAGCCAACATTTAACGGACGTCACATATCAAATCAGACGGTTACAAAGCAAACATCAAACATGACGTCATACAGTAAGTCAGCAAAAATTAAATATGATGTCAAACATTAAATGATTTTATCAGTAAGTAAAAATGAAGTAGTACTGATTAATAATCAAAACTCAAGTCAGAACACGGCGAATTAGATGTGCGAATGGTCTCAACATGAAGAACAATTGCGAATCACAAACGGAGTAGGATCAGGTGTCCGGAAGGAGTCAGCGTCCTCTGCTGGAATGCCACACCCGTCGCAAACGTTCCATGGAAACATGTCTAGTTCGATAGACGGGTCAAATTCGATGAAAAGGTCAAGTTTGGTGAAAAGGTCAAGTTCGGTGAAAAGCACGATTAGCGGAAGAGAGACGCTACTTCAATATGTTTAAAAAGATCCCCGTATCGACCATAACTTAGAGTTAATAAAGCAATCGTTGAACCAAAAGACAAACATTATACCATACGGTAAAAGGAGCAATATGAAAGATGACGTCACACATCAAATCGGTCAGTAACAGAAGCAACCTTTATACCATTACGTAACACATCAAACAAAAAGCAATCATTTTAAATTATGACATCACACATGAAATAAGACGGCAAAAGCAAGCATTAAAATTAAAACCCAAGCATTTACGTGTGACCAGAAAGTAATGTCATGCAAACCTCACGGCAAATCACATATCACCGCAAACGCTTAGACGAATCACACAAAACGCAGCAGTATTGATCTTATACGTCTTGATGTATTTTGGTGTCACACAAAGTAGCCCTCCCCATTCCCTCTCCTTCAATCAAGAACTCAATTGCTTAACATTTTAATACGATAAAACGATTAAATCCTTCTTCATCTCTCCACAAACATTTAATCTTCCCTTCAACTTCTAGTATTACAATAATATTAAATCAATTTTAATGTGCATATTCCACTGTAATTACATACTAAGAATCTGTGTAAACGACTATTGCACGTGACCTGAAGAGCGAACACGTGACCAAATGTCTTTTATCATTCCTTCAAATACTCGTAATTAGCCACTTAGCGTTAGAGAGTTTCCGTATGAAATCAATTTAACGCTTAAAGGCAAATATTTTCATTTTAAGATGTTATGAATCATTCGTTGATGCTACTTCGTAGTTTACACAGAAGAAACATAATGGTTGATCTTTTTGGTACTATATCAATGTTGTTGACCTCCACCTGTAATAAATAATAGAAACTATTTATTCAAGATTTAAGAGGTTTTCGCACTAACGGAGAGCCATGTCGATCATATAAAATCTCAGCATTACAATAGCAAACGCAATCAGATGACTGAAATATAATAATACTTATATATATATTGAGAGCGCGTTTATGTGTGTTGCGTTGACGAATATAAATAATCATTCCAGTGCTCATTCACCTACACGACGATGTATCGCAGAATATAGGCGAAGTGTACCAGAGTAGACAGGTGTGATGTGGTCCTGCAGTTCTTACTTACCACGCTTACTCGGGTTTAAGTTTCATAAAACGTTCAATCCCGAGCAATTCGCGAAGGAATAAACGCTAAAAGGTTTTACATCCGACCGGATTTATACCTTAAATCTTCCGCTTGTGATCAATAACAATCTTTTTCGTGTCTCATCTTTGGACCTTACACCTTACATCGCACAACATTTCGGGTTTTACACAATTTCAATTCAAACGTATGATCTTGGTATAAAGATTCCAATCCTTGAGTATAAAATGTAGTTGCATATTTGGCTCTGCATATTAAGATTTCTTCATGTCAGACAACTATGATGAACTTTTACCATTTACCTGAGTTGCAGACAAAGTGTAAATCATGAGAGAGTGTCATCATGGTATTACCCGATTTACATAAATGTAGATAGAGTTGTCAAGTGTTTTTGCATCGGGCCAAGAGACCTTCGCATTCCAAATGTATATTTCATGAACATAATCTAGACATTGCTAATGCAATAGATTCAAACTGCATTTAATTTTGTTTGTGGTCAACACAGCAGGTTTTCAATGTGTGGTAGTTTATTTTATTTGGCACCGCCATTTCGAACACCCTAGAGTTATAGACAAGTGGCTGTTCGAATAGATAATTCTCAAGAGTTATGGGTTCATTAGGACTATATTTTTAAATTGACAAAAATGACGAGAGAATCCCCTATAGTGCAGTATCAAAATATTACAATAAGTAGAAATTCAAAGACAAATTCGTGTGTCGACCATAATTGACAATTTTTGTACTGATGCTCGAATGTTTTCTGAGTAATTGTTAGAGACATCGTGGTGTACCGATGTTTTGTACTAATAATGAAAAGGTAAAATGACAACAGAATAAAGTGCGCATGCCCCTAACACTTTGCAATATATAAAGCGAAATTGACGATTTTTCTTGATAAGAATTCTTACACTTTACTATATATAGACTGAAAAAAGGACAATTATATTTATGAGAATCGTTATGAGTCCTGAGTCTGTTCAAAGAATGATCATTGCATATCGTTATAAATCTGGTTTGATCTAAACTGGTATTATATTGTATTCAAGATTTTCACTTTCGTAACGTATACTTTTTACGATTTGCACCATGTAACATGAGCAATTGAAATAAGTTATTATCTGTATGACAAATTGGATAAACAATAGAAACGGTTGAGGAATTAATTCCTCTGCAACAACCTCGACACACATACACGCGCGCGCGTCCCCAACAATTCTCGATGATATCACTTGATATAAATTATTGCTGTATATGAGAGAGAGAGAGACAGAGAGAAGAGAGAGATAGAGAGAGAGAGAGCTAATTGTTATGCCTTTTGCAGTAATATTAAGTATTGAAATGTTGTAAACCGTTCTTTCATTTTTGCATAACACCAATACGTGCCATGATTTCAGCAAGCTTTGAAATATGTCTGTTTTACATTATCCTCATCATTTATATATTATTAATCATTCTGGTTATATTTGAAAAGCTTCAATACAAATTGCTCCCCTTAGAGTAATAATCACATTTGTTGATATAATGAAAATTATTAGTGAAAGAGATTAAATGCAATGAATCACAGTTATTGGTGAAAAGCGCCTAAAGGACTTTGTTTTGACATGCGCAGAGTAATAAATTACTCAAACTGTTACCTGTTGTTATGCGAAGCGTTTGATTGATGCTACTAGTATTGCCGTTGGGTTTACTACCCGCAGATCGACATTCAGACAAATGTGAAACACAAAACACAGGTCTTCGGTTCAATCCGTTCAATCCATTTCTCCGTGTCCGATACTCTACTGACATTGCATTTTAATTTCTCGGTGGATTTTTCTCATTAACGATATTTGGACCAAAAAGATTTCCACGTACAAAAGATACAATAGTTATATGTATCATATGTATAGGATATGTTCCTCACCAAGTCCATGCGTAAGCTATTGGTTAGTATATTGGATTTCAGCGGAGGGTAACAAACATATAGACGGTCTGACAATACAGACAGACAGACAGACAGACAGACAGACAGATAGATAGATAGATAGATAGGTGGGTGGGTTAGGGTGGATAGATGGATGTATTGATGGGTGGATGGAGGGAGGGAGGGATAAATAGATAGATAGATAGACAGACTGAAAGATAAACAAAGAGAAAATTTGGCAAATATTCTGCTCCCCCTACTCATGTCAAAACCGACAACAGTCAAAATATCTTCTTTTTTTCTACATTAACTAACTAGTACGTGTATCTCACTGATTTGTTTGTTTTCATTTTCCGTTATATTGGGGCGGGGAAACCACGGGTCTTTATAATGCACCAAGCAATAGATCACAGGCATTCCGCAAATAAGTAGACCTACCCCCTACATTATCCAGCGATGTTCTAACTCGCCATAATTACAAGTGAGAGAAACGTCGTAGTTTATAACGCGATGCTCTAACCACTTGGTCACGGATACCCCTTTTACTTTATTTCAAAGTAAGTCTGGTTGTAATACAAAATCAGAAGTGACATGTTAATGATGAAATTCGAATAATATGAAGATCGGTTGTTAAATTCAATCCGTCTTCGGTTTTAACACTTATATTTCAAAATGTGAAAATGATCGGAAGCATAGATCGCGGTTTTATGAGAAAGATCAGCAATTAGACCCAAGTTTACTTCATATTAATTGATTCCATGCTGTGCATGATGTTAAAAAATGGAGAGTGATACACCGCTTGCAGTTTATTTCAACACTTGAGCAGAGGAGGAAAGAAATTGCTCGGAAAACAACAAGGCAGCTGGCCAAAGTATTTTTTCTTCCTCGTAGATCGAATACCACGCAAGCACCGCAGAAAATCGTTTGCACGTGAGTTTGGGCTACATTCTAAGTTTTTCAGCAATTTACTGGAATTGTATACCCCTGAAGTATGTTGTTTTTTGGCTGAGGGAAGAAATAAAGGGATGAAAAAATCTCGTTTTGCTCACTTTCTATATAGAGATCATACGTACTTATCATTTGGCATGATATTCACAATTGAACCAATGTTATGTGTAACTTACGGATTTCCCTCAGAAATGCTTTTACACAAAGACAAACTGATAGTATTTCTAGATATTATTCGAGTTTCTGAACCAGCACCGATTAATATGTTTATCACGACATGCATAAGCGTCGGAAGCAAATTGAAAGGGGGGGGGCTAAACCAACTTAAAACACACCCGCCAGAAACGTCTGGGGGCTAAGCCCCAATTTTTAACACCTATGTCTATCTTTGCAAAAAAGTGGGTGGGGAGGATAAGCTATATCCCGGTTATTCCTATCACTTCATTACTGGAAGAATTTGACCGTAAGAGGGTGCTGTAGTTATTCGATTTTGATTTGATTTGATTTTTTGTTTTACGCCATACTCAACAATCTTTCAGTCATATGTTGGCGTCCAGTTTTTATTGGTGGAGGAGAAACTCCGGTTACCCGGGTAAAGACCACCGACCTTCCGCAAGAAAACTGGCAATTTTTCCCACTTAATTCGAAATGACCCAAGCGGGAGTCGAACCAGAGGTGAGAGGCCTTGTGATTTAAAGTGCAATGCTCTAACCACTCGGCCACGGAGGCCCCGTAGTTATTCGAATTTGAGACGTCACTGAAATACCCTATGGTTGCTGAACTAGCGAATGTCCATTAGGGATCATTGTATGCCGTACCCGACCATATCCATATTTCTAAAAATATATCATTCACTACAGCTGGTTTGTCTGGTAACTTCTGTACTAATCCAACCATGACGTTTCCACAAGTTGTTGCAACTAGTAGGTTGAGTACCACAAATTTTAACACCTTCGGACTTAGATGCATCACGGATAAAAGCGGCATGCTCAGTGCTGCTTCTTTAATATACCATGCCTACAATGACATGGACCTTCTATGTAAAGAATCTAAAGTTGAAATAAATACGAAATCAATATTCGAATAATCGGAGTTACTATTAGATTTGTATTCGAATATTGGTCCTTTTCTGATATGCGTATTCTAATCTCGCCTTTCTTACATCACCCTTTTGGATTTCTTATTCTGGATATATGTAAATTACTGCTTACCTGTTATCCCCAGGTCTAAAGTATGTCTATATGTCAATGTAAACATTTTAGAAATTTGGTATCGAAATATTTCATTAATCGAAAATGAAATTTTGGTTTTACTACTAGACAATCATTCAGTTGGTTTTCCTAATGTCACCTGACAACCCATTTACCGGATCAAAATCTAAATTCTTCAAAAGCTAAGATAGTCATCTTTTTACAGTGGTTATTCTTAGACGGATTTTGGTTATAGAAAAATCATTTAGAAAATCTATTTAAGATTGGAGCTCAACTGATGAAGTTTTTAAAAGTGATAGAAACGATCGCCTTGAGCATTATAATTTTTGTATTTTGTTTATAATATTTATACATTTAGATTTATCATTTGGCCTTGTATGATGCCACATTTTCTTTAGAAACTATATATTTATTTCAAATGTGAGCTTATAATATTTATAACCGATAGGTCGTTACCAGTGCTGATGGACCGCTTGAGTCCCCGAGGGGTACTTAGTATTTCGGTACCAGCTAATAATCCTATGCTAAAATAATATTTAGCACTGTATACTGAAATAATTTTTCGCACTGATAACATCATTCAAATTCTAAATTCATTAAAAGCTAAGATAATCATCTTTTTACATAGTTATTCTTAGACGGATTTTGGTTATACATTTAGATTTATTATTTGGCCTTTATCTTTAGAAACAATATATAAATATTTCAAACTGGAGCTCAACTGATGAAGTCTAATTGACAGAAACGATTGTTTTTTAGCATTATAACTTTGGTATTATGTTTATAATATTTTGACTGTTTTAACGACTATTATACTATCAATATTGCTTTTATAAAATTGAAACGTTCCCATAAATTTCACCTCCGTATGTTACTTTATTCGTCAGTATGAAAATTTACGAGCGGACCTCATTGAAACCTGTTACTTTCACACTCGTATTTCTTTCAATTAAAGCAACATATTGAAGTTTAATTTATGCCGCAGATATATTATATTCTCCGTTAGCACATTATCAGTTAAAACAAAATCGATGCCCTAACTGATCCGGTAAATTGGTGGTTTGGGGGTTTTAAGTTTTTTTTACCTCAGTTAATCCTATAAATGTCGATTAGCAATGTTGATTGTTGTATTGATGTTTAACGTCCCACTCAAAAATCATTAACTCATATGGAGACGTCACCAAAATGCCGGTGAAGGGCTTCAAATGTTGACCTATGCTCGGCACTTACAGCCATAGAGCAATGAAGGTTTATAACGTACCGACACCTACTGTGACACAGGACCTCGGATTTTACTGTCTCATCCGAAGGACATGAAAAGTCAGTCGCCTCCAAGGAGGCTCGGACCCGCGACCCTCCGGTTGCGAATCGAGGATTCTACCGCGGAGGCACGTGCACGACGACTCTTGATCGGCAATGTAAAAATTATGCTACTCTATTTGGTGTACTGGGACTAACAAAACATGAAACCGAATATTCCAATAGAATTTTATATTTAAATATTTGCTCAGTCTCCAACTCTCGGCCTTTTTGGTGTGTGTCTCTCTCTCTCTCTCTCTGTCTCTCTCTCTGAACGTCTAAAAAGTAGTCCCAAAACACGAATAGACATACCAAATTACCCAGAATAGGGGTACTTTTAACAAAAAATATATATGCATAAATGAAAATAGCTTTAAAAGAGCTAAATCTGAAATAAATTTATACAGTTTACAAGAATTTGGTAAAATCGATACGTTGACAGAGACTGAGAGAGAGTGCAAGGGCGGACAACTCTGTGTTAGAGATTGATATTTGCCTTTACTATTCATTCGCGAATATATGAGCATTCGTTACAGCTCCTGAATAATGATCCAAAAGACTGCAGTGTAATTTGACATGGAGTTATGATGAATAATGAAATATGCCTATCACCAGTCATAGGATTTTTTTTTTTTTTTTGAATTTCGGTTTGACAAATCGTCGGCATGATTAACTTGCAAACTTGATTAAAGAATGGCCAGTTATGTGTCGCTTGACAATGATAAATATATTCTTTTTAAACTGAAATTACTGAAACACGACAATGTGACAATCATAGTTCAAAGGTCGCCTCATTTCTAGTACAAAGTCATTAAAAGCCTGTCGCACGATCATGGTCGGTAGCATCTAATGAGATTGTACTTTTACGTCATTTATTTGGATTTTTATTTATATAAATAATATACGAAATAGATAAATTATAGTTTCGTGAATGTAACTGTCATTGTCACTTCCACGGAATTGATGTCGATTTCTTTCGAGCTATTCCAACTTACTAAGTATATGACTATAACTATAACCCTTAAGAAACCTGTCTAAATTTGTACATCGTTACGTCTCCAACTTCACCGATATTGCAGTACATCGTTACGTCTCCAACTTCACCGATATTGCAGTACATCGTTACGTCTCCAACTTTACGAATGTCGTGGTACATCATCACTACATCACCTTCACGAATATCGCGGTACATCATCACTACATCAACTTCACGATTATCGCAGTACATCATCACCTCACCAACTTCACGAATATCTCGGTACATCATCACTACATCACCTTCACGAATATCGCGGTACATCTCACTACATCAACTTCACGAATATCTCGGTACATCATCACTACATCACCTTCACGATTATCGTAGTACATCATCACTATATCAACTTCACGAATATCTCGGTTCATCATCACTACATCAACTTCACGAATATCGCAGTTCATCATCACTCCACCAACTTCACGAATATCGCGGTACCACATCACTTCACCATCGTCACGAATATCTTACTTCGTGTTTTTTCACCTACCAGTCTCGCGGATGTATACATTGATACTTGGCGGATGTGATCACCGTCGCCACACTAACTTTGCAAATGCCACGACACATCGTTACTTCACTTACTTTGCGATCAACTTCGCGAATATGTACATCTTTACCCTACCAGCCTCGAGGATGTGTACATTATTACTTTGCCAATCTTACGCGTGTATTTATCATTTATTACCTCGTCAATGTTTACATTTATATATATTTAACCTATGTTCACAACGTAACTTCTCTGATGCACACACCGTGCCTAAATAACAAATGAGTACCCCGTAACTAAAGTGTTCTAAATTATTACTGAGGCGGACGTTAAACACTAATGTATGTACATTGTATTAGTAACTAATACAACATAATTTCGCTATGGTAAACTTCGTAACTCTGGTAATGTATGCATTACATCGTAACTTTACACGCGTGTTCCCCGTGATTAGATCAGCATGTTCTCGTTCATATCTCCATGTTCACAATGTAGTATCATCTGACTCTTGGACATCCAATTGGAAAAAGGGAAATAAACTATAAGGAAATCTTCATATTCAATTGTCGAAGTCTACAATTGTTCCATAAGACATTTTCCTGTTCGTTATTCCACGGTGCTTTCGGAATTCAAAGTCTGATCTGTACTGACTTTGGGAGACACCGATTAAACAAAGAATGCAGTTTATCATGAAGGGTACGTAAAAAGAATTCTGTAAGACCGTAGCCTTACTATACCTAACAAGAATAATCATATGTACATAGAAATATCAATGGATCATATGAATAAACTGATCATCATCATGGATCCGTGTGTTTGAAATGTTGGTGTTGAATTTACTCTGTGGGGGGGTAAATACAAAAATTAAAACATGACAACCTTTTTGTATTTACACCCCACCCCCCCACCCGAGTAAAATCAAAAATTAAAACATGGCAGTGTTATGGATGTATCGTCGATAGATTCATTACATGGAAGGTCTAACTATTCTTAAGTATGACTTACACCCAAGAAAATAACAAAATCTGTGTGAATGGTTCGTAAATATAGCCAAAGTCAATGGTGCATAAATAATGTTAATCAGACCCCTTCACAAAACTGACCGATGTCCTACTATAGTCTAAGTCAGATAAACTGTATCCACTAGTTTTGGCTGATTAAAATAAAATGGTTGATACCTACCTCATAAATTTAACATATCGGCATTCTATGTATACTCTAATTTATCCATGCCCATGACAAATAAAATTTAGTCCGTTTTGTTCTAGATATTCACACTCAACTTACCCCTACGGGATTTTTACAGAGGTAATGGCGGCCGTGTGTTAAAGTTGGAAAGCGTTAGTGAAAGAAGGGAACTGTTTATTGCTCAAAATGAATGTAAAATAAAATCATCCGGAAGTCATGTTTTCGGAGCATTCCGACTATTATCGTATTATGTGTATTCATTTTATTACGTCATTTAGTACATTGGGAGTTATTGCCCTTCAAATTACTCTTTTGGGAGGAGTAAAATAACGTTTACCCATATGACCCAATTTATTGACATCTCATGGCTAACACAGAAAATCCGTATGAAAAGTATTTTCAAAAATTTAAGCGACAGAAAAAAGAATGTAGAAAAGTTAAAGGATATAATATGTTGTTATCTATTGATATCACCACATTTTTATTAGAATTGGACAACAAACTGCATTGTAAATTAAATTCTAAATTTCCTGTCTAATGACTAAGACTTTCTTTTATGATCTGACCTGCGCACTTAAAACTTCCGAGTGGCACAAAGATGTTTCGAACCCAACACAAATCATACCCGATGAAATACAAAACGTACACAAGGAACAATTTGTCTTTTATTGGGTACTATTTGTCTTGGTGCGACAAGTCTTGGGCACGAAACGTTTTGATGCCACTCAGATGAGTAGGAACGAAGATATCGTGAAAGGGTCTATTGGTTCTATGGTATTTGTAAACAGATCCGAATGATTTATCCAGTCATGGTTACATCAATAATGACATAAACAGTTTATTACATGCATGTGTAATTATACACTTGGTTACACTGCAGAGTTCACTACGCCCATGTACAACGTGATGTCGTATTGCACTGTAGTTGGATACCGAAATTTCGGCGGAACAACTTTTCAAAATGAAATTCCGTTCATCCAAAATTATTTCTGACGTCATATTATGTGTGCTCTTTCTTCTGGACATATCATAAATACAAAACAAAACAAATAAACAAATGTTCCTACCCGTATCATTAGACTGCACGAGATCGTTGTAGCGCTGTCGTTGAATCCTTCCGCTATAACGATCAAGTGCAAACTGATAATATGGATAGAAATAAGATAATATGCATCCCGGCAATATTGTTAATCTATATTCAGTCCGTATTGCCATCATTTTTTTCCGAGATGTTTGGATTTTTTGAACTATTTTACACGATCCCACCTCTGAAAATTGGATGTTTGTCCAATGTTAACCAGGTTTTGTATTTGTCTCTTGAACCTCCTGACGGTTAATACAATTGGTATCCGTGATTTTATACTATAGGAGCCTTCTATTCCCACAAAAAGGAGTCGAGTTCAAGACTTGAGCGTTTCCTTCGATACCGAATCTAAATGTGTTTCCACATGAAATGAATTATACCAGAAACAACAATGGCAATCTTCTGTCTACAGTACTATTATGCCTATTCAGCATTTTTCAGATTACTGCTTAACAATTCATAATTCAAAAGTGTTCAAGCATGACTATAATTTTTTCTATCTTTTCTTGACAATTTGCAAACATTTGGCTAAAAATTTAGTCGTGCCTGTTGTTGAGTGTATACTAGTTCAATTTCAGAAGTCCTCCCCCACCCCCCATTTGAAAATCTTACATACGTCAGTCTAGTCTGAATACACATTTTTATAAATAAAGTCGTTTGTCTTTGAAAAGCCATTCCATTGAAACGGTGAAATTAAACACAATGTATAGAAATATTATTTCAACCCATCAATCAAAGGAAGAGGGCATTGTAAAAATTATCAGAGATGTACTTCCGGTATACAAAAAATTACCGGTATTACATTAAACAAGTTTGAAAATTTTGCAGTTTGTTTCATTTTACTTTCAGATTTTTTCCATCTTGCTATATATATAGTTTTATTTTCTTCTTTCGCCCAAGAAAAACAACATCAATAAAATAAGACTATAATCACGGAATGTCATTCTTTGGGAGCAACAGACTGGAAAATTGCCCTCAAATTAACGTTTATCATATGTGAAAAATTGTCCTTGTGATAAACCGTTGGCTATGATTAAGAGTTAGCTTCTATCAAAGGTACTCTTTAATATCAAGTTTCTAACAGCCCCACAATAGGTAGAAAATAACGCGTCTTCCAAGTTCCTTAATTAGACACCCCTGTTGAAATCCTATGGGATTTTGCGAGATTTCTGTGTCATTTGATAAGTTTTAAGATTTAGCACTATATATTTAGTCGGTAGAAGTGTGGGTAATTATTTCACCTTTATTTTCCTTTTATCTGCTACTTTTCAACATTGAAAAGATAAAAGTTGTAAGATTATGGCTTATAAAATTTGTAAAGTAAACATGTTAAAATGATTATGTCGAAATCGATCATACACCTTGTGTGGCTGCGAGAGATAAATTGCAGGAATTTTTATTTATGAGCCTTTTCCCCTTTCTTTTTTTTTTTTTTTTTTTTTTTTTTTTTTTTTGCTTGGAGGGGGTGGTTGCTGGCTATCAATTTATCACTAAGATATTTTGCATATTTATTCACCCTTAAGTTTTATATCATATTTTGTTAATTTTCTATACTGTTTGGAATTGTACTTTTTGTAACTTTATTTCATTTCAGTGCTAATTTTACTTTTCTAGAACTAAGTTTCAGGATTAATCTTTATTGTAATTCTTAATCAAGAATGCATGTAATTCAAAAGTGCGGCTGGTTTGGGCACAAAACGATCTCGAAAAAAATAATTTGTAGTGTAAATGAATTTTATAAAGACTCATAATAATAAGATAACCGTATAGTTATTATAATATAACAAAAAAAATAAAATATGTGTATTGAATAAGTGCCTTAATTAACCACTATGTCATTGAACAGCAAAGAAGCGCACAAAAGATTTCAGCGACATTAGCTATTTGTATTGATACACCAAAAGTAAGGTTGAGTTAATCAAGTGCCAAACCTGGGTTTCTCAAGCAATTTTCATAAAATGTATTGGAAGTCAAATTTTGTATGCCTTTGTATATCTCTTTTTGTTATTGTATATCAATCTAAGGAGTAAAAAAGAAAAAACATCAAATAATAATAATAATAATAATAATAAGCGCACAGGAAATGCCAGTTGATAATATTATATATAACAATAACAATATCGTGTGGTAGAAGAGGATACAACATCATAGTGACGTGTTAATATTATACGCAATTTATGTTGTTCTTCAATGAAAATATTGAAGCGGACATCACGAATTCTTCAACGTACAGTAGAACCTCGCCCAGAGACCACCTGCTTAGGAGACCACCTTACATTCAAGGCCGCAAATAACCAGTCGCAATAACAAGTTACACTGTATGCATGTGATAATGATGTATAAGTCTAACAGAATCTTACGTCTGTAAGAAACGTGTTGTTAATATTTAGCCATATTTGTACTTTCTGAAAAACAATTGATACAATAAAAAGGTTCCGATAATTGAAATATATGTTATATCAAATCCTTTACTAAACTGTTAAGCTGATACACCCCATCCGATGATCTGGCGAATATGTATATCGTTGTCACAGCAACAATCATAGTTAATCAATTTATCCAATATATATATATATACTCAAATATTGCCCACGCTCCGCTCCGATCCTGTCATTTGTTTACCTTGTCATGGCAACATTTTTTAAAAAAAAATCTTATTAAAGTATTTAATCTTCGTAATATTTCACACTTCCTAAATATGAAAATGACATCAACTCCAGGTTCATGTATATAGGATACGAAATGAGACACACAATGAACAAGACACCGTCTGTGTGTTAAATTACCTAAAAATTAAGACTAATTCCTATGTCAGTTTCATATTCATTTCTTACAATCCCAGTCTGTTATCAGTATTACAACACGCTAATGGGTTTTTGATTTCTGGGGGATCTTTTTGAAACATTTCCTGGTGTAGTAATATCCAGTATAAATCGTTCAAACCCGTCAAGCTAAATAATCATTCATTCTAAATACATATTGTTAAATTTTACACTCTAAGCATATCACCGGATACCAAGATTTCTCCATTACGTGTACCCATCTGCCCGCTAACTACTTTTTTTCATGGTTTATATACATCCTTGACATAAGTTATATGAGATGAACCTGGTTTCAGCTATTTCGCATATGATACCACATTGTTTTCTTCGCATATTCATCAGTTGTACCCTCATTAATTCTCATTTTGCAATCGAGAAAAATCATATTTAAAATTTATGAGTTTCGAATCATTAGTGCAATCAGTGATATTGGCAACTTGATATATTTCTCCGGGATTTTCATTTTTAGTTTATATAAAGAAAATAGAATATGGTGAAAATAATAGGAGGCGCCACCTCAAACTTCGCACGAGACAGATGTCCGGCCCCAAAGTCACCAAATTTACTCAGTACTCAAGCTCAAATTTTTATTTCTTTATTTGGCTATATAGCCGTTTGTAAAACATTTTATCAAATTACATCATTTACATATAAATTTTGGGATCACAGTTATGATTCCCCTGTAAAAATCCACCAGATATGAATTTATTGCAATGGTAGTCGGGACCAAGGCTTGTTTGTTTGTTTGTTTATTGTTGTTTAATGTCCCACTCAACCAACCTGTCGCCGGCGGGACTCGAACTCACGACCTCACGATCCAGAGTCGAGCACGCTACCGACTGAGCCAGGCCGATTCCGGGAACAAGGCAGTATATTTTTCATCTTGTATCGAACTATCATTTACCTTGACATCTTCTTACCTTATACGATTCTTTATGCAAATTTACATTTCTCTAACCATCTTGATTAAAGTGATTATTTTATGTAGTTAATGAAAATCAATTAACCTCTTAAACATGAAATGATTATGCAGACTGAATCTAAATATCTACACCAAAGCTGGAATAATTTACTTATTTACTGTAATGGCGGAGTGAATTTATTTAGCATCATAATGACAGTGTTCAATATTTTGAAAATAAACTGACCATTCTGTATTTCATTTGATTTTTATATTTATATATATGTTCATATTATGTAGACATATTCCATTTATATTTATGTATTGTATATATGTTAAATGTTAATGTGTTAATCTCTATACCTTTGTAATTCATTGGTTTGTGAGAATAAACTATCTATCTGAATGTTGTCAAAAATTATTGTTTTTAGAAAAGCCGGAAAACTCGGACCAAATGAGAAATGGTTTATCATAATAAGAAAATTAGAATTGTGAATAATTTTAACTATCTTGGTTTAAACCTAAGATGCAAAGGGGCATTTTATATCACAAATCAAAGTGACTTCATGTGGTAGAAAATGTTTCTTTTCTTTGTATATATTTCTAAATATTGAAACGAGCTTTCTTAATTTGATATATATGTTGGTGCTGTACTGAATTATTCATTTGAAATCTGGGGAGTTCATCCCGCACAAAACATTGAAACTCTACATATGAATTTTCGTAAATCCATTTTTAAATGTGAAAAATCTTCTACAAATATGAATGTTTATTCTGAGTTTGGTATTAACATTTCAACCCCACAGACCACAATAGACTGGTCTAAACAATGGAATAGAGCATACCATTTAGAAATTTAGGGGTGAAATGGTTCATTTCAATGATGTTAATGAAACAGTATACAAATCTAGTGAACATTGGACAAACACGGATGTCTGGAAATCCAAAATTGTGAAATACTAACTAAAACATTTAAAAACAGAAAATTGTATTTTAATCACATCATACAAGGATTTATTGGAGCCTTGGCTATCATCTGATCAACCTACCTCTACGTGTACATGGCTGCAAAAAGTTAAGAATGTTTTATAATTTAATTTTTTCGGCAAAGTATAGACCATACAACATATTAAATGTGATTCTTTTTCTTAAAACATTTAACGAAAGGTTGATACACATTCTATCTAACAAGAAAATCAATATTTTAACCAATCTGTGAAATGTCTTCTGTAGATTAAACATTTTTACATTTTTTACATTTTTATTTACATAAAGTTGCATCAAATCATTGCTGTCATCTTATTTAAAGATTCAGAATGTCAGCCCATAGCTGTCTGTTTTTAGAAAAAGGTCGTAATTTTATTGATAGGCAAAATTGTTTTTGTACATGTTATGATCTTCAAGAAATAGAGGATGAATAGAATTACACACTGAAATGCCATCATTACACCAAATGTATGAAACCCTACTATACTACTTCAGAAGACTACCCTGTTTGAAACTCGTTCAGCTATTGTCCTCATAAAATGTTTCTGCATAATCTTGTGGTATAATTATTTAATGCTGTGAAAAACAAATTTATTCTTATATGAAATTTTCTCCTCCGCCTGCAATACATTGCTACATGTATAGTTATCATATGCTGTATTTATTTATGTGTTCGTACTCCTTCATGGCACCTGATCCCACCTCTGAATTTCCAGAGTTCCGTGCTTGTCCGATGTTCACCAGATTTGTATTTTGTATCCTGGACATCCTGAAGATTTATACCTTTGGTATCGGTTATTTTTACATTGATATACCTAAAACATTGTGTTTTGGGTGAATAAACTACTGTCATATGACATATTGGTCATTTTGGGAAAAAATCGTCATTTATGCATTTTGGATTTTTTTATATGACCAATAGGACACTATTATATTGGTTCCCGTGGTTACTCATGATGGTGCACATTTATATTTCTCCAACTATCTTACCTGAAGTAAATATTCATTAAAGTAATGAAAATCAATTAACCGATTTATTTGGTAGCTAGCTGATAAAGGTTTGTCCGTGAAATAATGCATCTACAATGGTTATCTTGGTAGTGCATTATTTATCAACTGCGCATGCTCTTTATTAGTAAGATTGAGTTCTACATGTATATCTGATCACCGAATGTGTATGGTATTTTGCTTATTTCCTGAATGGCATGGAATAAACGAGAATTAAATGTAGTTTATTTAAAACCAAACTATCAATATATGAAATCCAAAAAAAATTAATGTTAACAAAATCTTCTATTTTTTATCAATATTTCATCACTGAAAATAATTATACTAATAATGAAAAATAAGGGCATTTATTTCTGCTTATCTCAGTGTATATCAAACTTTGCTATTATGAGCCGCATGAGAGTCTTAACCATGTTTCTGAAATTTTAGATTAAGTTTTCAAATCAATTACAAAACAAGATATACAGTTTATAGGCTACCAGTGTCTCTTGTTGCTGTTTGACTAACGAGGGTTTTTACTGTGTAAGGCACCTGGAGAAAATTCACGTGTTCGAGCTGACGTTTACCCCATAATATCTGCTCTCGGTCAATGCAAGAACCAAACCCAAGTATGTCGTATAGGTGCGTTACGATTGTGCTCACAAATGCGCTATACAGACACCCGTGCATGAAGTTCTTTTCCAACAAACATGTACAAACATAATGGTCTTGCTAGAAGATTCATCCTTAGTTTGTTTAACCGTTAACACTAATGTAAGTTGACCAAAATTCGGTTGAAAATGTTTGATCTCAGAAAACAAATTTTTAGTTGTTTCATTCCCTAATTTTTGTCGTAATAGTCTGTATTCAATTTAAGTGACGTCAACTAAAATGTGGAAAATGTTACTTCCGGTTTTACAAAAGACCCTTTAGCAGTAACTGTGGTCCTATGACTTTGGTTGGCACAATGATACAGATACCCGCAAAAACATAGATGTCGTTATAGTAACTGATTGTTTCTTGACATCATTTCCGGGAATCTGTATCATTTTGCCAACTAATGACTGGCAAAGTCACAGGACCGCAGTTACTGCTAACGGGTCTATACTTACATTGACAACATTCAGGGATGTCTTGATTCGATTCATCTGCGAGGGGGGAAAACTGGATAAATATTCTCTCTTTTAAAGATGACAAGTGAAACCACTTCCCTGTTGGTGGTTTCCCAAATGTAGCACCTTACACTGCATCCATATTCCAGCAATCTCTTACAGAGTTGTCGGTCCTTGCACTCTCCCTCAGTCTCTGTCAACATCTCGATTTTATATAATTCCTGTAGATTACATGTATATAAATGTACTCTAGATTTTGATTTTATAAATTAATTGCCTTTTTGCATTATCTTTAGTTTTGACATAAAATATAATTGTGGCGAAATGTTTGAGGCGGAATACCTTTTTAAAATGGCTGTAAATATAGGAAATATATTTTTGTGAATCGTATCACTATTCTGAATAATTTGCAGTAATATCCATCCAGTCATGATTAGTTATATGATCACGTGATTTGGGACTACATTTCAGACATTTTTGGGACTACATGTCAGACATCTGTGTAAGAGATTGGTATTGCAAGTCAAAAATATACGATAAACTGCTTAACCGGAAGTGAAAAGTTCCGATTTTCCCCACTATTCGAAGGAGTGACAAAATTTTGACGTATGAAATTGACTCAGTATAGCAGAATGAGTGTTTCTATAATTACACAAAATGCGCTGTTTTGTGGATAATATCTTTATTTAACATTTCTTTCAAAAAGTTTCTTTAGTGACCTTTGAAATCTTAAAATGAATACAAGGTGAACCTAATCAACATAAAGTATGGACAAACTAGGCTTAGCATATAGGATTTAGAATTCCTTAAGTCTGAAAAAGTTCTTAACTCGATCTTTTCAATCAATTATATTTAGATAGCAAAAGTTGCAGTTAATGGTATTATCAGAATTCAGTAAATATTGCTGTGTCCAAGACAGTCGTTTATGGATCACGATATCGGGTTTCAAAATGTTGGTTTTTTTGTGGTATATATTAATTCAATGAACCCCTGATTCCACATTTGGACTGAAATATCTAAAGGTATGGTAAATTCCATTATCAGAATCCAAAGGTGCTGATTTAAAATTAGACTAGATTTTAGCATAACGTTATTAGCACGAAGTCGTATAACTTATGAAAGTACGATGGCTTGGTATTTGCCCTTCACTTGTCTTTTGGCTAATGATCCAGGTACATCACCTTGCTAGATTTTCTGCCATTCTTCTGTTACTAGAATAACATTCTTGCATTTTTATGGGACTCGTACCAGCGACCTAGCTTACCATCGAGCAACTGAAGGTAATAGACCAAACTCATATACACCTTGGGGTAGAGTTTCGCGATACCTTTTATTTTTTAACTTGGACATGTTTAATGTTTAGAGTCAAATCACTAGTATGGGAATCAAAAGGTTACACCGCCCAGCCAAGTTATCTGAATTCGACCATTACAACATACCATGTTAATACATGCACAGATACATTAGTAGACAGAATTGTGAAGTATTATCATATATATTCCTGAAGACAGCGGCCTCAAAAATCAAAGATTTTTATTCTAAGATAATAGTAATAATTATAATGAGTAAAAAACAAAACAATATTTTTATTTCTAATTGTAAAGAATTTCACTAACTTAATTCGCGATGATTGTAAGAACGTTTCATTTAAAATTTTTATCTATCATTTGCAACAATAAAGTTCAAGATTGTTGGCCAATGTTGTGTACATGCAAATACATTATTATCAGAATATATGGCTAAAGACCATGGACACGAATGCGTATATGTTGCACAAATTAGACGTCTGGGTTTAAAAGCTTACTCGCAACGTTGGTATTATATTTTACTGCACTTAGCCCCTCGTTGTGGTAGATGTATTTGACATTCGTCAAGATATTTATAAGTGATAGGCATTTCTAATAATTGTCAGATTTTCTGGTAAAAGTCGCACTAAAAGCCATCATCTGAAGAATAAAATCCGTGTATTTCTGGTTTCAGTTGCCGTTTGGATAACATATCTGTTCCTGACCCATTCTGTTTTTAGAGAATGGATCACACACCTCTCATGATCTGGAGAAAAAAATGTCTACGATTGTAAATATAATAAAAAAAGGGAAAACTGACTATTAGAATTTTAAAATACTGGTGTCCGAAATCCCACAACTTGTTTGTAAAGTACGTGAATCTTTTCAATTCTGGTATGACGGACCCTAGTTATATCTTAACCGAAATTGCCCTCAATTCTGAGTATGAACCAAACAAAGAGTGAATGGTAATTTAAAAGATTTTGATCTTTATCAAAAATACAATTCCTTTAAAAATAATTTTCTTTGAATCGCAATTTTAACAACTAAGCGAGTACATGAGTTTATATAGCTTCTGTTTCCATTCGATTACCATTTGCAAGCTGATAAGGTACATTTTAAACTTTTTGTTTATTTTATTTGTATTAAACCCGCTAACACCGTGAATATATGACATTGTTGAAAGTTCACTATTCTTCATTAGTGGAGTTTCCCTCAGGAAAAAATTATTACGCCCCACTGGAATCAATGGTAAAAAAAACCAAATATATATTTTATGCTTTGCTATGACTGCAATGTACAATGTTGTCAATGTCGAAATTTATTATAAGTTTCTAATCCGTTCAATTTCAAGCCTATAATCTCGTTTGTCTTTTTTTTCGTGGTCAACGGATTTCAAATATTTTCTCGAAATATCGGGGGAATCACTATGGTATATTCAATAATGAAGAGAACGATAGATTTCTCGTGTATAAATCTATTTCACAGGGTGTGGCTTCGACAACAATATGTGGAAGATAGAAATTCACATTCAGGATCACGAACCCGATTATTTCTAAAACAAAATGAGTGACTGGACATGAGTCGGTCTGTGCTTTTGTGATAATTTTGCCATATATTTTTACAATTTTTTGGGATGTCTATATTTGTCACATCACTACGCCAAATGTCATGGTTTACGAGAAATATATTATTTGAGTTACATAATATGAACTCGAGCGTTTTTCGTAATTGTAAACAACAATTAGTGTGCTCATTAGATTTCTACTTTTCCGTTGTCATGGTAGTTAGGTATGTACATTTTTTATTTTCAGGTATTTCGTCATTTTATAGCCTGTTTTAGACACCCCTTCGATCATTCATTTGGCATTTGTTTAATCTGTTTGAAGTTGTTGATTTTTTCGAGGACAAAATACATTTGTAAATACATATTTTACTGTTTATTTATCATATTATCTCATCATTCCTATTAAATCTGAATTGTTATATATTTCAAGGATTAAACTACTGGTAATATATTTTGGAAAAATCATTATTTCAGGTTTTTGTGAGCTGAAACAAATAAAAAGTTATTTTTAAAAGTTTGACAAAACAGAAAATGATTACTATGGAAACCGAAATTTACTGAAAATTATAACTGTGGATAATTATTATATGAAAATAAAACAGTCATAAAGTGACCCAAATAATAAGGAAAAGTTGCCAAATGAATTGTGAAAATAAGAAAACCTGCAAATTATTTTCTGTGTAGAGTTACCTGCTTTATGTACCTGGTTTATGTTTCACGGAGATATTTGATTACTTTTAAGGCGCGTTTTTTTTTTTTTTTTTAAAACACCAATTTATATAAATCAATACAACAAATTTTCACAAGTTTACTATTTGGTATGTTTAATTTGCAAGAATGTTTCTAACCGGCAAAATGGAATGTTAAATGGCTGTTCTATACAGGTGATTTGTACATTTTGACAAGAAATTATGACAAGGACGAATGAGTAGCCATGAACGGTTCACTCAGGTAGACCATTTTGTGCCGTAATTAATTTTTTGCTGTTAGACATACATCGCTGATGACGCATAGATTTGGTTCTTATTTTTAAAACCTGTTCCCCTTCCAAAAAATGTCAACTACATACACATAAAGAAGTATAACATATCTGTCAGTGAAAAATATCAACAATTTAATCAGAATTTTTATATAAAAATGCTTTTTGAATCATGAATAATTTGCTAACTAATAAATAAATAAATAAATGAAAAATTAAATAAATAAATAAATAAATAAATAAATGAACAAACAAATAAATAAATAAGATGAATCTTTCCTTATTTAACTATTTATGATATCTATTATGGAGATAGGATAAGATCTTTATGTACCTATAATATAAAACTTTTTTATATAAAATTAATCTTGAAATACTCTACACCAGATTAAAATCCTGATTTCCTCATTTCTATCACTTTACATTTTGGTTTATAATTTTTCTTTATATGTGAATGTAATGAAATTATACCGACTGACTAATTATAAGTCATATGCAGGTTTGTCCATAACAGAGAGGAATTTATATAAACAGTGTACTTGTTTTCTTATCCTTGTCTACATTTTGTTTGTTTATGCCATGTCACTAATTAAAATGAAATATGTTTAAACTAATGTTGAAATCAAAAGATTGTGTTGTTTCCTCCATCCAAAAAATAATTAAACTAATTTTACTGGGGTATACAACAATATATATATATATATATCTTTCAATTTTTATACCCCTTCTACAAAATTTGCATCATTTATTTTAACAATATACATTGTGTGTATATATATGTGTGTGTGTGTGTGTATAATCATTATTATTATCATTTATATTTATATGTAATAAAACAGAGTCATCAGTGATCATGTCAATCAACATGTCAAATGATAATGTTATGAAATATGTACATTAATTCTAATTATATAATTACATGCGATGATTTTCATATTAAGAAGATTAAATTCGCTGAGGTTATCTAATGCAGAAGCAATACACGTAATTATTAAATAAATACGTGCGAGAAAACTGAGGGACTTCTCAACGCTTCTCTATGATAGCGACTGTTTGAAACTGACAAGAGAATCACGGTGAAACTGACGCAGCAAGTGCCCGTTTCAAAACATTTACACGTGTCAAGTAGGGAACTGAGAGCGGAGTCTTTAAAGCTATAACAGAGCTCGTAAAATTTACACAAACATGTTTCTACAAAAAAGCATATATTTCTCACACAAACCTTGCTTGATTGATTTAAATGAATTTTTGACACCGTCTCCATAATGTCGGTTCAACTTTTACAGAGAATGGTAGGCCATTTAGGTTGTTGAAAAATGTGCATGTTTGTAAGAAATGTTTACAATAAACAAACGCTTTTCTGGCATATTTCGGTATCGACTTAGTAGCTATATCACTCTGATCGTAATCAGACAGACAAAATATTCTTTCTGGTTTCAGTTTCAAATATCTCCTTCTAATAGCAGTGTTCCGAGGTGAACTTTTAACGAAGATCAGAAATTTGCTACAGAAAACGTATTGTATTATTTTCCTGGGGAGGATTTATTAGACTAAGGAAACTTTTGAAAAATTGCATTCGGTTTTTAACACGTGCATGCGTGCAGGTACCTGCTGGTAATGTGTCTGGGTACTGGATAGTGTATTAGTTTAATATATTCATTAATTCTAATTCCGAAATGTAATTCATGTATTCAAAAAAAAAAAAAAATAAATATATATATAAAAAAGATTTATTTGCCCAATTGTACACCTGTGAAACAGTTATGCCCACATTTAGGTATTTATGGATGTTCCTTGCATTAAGTGGCTGTGCAAATTTCAAATGACTTTCAAATCAAAATGACCCAGGTAAAGACAATATTGTCCACAAGAAATTCAAATTACCTGTTATTTACATAATTATGTAAACACAATAATATGGTAAATGAGAAATGCCTAAAAGGTATATTTAAAAAATATTTTAGAAAAATCGTTAGATTGTCAGTATAAATATTTTCAGTTTTATTTCATGTTGTCAGTTTCAAGCTTTTGTCAATTTCATATGCCGAAGTAATATCTCATTTTATATTAGTTTTCATGTTCTAATTCTTATATTTATTTTCGCCCAATAAATTGAAATTTGAAAACAAAAGAACTATAATCATGTTCTCACTTTTTGATTTACCAGGGCTTTTACCAAAATTAGAATCACCCTTCATACATTTACTTTTTTAAAATGCTAATTGATATATTCTATATCTTGTCCAACAAGTTGTTAATGAATTAAATACATGAATATATTTATACATGTATACACATTTATTAATAAGAAAATACATGTAAATTAGATACATCTCAAATCTACAAATAAAACTACATTTAACTTGTTTTAAGCAGGGGTTCATTAGCATATATATTTATGTTTACATTTAGGGGGTTTGAGTGATTAACATTTATCAGGTTATTGTTGAAATAGATTAATGAATAAATTATATTTCATGCTTATTTCACTTTTTGGGGACATGGTGAATAATGCAGAATTCATTATCAAATTTATAACCACTGGTATCCTTCACTTGAAAAAAAAACCCTGAAACCCAATGGGCAACCTAAGTGAGTTGAAATATACAATGTCAGGTAATATTACCAACATTTCCTACACTTGATTACAAAACTTTATAATTTAATTTTTCAAAAATAGCTTAATTTACTGGTGCAATTTTTTTCTTAGGTGAATCAGGCATACTGTCAATCAGTCACTATACCTTATGAACAACTCCCAATATTATTCTAAGATTCGTTGCGGTGTTATGTTGTAAATTTTTAATTTACTGGATGGGTGCAATGTTGTAAATTTTGATTTGATTGGGTGGGTGTTAATACAAAAACATTACAACATAACACCCACCCGATAAAATTTACAAAATTTAAAACATGACACCCACCCCATGAATACAAAATATACAACATCCGCCAGATAAATTTAAAATTTACAACATGACAACTGTAAATCTACTATTTCGATTTCATATTTAGGTTTCAGATTTTAAAACTCCACTGAGTGACAGATGTTTATTTCAGTTGCAGTGTATCAAAAGCATCTATCTAGAGTACGGTACTGATAGAGAATTTTACACAAGTATTAAAATACAAGTAACAACGAAACCGGGACTTTAGCTGCTCTGTCTAGTCTTTTAGACTCATGGCTACTCTCCATCAGTGGTCAATCCATTTCCTAAGTAGATGATATGTCTATTTCAGAGGAGCTAAAGTAGGTATGATAAATATGATACTTTTATAAGAAAAAAAAATTCTTTTTAATATTATAAGCCACCCATTGTCATGTTGTATTAACACCCACCCCGTATACTCACAATTAATAACATGACAACACGCTCCACAATTTTAGTTTGTACGGAGGTTACTTTTGATACGATTACATTGTACCCGGGGTACCACAGACCTTCATTAACTATTATTCATGTGTCATGTTGTAATTTTTTCAATTTACGGGATGGATGTTAATAAAAGAAAAATACAATCTGGCAAGTAAATTTTGTATTTACACATACCCGGTAGATTCAAAATTTTACAACATGACTCTTGTCTGAAATTGATCATGAAACTGACCACCATGATCCGATTTAGATTTCTATACGGATTTCCCGGAGATCCATTATCATAGTAAAATAGATAAACATTATATTTTTCATACAGTTTGTATATTAGTTGTACGAATTTCTTGTCATGTCTCGTTTGTCAGCGCAGACACAGAGTTATCTAAATTCTGAAAATTAATTTATGCGAGTAAAATCGTAAGAATTCCACAGTAATAAAAGGGTTACAGAAAACGAAAATGAAAAAAAAAACAAATATTAATTTTTAACATTTAATGAGAAGTCATTTCTGTATGTGTGTATACAAGATACACGTTATACATTTCTTTCTTTTTTTTTAAGTTTCACGTCAACCAGACAACCAACAAAATGATATAGTCATTAGCTAACATAAAGTCGTCACAGGCATGAACCACCGGCAACACACATAAACAAGTAAAATGCGTTACCGTAAATACGTAGTATTTTAGTTCATGTCAATTTCTCAAATAAACTTTCGATAAAAGCCAGTCAAATTTTTATATATGCGCTTTTTTGTCCAATAAATTAACAGAGATTATAACACTTTCACTCATGCGTGCACATAGGAAACGTACATGAAACGGATTACGATACGGATGAATCGGTGATGAATTAACTGAATGATTTTTCTTTGGCAAATTGTTCAATACTATTTTCGTCACTTTCACCTCAAGAAAACCGAGGATTTAATCTAGATGGATTTGGCAGGTTATAGCCTTCGGTATACATGTATATGTGTATACTTAATATCGACTTTAATCACTTACCAATGGCGATATATGTACTTAAATATATGCGATATCCTTGTAAAATATCCACAATGTTCGGAATATTTTGTGAAATTCACGATGAACCACACATGATGTACATATCCACCACGTGGATTTTATAATTAAATATTTCTCAAACAAGGTCACACTGATGCAGACCATCTCTTAATTTTTTGGAGAATCATTCCGTTTGGTTTTTTTTTTATAAACAACAACAAGAAATGGAGCACTGTCTACGTGGTGACACAATTTCATAATTTTGTGTGGTTGATCTGATCGGTATACGTATTGTTGTTGTTTTTTTTTTCGCTTCGTTTGGGAAATCACAGAATGTTGAACATCGCCGGTGCACACAACTGCACATCTGTCCTCGAACATTTAATGGAATGTATATCACTAAAATAACATTTAGGTCCTATAAATTAAACTCTTAAAATAATTTCCAGAATACCGTAGTATCTTAACGAGCATCAGTTGCTCTTCAATTTCCGTGATCACATTTCACTTGACGAACAGTTAGGCGACATGATGATTTGCTATAGCGCTTATTTACGGCGGACATTTGTATCTTAAGGACCTAGGAAAATGTCCATGTTAAAGCTTTTCCAGACTCTTTGGGTTGGTTAGTAATTCTCGCAATATACGCCAAATCTGCTTGGCGGCGTTGTCCATTGCTGAGGGTGCTTTTCCCTTGAACAAATCTACATTTGGTAAAAAGTAATGTGGGCAACGCCGGTTTTGTAGACACGAAATCATTTGAAGCAGAATGCCATTAATCCTGTCACCCAAGCACGTGTCGTCCCATTCAACCTCTCTTGGATGTTTTTCACATTCGTACAACAGGAGAGTTTTGAAATGATAGTTTGTGATAGGATTTCCTGGAATGTCCAAATGTCGGTCTTTTAATGTTTTGAGAATGCTAAGGCACCGGCGTCTGCAACCACCATAAAGCAACCTGTCTTCAGCGTATTTAAATGACATAACCCATGCATCGCCCTCCGCAGCACTCTGTTTGTCTTTCATATATATACTTTCCCGGGATAGGAGATCGAATCCCTCCGTTTTCACTTCTGCGACTAGGTTCGGGTTTGGCCACTGCACGTGCGGCACGGGCCAATGAGCGGCACTTCGGCACCAAATGCCACCACAACGGAATGCAGGTGTAATTTGAACGACATACCTTTCTTTTATGCGTAGTTTCACTTCCGTGGTATCTGCTACCATTTTTACTGAGTCCCTGTAGGTGCATTTATCCACTGCCTGTGCCACCAAAGTTTGAAACCGTGATCGGATCTTTCTAGCCGACAGATATCCGGAAGCTGTAATGAATTCCACCCACAATGACATTGACCTTTTGCGTCCATCACTAAGTTTTAGAACAGCACAACCGGGTATAGTCCCATCATCCACAAAGTTAAAAACTCCCATTTGATTTAGATACAGTACGACCTCGAATTCTGTCGGTGAAATCACGTCAAGACCCTCATAACGTCCGTTTACTTCGTTTAGAGAACTAATGAAACGAGGCTCTTGAACCTCAACTTCTTTCAACACATCCTGGACAACTTTACAGACATCACGTATTGTTTTAACCGTGTTTCCTTGTCTCGTCTGAACTCGCTCATTGTAGTATTTATTAAGTTGAAATAAAATCTTGGACTGTGCTGCAAGCATGTCCGGGGAATTGCCTTCCAGGAGCATACTCGGTTTTTGGACTAGCCGATTAAGTTCCACACAAATTTAAACAAATATTATCATATATTTGTCATAAATATATTTCGGTGTCCAAAATACCAGTTCTATATTGCACTTTATAACACATGAAAAATATTCCTACTGGTCAATAATGACAGATGGATATCGCTGTGACCATGTAGATATAAATTTCACTTTCACTTTTACAGTTGCATGGCTCTCAACGCTAACGAAGGATGAACTCAATCACGCTGACAATTGTCTTCTCTGTTTTGATACTACGAGTGTTTTTGTATTTATTGTAAGCGGTAAATGGTTGGTTAGTGTTTGCAGTCGTACGTCATGCGTTTGGATCAGTTTTATAAGTAACTGTCACTTCAGCTATAATTGATAAAAAAGAAACTCTTACAACAAATGTGTCCAATCGTCGTTAAGTGTTTCCGCATGAGTTAAAGGAGTAAACCATAAACTCCGCCCCCAGAAAATCAACTAGTCGCACGCGATTTGTACATTTCTGCATAGCTCCGCCTTATTTTATGTGCAGCAGTGCGGATGATTAGCTTTGCACACCCGCGGCGCTGAACACAAGATATTAGCTACGCGCCGTTCAACAGAGAGTAGCCCTACTGGAAAGAAAGTGCTGATAAATTCTATCAACAACTGCAGCGAATACCGAAATGAATATATAAATAAATAAATAAATAAATAAATATATATAAATATGCCCGTATCAATTTGAAATTTTAATTGTGTAATTAAATATAAATGATGAAAAGATGGTTTGTCACAATGAACTCGTTTGACAAATTTGATTTAATTTTACTGTCTATCAGTAATTTTTATCAAACATGAATAAAAGATAAAGACCGAAAACCATTCATATGTGACCACGATTCTTTACAAGTACACAACGTTTAATCTCTACACACGAATTTCCAGATTGAATTCGGGTTTCTGTGTGTGGGGTTTTTTTTTTACCGTTTTGGGTAGGAAAATACACTACAGATGACCTGCCGTAGATTAATCATGTTTGATTTTTTTTATCCTGATCATTATTAATACGATTTTTTTTATTTACGAAGATTACAAATATACTGCCTTGAACCAAACATCTCGTTCGGGCATGGTAGATCTCGAAACGTTTTCTCGGATATATTAACATGGGTAAAATCTTTGCATTTTAGTTGGATGTTTTCTGATTATGATAAAGATCGTTTCAAAATGATTTTCACAGGAAAATATGTTGTTTTATTAGATGTCGCATGTTTAGAGAGTTTTTAGAAGACATGATGTAATATTAGGCCGACAGTATTTGCGTTATGGTGTAATAAACTTGGAATGGCGGTTGGAAAATTTGATGACAGATGTGATTCAGAGGGGGAATTTGTACAGTCCTGTGGCATGTGAATGATTTTGTTTGGTAGATTAATATTTTACTTTTTTATTACAGAATTATTACCAAATACAAAAAATGCTAGGAGAAGAAATTTGTTGAAAAATTTATCAGTATCAGTGTATGGCCTTGGGGTAAAAATATATATTTTATAATATTGATATTATATATATATATATATATATATATATATATATATATATATATATTTTTTTTTTTATATATATATATATATATATATATATATATATATATATATATATATATATATATATATAATATGTATATTTACACCAAGGCGTGTGTGTGTGTGAATTACAAATGTATGTGGTCCGACTTTAATTTAAAAAATAAAATGCTTTACTAAATATTACAACACAGAATGTGATATTGTCTGGGATGTATGTAAATTTATAAAAAGAAATATAAAGTGAATTTATTTTTCTGATATTGTAAAATTCAAATACTGATTAATTTTGACTGGTTTAAAAAAAAACTTGAAAATTTGTTATGTAGGTTACTTTTCATTTTCTCATATTGCATGTGTTTCATAACGCTGAAAATTTTAATCTTGACAAAATTTCTATTAAAGCAATCTTTTGCGTCTGTTGTTTTTACTGATCACAATGAATAATTCATTTTTTTTTCAGATCGGAAAATATTCCTGATATAAAATGATTCCTACTTAATTAGAAATAATAAACAACAATCCAGAATAAACCAAAATAAATATTATTAATCACCTGTAAACATTTCCAGTTCCGGATCATTGAGCATGGAAATAGTTTCGGCTTTTGTTTATCTTTGGTCATTTACGGTTACTTCATTTTCCGCAAAATAAACATATTTACATTGCTACAGCACATGGACGGGCCTTCTGTGCAAATAGAACGAGATCTGAACGCAGTAATTGACATTAAATCATTAGCTGAAGTGTCTGGCTAATGTAAAGTCCACAGAAGAAATCAATAATTTGTTCTCTGTGGTAATTAGAGGGTATCAGTTTATCGATGCCCCATTCGCAGTGTTATACGAAACTAAGGTATATCTAGTTTAGCTAAACAAAGTTTGCAAATGAAACGAGACATAGGCCTACTCTGATCAATGGTGTTCATAAAAAGCGTATGTTTTTAAATGATGCTATAATATCTTTTTATTTAGTTACTGGATGATTCTAGTAAATACAGAATTAGAGGCCATACAGAAATAAAATACGCAAAACAAATTAAATTTGATTCAGAAATTGGTGCATTTTTACAATATAGATTTTATTTTTCGCATTTATCTTCTAAATGAAAGAACATGGTGTCTACTATCATACTATTTATCATCTATCTATCTATTATTTGTTTTATTTCCAGTACGAAAAAATTACGATTTTCGATGTAAATAATTGAAACCATGAATTACAGGAACTGAAAAAATCCTATTAAAATTAATTGAAATCTTAATGAAATGTTTAAAATTGTTCTTGCGTACAGGAAACAAAATAATGATAATAATAATAATAATAATAATAATAATAATAATAATAATAATAATAATAATAGTAATAATAATAATAATAACAAAAAGAATATAAAATAAAAACAGATTTGCGCCGATTTTGTAAAAATGACACTCCGCCTAGCCAAAGGATATCAGTATCCGTGTTTATTAGTATTAGTGTGGTGTGTAGACTCGGATGGATTAAAAATTCATATCATTTTTGATGTTAGGATCGTGATATCATCATAATTGTTTATTTATGGTTATTGTTATTCTAAAAATGAATGAGAAATCCATTACAAATCAACCGACACCAGTGAATCTCCGCCATTATGATAAATTGTCGCAAATTAACAGAAATTTGAAATTTGAAGTTGTTGTTTTTTTTTAATTCACGAGTAAATCCTCCAAGCTTTACTTTTTATCTCTCAAGTTTATCATTGCAAATTATAAAAATGCATGTATCAGTTTTCCAGTTTATTTTGTATATGAAGTGATCTTTGAAAAAAGCTTCTTTAAATTTTTTCCCAAATGTATCACAATCCCCAGATTAACTTTATTATTGTTGTTGTTGTTTTTTTAATTTTCCATTTGTATGTTGGCGGCGAGTTTGTTACGGTGGAGGAGAACCCGGTTACACTGTATCCAGGAAGACACAACCGGCCTTCAGGAAAACAACGCCGGCCTTCAGCAAGTAAACTGGTAAAAAAAATCACAAAATCAGCTGAGGCTCCAGCGGGACTCGAACCCGCGTTGATTAGAGGTGAGGGTCTTCACGTTTTAAAGTGCGACGCTCTTACCATTCGGTCACGGAGGTTGACACTAATCCTTTCATCTCTATAGACCATAATAGACCTGTCTAAACAATAGAAAAGAGAGTACCATTTATAAATATAGAGGAGAAAGGGTTAAGTGAAAATAAATAAAGAACAAACAGATTGATGTCTAAAGACAACTCTCATATCACATACACACTTACATTAATATGCCAAGTTGTAAATTTCTAATTTACGGATTGGACATATATATATATATATATATATATATATATATATATATATATATATATATATATATATATATATATATATATATATATATATATATATATATATACACACACACAGACTTTGCAACATTCAAGCTGAAAATTTGTATTCACACCCAACATTACACCCATCAAGATATTAGTAACTCCAAACCCACAATATTACAAATTCTTAACGCTAGTTTGGATATTGTAGATTTAACTGTATTGGCGGTTATCGCATGAGTTCTTCAGCTTCGATTTTTGTGTGCATTTTTTTTTTTCGGAACATAGCAGACCGGAATAAAGCTGAAAATTGGTGTAAAAATACAAGAAATTATATAATCAAAAACCTATGTTCATGCTTAGCAAATACCACGAACTTCGCCAACTACAATGGTGGTCCGTTGCATGACTACATTTGAAGCCGCATATTTTCTCCCTTATGATATATGCCTCAGACCTATTCAAGATTTCATTACAGTCTCACACCTTAATTACATCTCTATCAATATAGTATACTAAAATTGGTTAATTTTTTGGAAGTTCCATCACCGGAACCTTAAAGGAACCTACAGGAATCCAATGAGTTTCAATGACTTATCACACTGCAAATAAATGAATAAAGATATACACTCTACCAGGGGCGGATCAAGGAATTTTCAAAGACGGGGTAAAGTATTTTGGGCGTCCGCCATTTTTTTTTTTTTTTTTTTGCTAAACGCAAAATGGTGAGTTTTGGCTTATTCTGAGTGAGGAATTCGAATTAAATCAAAGAGATTTTTCAGATCTTACCCAAATTCTTTACGTGTCAGTACTATTAATGAAGTATAACCAATAATCATTTATTATATATGACTGAAAACAATAGTGTGAAGTTCGTGTAGAGAGTTTTTTTCCTGTAATATAAAAACCTATACTTTAGCGTCCAAAGATGGGACGTACGTCCTTTACGCCCCCATTGAACCCGCCATAGATAACGACTCATAGTTAGTTAGTTAGATCTGTTATCCACCCACCTAACTTCATCAACAGTACTATAACCAGCCCAGTGAAACTATGATCCATCTATCTATCTTGTAAAATATGCGTTGTCACGAAAATGGCTACCAGTAGCCTATAAAAGTTCTTACAATCTTGCTGTGTTTTGCAGTCTTGAATAACGTTCATTTCAGATCTTTACCAGAAGACATTGTATAACATTCAACTGTATCATTCTTTTACTCAAATAAATGAATAGATAAAATGAACCGACAAAAAAGCGATATTTTGTAGATTTGTATCATTATTGGGTCATATTATCTATTGGTTCCCAAGCATCATGGGGTATTTTGCTGATGCCGTTACGGGTATGGTGCTCCAGTTTCTCTACCATTCATAAGAAATACTTTATGTAGTTTCACCCCGGAAAAAACGGAAGGGACTCTAGATTTATCGCGTCCGTCCATCGCTCTGTCCGGTTACGGATTCAATTTAAGTTTTGGTTAAAAGAGTTTTGTAAATGACAATAATTATGGTTCATCAGTGTTCTCAGAATTCTTGTTTGATTCCTAAGATATATAGAAGCCAGAGATTAGTATGTAACATTCGGCACATTCTTAAAATACTTATCCCAAATATTTAAATATGTTAACTAATTGAATTTCCCTCCAGAGTTGATTATCTGTCAATAATCAAATTAAAAAGATAATGTACATTGAGGTTGAATTGTATTTAAACACTAAAAGAAAAAATGACCTCAATTTAATTTCATTCCATTCCAAATAAGAATATTTTCAATTTGCGTTTGTACTTTATCTCAGAACTTTAGTAGCATTTTGATTGCCTACTATAAATCTGTATACATTTTTGGTTATGCCGTGCGAATTTGCAATAATTGCTCTGCAAAAAGACACGATGTAAAATTTATTTTCCTCTAGGGGTGTTAATTTCTACGAGAAATTGGAAGTCGGTTCATTATTGGCACGAAAAAGTATTCCACGATTTCTTCAAAGTGCCACTGTATCATTGCTAACTTAATTATAAGGAAACTAACAAAATGCACATTATTCTCTAGTGTATTATTCTTGGTATCAAATTTTGGACGAATTATAATCCTCATATTTCATAGTTTTCAAATGAATCTTTAGGTGACTTTTACGAATGGAATTTGAAAATATTTGCCAGATTAAATTTGGTATTTCGATATTCTTTATATATAAGGTACTGCAGGCTTCAAATGAGAAAATACGATACGAAAGGTGTGAAGAAAATGAGACAGTTTTGACAATTCAATGCTCACGAGGTTTTAGCGAGATCGCATTACCATGGCAGCACGTTAAGTTAATCCTCACCTTCGGTCGTCTGCTCGATAATGTGGAATCATATGGCGACTGTGTTTGTATTTCCTTTGTGAGATGATGGCGTTCACACCTTTAGAAAATAACACAACACACTTTTCAAAAATGATTGTTTTGTAATTCTAGAGGATTCCTTCAGATTAGTTTCCATACATTAGGACAAGTTTCACCTCCAAAATGTTTGGTTTCGAAATCCAATGAAGAGATAACAAATTAAATGATGGGCAATTTATAATGGGTATCCCGCTTTGTTCGGCTTGGTGTATATATAGTGCTGATAGAATGCAATATTTATTGTTTACCGTGAATTCATGTGTAAGAAAAACAAACAAATAAAATAAACCATAACAAACATGCAAAACACAAACAAAACTAAACTTAACCCAAACAATCGAAAAAAAAAACACAAATAAAAGAAAAACTAAACGAAACCCAAATTATAGCAAAATTAAACTGAATAGTACCCAAACAATAAAACCACGAACAAACAAAAAATAAACTAAATTAAATTTAAACAACCTGAAACCCAAACAAAACTAACAATCGAAAAAACACAATCAAAAGCAGTACTTAAACCCAAACAATCGAAAATTATCAATAAAAGCACAAGTAAACAATCACAATACACAAATAAAAGGAAATCTAAACTAAAACTAAGCAATAAAAATACACAAATAAAAGGAAATCTAAACTAAAACTAAGCAATAAAAATACACAAATAAAAGGAAATCTAAACTAAAACTAAGCAATAAAAATACACAAATAAAAGGACATCTAAACTAAAACTAAGCAATAAAAATACAAACAAACTAAGCAACCTAGACAAAAAGAGACAAGAGATATTCATCTTGCTGACATTCTCTAGAGTAAGATTTCTATTAAACCATGTCCGTAAATAAATAAAAGATCAGATCTGTCTAATTCGTATCTCCAGCTTAAAAGGCACACAAGTGGCTTAAATAAACATACATTGTACATGTACTTCAACTCTATTAGCTGCAGTCTGCAATTGCTTTTTTGCATACTAAGAATCTCTATCATCTCATGTTTTCTGTACTATATTTCCTGTCGATAACAGCTCTCAGAAAATACTTCACGCTCTCATATTCCTCTCACTGACGGGTATTTATTGCAAAATAAATTGAAAAAAAATACAGATATAAAACGATTGAATCAAAACTAAATCTGCGATAAATTTTTACAAGTAAAACTGAAGAAATACCAATGGATAATCGAAACTCTAAGTTCATTAGAACACAGCAAATAAGATATACAAATGGTCTCAACATGAAGAACAATTGTGAATCCCAAACAGGATGGGACCAGGTGTCCGGAACCAATATACATAAAGCTGTGATATACTTTCATGGAATATAGTATTATTGGACCAAGCGATTGTAATGTTCCAAACACAATTTAACTACTAAAATAAGTATAAATAGCATTACTGATTTTCGACACAGGGATATGATTGTTTATGTAGAGAGGGAATAGAAATGTTATGTTTTGATCACAGCTTGACAATCAACAAACTGAATTAACTCTTTCAACCCTACGGGCCATAATAGACTGGTCTAGAAAATTGAAAAAGCATACCACTTAGATATTAGGGGGTGAAAGGGTTATGACAAGGACAAAATTGGACCACCATTTCATGGTCAACATTCAGATATATGACAAGGGTTATAAGTTTTATCCGCAATATCAGAATTATGACTCACACAGGAGGACACAGGGGTCATTTGAACACCGGTTGACCATCAAACTGTGTAACTAAGGTATAAAAAAATCCCTTTTCACCATTTTGACCATCTGGAAAGTAGTTGTGAAATCTTTTTTGGTTACTATACCCTGTATATCACCTTTAACCTCAGCTTTAATCTTTAGTCTTAGATTTTGGTAAAATGGTATTCTTTTCAATAAGAAATAACAACAACAAAAACACCACCAAGTCAGTCAGTGAAGTGAACGATCGTCATCCATTGTAATTCGTTGTTGTGTAACATGCAATCTGACCCTTTTCAAATTCTCCACAACAACCACTGGATATATGTCGTAAGATATTGTATATAACATAAACAGGGTAAAGAAGTGTAGCACAGGTTGATCAATTTATGACACGTGGTTCAAGGATTCTGAATACCGGGTAATCAGTTTACGATTAGGCCCGCCTGTTCTCTTTTTATAGCATAAATCATCAACCCCTGAAATCAATGGACTCTCTTGTAGATCAATATTGTAGACCAGTCCAAATGTGTCTTTAGGGGTGATTGAGTTAAGCCATGTATGGGATCCGTGATCAAGTGATGACAGTAAAAATAGGCTGTGACGGAATGACGAACATTTAAATTCCACGCTTGTGTTATTTTGATGATTGTGGTTTTTAAAAGTTTGCCCACTGTTGACGTAATATAACATTCTCAACTATACTATTACGTGGACCAATGCGGTTTTCACTGTGGGAGGAAGTGTCAGCAATTTATTAGCATAATATATTTATATATTTATAATATGTTTAACCTATCAACAATTTAAATAATATATTTCTGGATGCACAATATCTAAATCGTATGGTGTAGATAATTTTCTTAGAAATTATACATAGGCAAACCTGAACAGAATTTGTTAAATGAAATGACTATTTAATGGTGCTCTCTCTCTCTCTCTCTCTCTCTCTCTCTCTCTCTCTCTCTCTCTCTCTCTCTCTCTCTCTCTCTCTCTCAATATTCATGCACTTGTAAGTAATGGTTCTGGAATTTTAATACTTAATTAATCCAAAGGGAAATAACATCCTAGCCACAGAACAATACGCTCTTACTTACAAATAATATAATTACGTTAAAAACAGGATCACCCAAGAAATGGATGTTAAAATCATTCTATGTTCAATTACATGTTTTTTAAAACATTTTATATGTAGTCACTTGCCTGCATACAATAGATATGAACATAATATACGGGGATCAGAAAAAAATTTCATACAAATTTTTATCTCGTAGGATGTTTCAATATGATGTCATAAAAGTTACTTGTAGCTTAATCAATAAATCATTTGATCTATCGACCATGAAAATTGGAACTGTGTGCTAATCAACTTATATCTTACATAGGGATTTTCTATTTACATGCATTCTGCTACAAAATGACAAAACAGTATTTGAAAAAAAATTCTGTAGAACAAAAATAAAGACATAATTTTGTTATAAACGAATTGATTGAAATCATAATGCAATGTTGTTGTTGTTTTTCCAAAGCTCACGTGAATCGCATTTAGTTGTCTTTCTCGGAAGCCATTTTTACCCAAGAAGATACATGTAAATTCCCTAAAAGAGTATTGAGCAGACATTTTATGACATGTTTCATCGTTTTGAATCTCAAAACTAATTCAACTTAACATTGTTGTTAGTGGCAAATACATACTCTTCAACCCTTTACTCGTCACGGCGTTTTATCTGTGGAACGAATGTTGGAGGCTACATCCTGTTAAAGACACTGACATTGGTTATCCATCACTAGACTTGGTCCTGTGATCGAAATGTACACAGGAATACAATCATACTGAATCTGAAAGGCAATGAACACATAAGTATTGCATTTAATATATGCGAAAAAAGATCAACCCCATCAAAAAGATTTTACTGTAGTAACTATATTTCACTTCAGTTACTATAGAAAGTCTAAGTTTTACTATGGTAAATGAACGTTTTCTACACTAAAATATAAGTAGGTGCAATATAAAAAAAAATTCTAAAGTGAATCAACGTTTTTATTATAAAGACCATCTACAAATCACAGATACCAAAACATTAATCTTTACAATGTTTAGGAGACAATATACAAAGCTGGTGAATATTGGACAAACACGGACCTCTGGAAATCCAGAGGTGGAATCAGGTACCATGGAGTAGTAATCAGCCATGATAGTTTACTATATAGTCGATAAAGATAGTTAGATATACGACATCTTATTGTTTTTTGTCATCTCAATCTTCACAAAAACTTTTTTTTTTGTGGACCAAATATCGAATAAGTGACGTTTGCACTTTCACAAATGCAGTGGATTTTGTAAACTTGTTCAGTGATGCAAAATAATATGACATTAATTTGTTTCGTTATTTTAGCGCCATTTTATTTTTGAAAGGTCAGTTTGTGATACATATGAACAAGATGAATTTGTCGTTTCCTATAAAATTGCTCGAACTTTATACGCCATGATATATATAATGACATGTGAAAGTAATATGGTTGTATCAATTCACAGCGAAAGTGCTTTAAGAACGAGCGCCGCTTGTTAATTAATTAATTGTGAAATCTATCTGAACATCTATGGCACGAAGATGTATCCGTTTCTATGACATTTATGATGCTTGGTAATTATTTATCTGTCATTAGTTTCGGATCTTTGTCTGCCGACAATTGTTGTTTTTGCTGACATTGTTTCCACTGAAGATACATACAATTGTTATCAGTGAGAGAAATATTTTGTTTCGTAGTAATCCAAGGACTATACAGGAATATTGTGTGTGTTTATTACATTATGAGTAATATGACATGATTAAAGCAGTGCTGAAATAGATAGTCGATCTCTTTGATAAAATTACCATATATTACAGTATAAATATCAATATTCAGGTTTTAATTTAAGGACAGCTATTCGAACCAATTATGGTTTAACGAAGATGAAAATTCAAATTATTACTAGATCTGTTACCACTTGTTCATTTGTACAATTACTTTGTAGACTTTAATTCCGAAACTTTTGTCCCTTACTAAATTTTAATTCTTAATAAATTAAAAATGAATACACACTGATCATGGCACTGTAGTGTAATTAGAAATAAACTTAGAAGAGATTGATAAGGAGCAAGTGATATCGATGTAAAATACTGAAATAATAATAATGAGAGAGAGAGAGAGAGAGAGAGAGAGAGAGAGAGAGAGAGAGAGAGAGAGAGAGAGAGAGAGAGAGAGAGAGAGAGAGAGGGTTTTCTATAATGCATTATTTTTAATGCCATAAACGAACCAATACTTTATAACATTTTATTTTAATGATATAATTTGAAAAAAAGACTGGCAATTGAAACGAGAAATAATGATAATGGCTGATGTAAGTTTTAAACTAGGTCTCAATGAAATCAATCAACACAATGCCTGATTCTCTACATAAGTAATTAAACACGTTAATTGTTATTATTGCATTATAGTGTAATTATCATAATTATACTATTTTGTAAGAAAAAAACCAGACTGCATATCTTTACAACACAATAAGCAGAAACATGAATAGAATCACGTATGAGGGGTTAATTAAGTAGTTTATTATTTTCGAGTGAAGGTCATATTTAAATATGATTCCATGGAAAACAGATAATCCAAATGAAATACTATATTTTAATATACATCCACTGGAATTCTAGAAATCTATTCATATATATGCACATATATATAATTCAGAAAGTAGAAATATTACTACAATCAGACACTTTGAAAATATCTTATTTTAGTAATATTCCTTTTTTCAATTCTCTTGCCAGAATTGTTTTGGAATAAAGACCAGAATTACATCATTTAGCCATTGTGATATGATGTCGCTAGTTAATGGAGAAGCTTTAAAAAGTTTCCATTTCCTATCACCTTGATACAGTATTATATTACATATATTCCAATTACCTTGATAAATTATATATACATGTATACATACATACACACATACATACATACATTCATACATACATACATACATGCATACATATTTATATATATATATATATATATATATATATATATATATATATATATATATATATATATATATATATATATATATATATATATATATATAACAGGTGATAATTTCAAAAACAGTGAGTCTGTACTGAAAATTTGAGTTCACTTAGGGATTTTATTTTATTTTTTTAATTGACATCTTTTCACATGGACAAAATCCAGACGTTTTACAAACAAAACTTTTGTAGTAGAAATAATCAAATCAATTTTGTCCTAAGTATATCTAGTAACACAATTTCGTCGATCTAGCCCCATGCTGCTTAAGGTTTATGGAGAGGAAAAATTGAGAAAAAAATTCCGAACTATGTATATTACATGTAAATATTGTGAAAGCACCTGTCACAGCGTTATAAAATGACATTTATTTACAGTCATTCAAAGTCAGAGATACCAGAATTTTGACGGTATAAATTACATAAGTGGTCCATCTTGTTTTATCCCATTTATAACCAGTGACACAGCTAGGGTCACAAATGCGTATTCATTTTCCAATTTCATCTACCAATTTGTTTAGGTCTTCTGCTTCCTAATTTCGGCCCTGTTAAACCAGGCAGACACAAACTTAATTCCCGCGTAAACGAGTTTTTCCTGCTAATGCCGATTTCCCCGATGCATTGTAATGATAAAAAGCATCCATGTTGAAAATCAAATTTCTGCTCCATTTTCCTTTTTTATGAATGGAACGGTAAATTATAACCAGATCACTTTTTGTTGTTACAACCATTAATTGGATGTGCATGCAATTTTTTCCACCAGAAATTAAATCCAGTGTCTTTGAATAAATATAGTTTATTTTGTTTACAGAAATAACATCGCAATGTATGTGGCATTTTTTCTGAAAAAATGGGTGTTAATATTAATGCAGTTTTGCCACAAGAAACCATTAATTGGATGTGCATGCAATTTTTTCCACCAGAAATTAAATCCAGTGTCTTTGAATAAATATAGTTTATTTTGTTTACAGAAATAACATCGCAATGTATGTGGCATTTTTTCTGAAAAAATGGGTGTTAATATTAATGCAGTTTTGCCACAAGAAACCAAAACGAATGTCTTTGTACATTTAATAATCTGAAAAAATGCAATTTTTTTTTCGGGGGGGGGGGGGGTCTGAAAATTTGACATAGGCATATATGTGTCATTTTTTCCGAGAAATTAAAATGAAATTCAGTATTTGTTGTTTCAATTTGATAAATGTTCACCTGGTAATAATGTGTATGTTTGTATAACCAGTAAAGTGTCGAGTGTGGTTAAAACACAGAACATCAAACCAAACACGTTTCTAAGCTGATCAAGTATAAAGATACTTAGTGACAACATTGATACATTTTTTTTCTTTTTAAAATCTCTACATAAATCCATGCGTTAAACTTAGAAATCTTCGTTATAATTTTATCTGTTGATATAAATGTCTCGCAGAATTTTCTATATAAAATGATTAAATATCATTGGATGAGGTCACGTTAAATCACTTCCTAAATATCAATGTTGGCGTATTCAAAACGTGCCAGGGTCTAGATTGTTAAACAATTCCTATATTTTGTTGATAATGTTTTTATTTGAAATTTTGACTTTAGCAGTTATAAATATTTATCCTTTGTAGATTTCTGCGCGAAATTTATACAAGTGTCATTTTTCATTCTTTTTCTTAATTTTTAAAAAAAAATTATTGATGGGTTACTCGATAGAAAAAATATATATATTAAATTTTCAATTAGTAGAAAATTCAACCAAGAGTAATATCTGTACATTGTATTTATTTTTGTTTTCGTGTGTGTGTGTGTATGTGTGTGTGCGTCTGTGTGCGTGTGTGTATGTGTGTATGTGCGCGTGTGTGTGTGTGTGTTTCGAACAGTCTCCATTCACTTCGTTAAATTTTTTCGATACATCATTTCCATTTCTTAAGTCTTCTTTTTCCTCCATCAAACCACAGTCATTAATAAATGTTTGCTTAAAATATAATTTTATCGTCATCTTAATTTTTTATCATCAAATTGATGTCCAGCATCGTCGGATACTTGCAGTTTTATTGATCGTCTGCGCATGGGGTAATCTCGTTTATAAGGTAATTAAGCAATTTCTTTGACATGAGAGCGTCTGAATTTCTGAATGATCAGAAATTTGTGATTTCATAAAATTGAATTGTGACAAATAATCTAATAGAAAAGCTATCATAGTAATGGTTTAAGCTTGCCAGTTCGTAAAAAACTTGTAATACAGAACAGGAATTTGTCGCCGTTCAAAACGTTGGTCTCGGGAGAATTAACAATGAATGTTGGAATTGTAATCCATGTACGAGTTTAACTGTTACAAAATATCAAATTGATGAAATTTGTAACAATCTCAATATTTATTATATCTGTAAATATAAATAGTACTGAAAACATGAGTTTGTCGTGAAAAAAGAAAGAAATGTACAAAAAATATCCCGTAAGACATGACCACTTCTGATAGTTATCATGGTTAATATATTTTATCCTTGTGTAGTTTCTGTACCAATTTGTATGTTTATCAGATCACCTTGATTTTAGAATTTATATTTATTCAATTTTAACCACTTTATAACCAGTTATATTTAAAAGGACAATTCAGTTGTATTATATTATGTTTATTGTTTCTGCGTGGCGTCTATGACTCATTTCGTCTTCTTAATTTTAGATATTTTCACTTGACATGATATTCCGATTTTCCACACTCATTTTCACGTGTGGTTTAATCCAAAATCCCTGAAAATCAAGAGCATGAATGTTTTATTGAAAGGTTTTTTTTCAAAGTCATAATAAATATACATATACGACGAAACTTTGACTTTGAATAAATAAAAAAAATGGGATTTGTAATTTATATGAAATGATCTTGCTTACAATCTTTTTAGGGTCTCACCATTTTGGGATAAATTTAGAATTTAACTGTAGACTCACGGCGGGTGTGACTAGTTGACGGGGAATGCGTACTCCTCCATGGCACCTGATCACATCTCTGGAATTATAGATATCATCTGAATTGTATAATATTCAATAGCTGTTTGGGTATTGTGGTAATGTCTTTTTTATCTGAGAAATTTTTGTGTCTTCTCAATTTCCCTAATAATTATTATTGTCGTTGTTGTTGTTATTATTAATATCATTATGTCGTCATCTTTGTTGTATTGATGTTGCTGCTACTGTTGCTGTTGTTGTCGTCGTCGTTGTTGGTGTTGTTGTTGTTGTTGTTTTTGCGGTGATGGTGTGTTATTAGTATTGGAAATATTGGTGATAGTTCTTACGATGAGATTTATCTTTAACTTTACCCTCTCTCTTTCTCTCTCTCTCTCTCTCTCTCTCTCTCTCTCTCTCTCTCTCTCTCTCTCTCTCTCTCTCTCTCTCTCTCTCTCTCTCTCTCTCTCTCTCTCTCTCTCTCTCTCCAATGCTTCGGATCCTTTTTCTTCTGCATCACAGCCAGACAACCAGAATATCTACAGGAAAGCAAAGTATCAGTTAACCACAGAAAACAGTCTTGTCCAATAAATACATTTGTCATGAAATATGGTTATTTCTGACATTTCTCGCCGCACCATCTGTGTTCAACCAAGCCTTTGCTTATCACGGGTAATCAAAGCTTGCTTTCTACATTCATACAATAGAATCCACATACCTCGTAGTCAGACAATGGTAATCTTTTTTGACTTATATTTTATGAAGAAAGAAGAACATACATTTAAGTGTCACATTTTGCTTGGAAATTGCGACTAATTTCGATCATTCTATAATAAAAATGAGTTAACTTCAACTTGTAGCAATTTCCGTGTATCCTTTTTCGTCGTTTTACAAGAGATTAGGTGAAACAAGAACAGATCGTAGACATAGATAAAACACGGTGGCAAGAAGACATTACACCTCGAGTATGATCCATACGCATCTATTTACAGAGGCAAACATCGATGTGGCAAGGATCTCGAAGGAATCCTACATTAGTATCGGAATTCGAATTAAGAGTTAAGATTGGACATTTGACCAGTGTATATTCCATAACATGTTTAACATCAAGATTTGTGTTTAAATGAACTGAAATTTTAAAAATTGACATATTGATGCGCGTGCCTCACAATTTTGTGAGTAGGATATTTTTTTTTTTGATTAAGCTTATATTTGGTAACTAAGTAAGTTTACGTAATAACACGATTTAATGCACTTTAGATGACTAAATGTTTGCACTTTAACATTACCAACTGGCTTTACATAGTTTAAATGGAAAGTTCATGAATCGTCCTAGATTGTGCAGCTCTTTTTCACCCCAGGGCGTCTTGGAGATGCGAGTTTTAAGAGTAAATATCACAGATACCAAATTGTCGGGAGGTTCAAGAGAAAATATGAAAATCTGGTGAACATTGGGTAAACACGGAACTCTGAAAATGCACCAGGCGGGACCATGTACTATTCAATAAACAGTATGTTTTTAGTAAATACAAACATTTAATGGTAGAAATAAAAATAGACAAAAAAATTTACGAAATTATTGGAAAGAAGACATTTACGTTCACATGTCTGTGAATTTGGAATCCAGGCATCATCGAATATAAATTACGGTGGCATGAGAACATACTCACACCACCACTATTAGCATTGGCGTATATAAAAATGGGGATAACACAACGTAAGGAATCACAAAGCACACTCCTCAAAGCGAGTGGCGGTCCTTGTAAGCCAAGTCGAAGAGGTAGCGTATAGACAGCTTAGCCCTGTTTCGGCGTTTGTTAAAAGATATGTCCAAAGTTTATATATTAAGTGTTGACTAAATTGTGATGTTTTGTACCCTTGATATGAAGAAATGGTAGATCAAAGTTGTCTGTGATAAGTACAGGAATTTGTGTTCATAATATCTTAATATTTTGATATTAATTTAAATATTATAATATATAAAAATCTCAGATACCAAAGTATAAATCATCAGGATGTCTAGGATACAGGTACAAATCTGGTAAAAGAAAATGGACAAACACGGACCTCTTGAAATCAAGAGGTAGGATCAGGTGCCATGGAGGAGTAAGCATCCCCTGTCGACCGATCACACCCGCCGTGAGTTTACAGTCAAATTAAAATGAAATACCTGAGGAAGGAATCCTCGTCATAATTGGTACAGACGTTTCCTCAACCTCCATCGAACAGGCAACTCAACATTTCACTTAGTGAAACAGAGTAATCGCAAACAAGACTGTTATACCTACCGTAAAACGGAACGTTGACATTATCAAACGCGGTGCTGATGCATTAATGCACTATACCCCAGTGGATGTAATATATAAGTTTAATACATGTATAACAATAGAAATGGCGAAGTAAATGCTCAAGAAGATCACTAATGTCAATAAAAAGCAAGGAAAATTATGTAATATTTCCAAAAATGTTAATTTTCTCATTTTGCTAAAATAAATTAACTTAGAAATCTGTTTCAGATATCGAATAAAATCTGTACTTTTTACGCTGGTTTCTATTCGGCGAAGAACGAATATCAATTTCTCTTTTGATAACTTGCATTGATTTTTGAAATTTGATTGATGTTTAAATCTACCAGGACTATTTAGGGCGTGTAAGAATATAATGTTAGGATCATTTATATCGTATTCTGATACAAAATATACGGAAAGTGGTAAATTTAATTAAACTGATTTGAAAAAAAATAGTGCAGACCATTTTATCATTGATACCTTACCGATTAATTATCACGATGTATAAATGTAAAATATCAAATGAATGAAACATAAGAATCGATCTGGAATTCAATATATGGATGCCCATGGATGTCAGACACACGATCTTCATTGTAGTCTAAGATAGATGTCTAGATATCTCACATTTCACTCTTAAAATCAATCAAAGTAACAATGTCGGAGAACATATTCCAATAACCTGAGACAATACCACAATGGTGGGTATTATTAATTTTCCATAAATCAATACCAAAATACGCCGTAATAATAAGAGTAGCCCAGTTCACATTTGCTAAATTTGTCATTTATTGTTTTTTTGTGAATTATTTAGGGCAGAGGATAGAAAAGTTCGAATATATGACGTAACTGATGATTCATCTCTAGTCACCTGTAATCAGTTACCTGTCATATTCAATCAGTAAACATGTATTTTTTAGGATTTAAGAAGGATGTAGTTATTTCTGATACATTCATTCCTTTAGTAGAATTTATAACTCTGCGTATGTTGCCTGAAGTTCTTCGTGGATACATGAAACTGTGCTGCATTTCAAATATTCTTTATAACAATTCGACAAACACAATGCTGTAAACGTGTATATTTCCGCGTGTTGTTAATTACGCTATTTTCTTATACAAACCATGCGCGTGGTTTTATTTACACGATGTCACATCTTTATTTATTATCAGCCTGGCTCAGTCGGTTGCGCGCTCGACTCTTGATCGTGAGGTCGTGAGTTCGAGTCCAGCCAGCGGCAGATTGATTTCCTGTCCTTCGGATGAGATAATAAAAACCGAGGTCCGTGTCACAGTAGGTGTCGGCACGTTAAAGAACCCTCACTGCTCAAAGGCCGTAAGTGCCGAGCATTGGCCAAAATTTGAAGCCATTCACCGGCATTTGGATGAGAGAAAGATTCTTGAGTGAGATGTTAAACAACAATAAACAAAGAAACAATTATTTGACCAGTCCTGTATTAAGATAATTCTTAGCACAACTGTGGGACTGGTACGCGAGGGGAGGGGATAATTTACTCGAAAATCTCTTCATCGCGTATTTAGTGTAAACTACTCCCACGCGTAAATTTCAACATTTACAGTATCTAAATAAGTAAAATTAAAAATCTGGATGCTACGATTTTAGAGTGATCTCGCCAATAAGAAGTTTTAGTCAAAGTTTGATAAAATGTAAATTGCATACATTTTGCGAGTACTTTGCTTACTCATATTTTCGTAAGTACGCGCGAATGCATTGAATTTGCTCATCTAACACTTCAAGATATTGATTTTGCGAGTCGAAAACGGTAATATTGAACATGCTTCGTTATGACCACATGGTTTTCATATAAACCCTTTCGCCCCATAGTTTTTAGATGGAATATTCTAAAGAATTTCATATTTTTCAGAATACGTTAGAAATAAAATATTGAATGAAAAATTATAAACATAACCAAAGTTATAGTTTTGAAAATGCGTGTCGAAAAAATGCTCAAAACGTTCGTTTCGGTCAATAAGACTTCAACAGCTGAGCTCGAATTTAAAATACATGTAGCTCTGAAATAGAAAGCAATGCCCTACAAGGTTAAAATGTTAAATTGGAATCAGCATTAACCTTTAACTATGGTATATATGTTTACTATAAATTCATAGAAAGGCAACCTATTAGCATTATGTTGAGACGACCCAAGTTATTCGTTGAATAAAGGGATTAAATAATACTTATGTCAATAATCTTTGTGGATTAACTTGGTATTATCGAAATCCTGCTTAAAGAAATGATTACAACCTTATTTATACATACTTAGCAATCGGCATAACAGGTGCTAGCAATACATTTTGTCTCTTATCACGTTATAGAGACGATCGTATAATCAAGGTCTTGTGTACTGAGTATCTACGTTTGTCAACAAAACATTACTACGCTAGATTTGAACACTCTAAAAGAAGCATATTCTAATTGTTCTGTACATGACACTAGCACGTTTATTTGTTAAATAACATTGGAAAAAAATAATAAAAAAGCAAAAATAGGTTAATAATTGTGTTCGTTTTTTTTACCAATGGATCATTTAAATTTTGTCGATCGTTTTAATGTATTCTTGTATATTTTTTTTCAACAAATCAAAAATTGCAGAATTTTTTTCGCCCAAAAAGTAAGTTTTACATAAATGTAGAATTGTGGAAATCATAGCATAATACAATTGATAATCATGATAGTGTATTATCTATAGTTTTAGCAAATTATTTATTTTCAATTCGGTAACTGTTGAACGTAAAACTTGTAACTATAGTAATATACAGACTATGAACATGATAATTGCCACAAATGTATCTATACTACTTGTGTCACCAGTGTGCGTCTGACTCAGGATCTACTTCCTCTAACAATATAGTCCCTGATGTCATGCATAAATGACAAACATTCTTGTTTCTATTTCTTGACACAAAGTTCCATCACAAACTGTAAATATTTACACTGAATCAAACAGTAAAATTGTCAACATAAGTCATACAGCATTTTCTGTCGCCATGAATATACGGGCGCCATTTGTATACAAGATGCAATCATGTATTCCCAGCAATGTTTATGTAGTGATGGATTAATTTTTCTCACGTTATATTAAAAACTTTTTTTTTACCTCTTGTAATAGTTGTGTTAAAGGTTAATGAGATGATATCTTATTTTTTTTTTTACGAAACACTACCGTGATTGTGGTCAGTCGAAGGTTGTTTTACACGTGTTACATTCGCTACATATCAAGCTGTAAGAGGTCCCATTAATTTTAAACTTTAGAATGATATTCAAAGTCGAATTTTTTGACAATTATTGTTAAAATACATTAAAGTAGTACAAAAAGGAGAAACATTTTGTCTTAACGTTTATACTTGGCCAGATTTTAAAGCAAAAAGAGGTATGTACTATTTTGTTCATATTCCTAGCTTACCATAAGATATTGCTTTTCGGCATTCAAACGTTTACGACATTTTATAAATGCTATTGCATATAAATATTTCTTTAACCACATACACCTGTATATTAATAGGAATTAAACATTGTGTTACCTGTGTAAAGGAATTTTATAAAATATATGTATTTTGGTAAAAAATAAAAGAAATCCATTAGCATTTATCATCCTATTGTTCCGTCTTATAAGGGTAAATATATATGACCCAACATTTAAATTATAAACTGATTAACAAATACGTGTTATTTGAACAGCTGATTTGAAATTTGCGTTTCTTATTTAAATGACTTATTTTTTAAACGTGGGTTGAGTTTGCTATTCAAAAGCTAAGATAGTCATCTTTTTCAGTGGTGACTGTTAGACGGATTTGGCTTCGAATTTAGATTTATTATTTGGCCTTGTATTATATATCTTTACCTTTAGAAAATATGTTTAAAATTGGAGCTCAACTGAGGAAGTCTAATTGACAGAAACGATCGTCTTGAGCATTATAACTTTGGTATTTTGTTTATAATGTTGATAGTGGTGTTTGAATTCAACTGTTGGTGTGGCCTGTCCACAGGGGATTCTTACATATCCATGACACCTGATCCCACTTCTGGATTTTCAGAATTTTAACCTGATTTGTATATTCATGAACATTTCGAATAATACTTTGGTATCTGTGATTTTTAGTATAATAATATAATACCAAAGTTAAAGTTTTACAAAAAGGTAAAAACAATGCTTAAGTCTATCGTTTCTGTCAATGAGGCTTTATCATTATCAAAAACCGCGTTTGATTTCAACGTTCCGCAAAATTTTATAATAGTCTTGTTTGCGATTACTCTGTTTCACTAAGTGAAATGTTGAGTTGCCTGTTCGAGAGAGGTTGTTGAGACGTCTGTACCAATTGTGGCGAGGATTCGTTCCTCACTTATTTTATTTGGATTTGACTGTGGACTAACGGCGGGTGTGATCGGTCGACAGGGGATGCTTATTCCTCCTTGACACCTGATCCCACCTCTTGATTTCCAGAGGTCCGTAATTGTCCGATGTTCACCAGATTTGTATATATATCCTGAACATTCTAAAGATTTATACTTTGGTATTTGAGATTTTCATATATTGAGTTCGAATATATATTCGAGAGAGAAATTGGTATCATACATAGCCAACATTAATTTTCTTAACCCAGGTTTAGTCAAGTATTTCAGGATAAAGAAGTCGACGTATATGATACATGATTGTTTTCTTTTGTTATTCTTTTTACATGGAAGATTTAGAAACAAATTTTAGTTAAGTACATTGATTGATTTTTTGTGCGTCGATTATAAATCGATTGTATATATTCTATTCTATTATATTACATTCCTGCTACTAGTTTCAGAGTCATGTTCGTCAAATTTGAAAATAAAATCGTAGTACATCTATATAAATATTAGAATTTACAACATTTTACAATGAAAATATGATAATAACATCTACTGTAATTTAAATATACATGTACAATCATATTGTTGAGAAACGAAATATTTCAGAAAATTATATTTGAAAATACGTGACTCGAACATCAAATTTTTCAGTTATGTACTTGGCACGAACCACTCCGAATCTCCGAATGATCTTAGCTTAGACTAAAACTCGGAAATACTTGTCATGGATAGTTAGGGTTTAGTTGACTCTATAGAAATACAAAACATTTATTTTATTTGATGCATGGTTTTTAGGACAAATCCTGTATAACTTATTTAATTAATCTTTCTTTTCTAAATTCATTTTTAAGTTCTACTCGAAAAAAATCCTATCGGGGATACAGTATTTATAACCATGCAATGAGCGCTTTTTTACGGATAAATATTTTATGATACAAAAACATCCTTTAACAGAACACTTTTAGTTCACAAACACATACGAGTGGTCTCAGTGCGATTCGTACTCAATCAAATAGTACCCAATTTTTTAAGCTCGTTCATCCCGTGTGTGTAATTTAGTATCATTGATCATTTTAACTGTGTTCGTTCCGAGATTATGTTTGATTGACAATCACTCTTACCCCGTGATTTAATCTTAGATTTCCATTCGTAATTATGGCTTAACTGTCGTATAATGCGGAGGTCAAAATGTTGGGTGGAAAGGCATTTAATACATTTAATTGCATTTAATAGTATTAATGTATTTATACCATATATGACCAAAATTGAAATGTTTTAATGCTCTCTCTCTCTCTCTCTCTCTCTCTCTCTCTCTCTCTCTCTCTCTCTCTCTCTCTCTCTCTCTCTCTCTCTCTCTCTCTCTCTCTCATACTCGAGGGATTTTCAGAACATTTTTTTCAGTTGCACGATGAAATTGAAAATTAATCCAATCCTAATATCCGGTAACTATTTTATTTAACTCATACACAGCATATTACTTTGACTCATCATTATTATGTCTTCACGGGCTAAGTATGTACAATGCCACAAATGTTATTCAAAGATTCTTACGTTTAACTAAAACCCTGAAGCTCATTATCCAATTCCAATATTTCCTGGTATATTTATGCAGTGCTGTATTGACCATAGCTAATCTGTATTCTGATGATATTAGCTCAGCATCGACCAAACCTAGTATAAACCTTATGGGCATTTTAATCGCCTTCTACTTGATAATTATTATTAATGGAATGTCTAGCTTACCATTCCGTGATACATCCGCCAAACAAAATATAAGAGGGAAACTGCAGTCAGTTTGAAATTTGATTGAATTAATGATGGTAGTGTATTTAATGAAGACAAGACCACCTTGTCAATGATTTCGACGTGACGCTTTACATTAGCCTAGTATGTATGATGAATATATAATGGAGGCATTCTATATTCTCAATTTGGGCAACGTCTTCTTTTTTACATAGCTGTGCAAATGTCCTTAATACGAAAGCAGCATTCTTGAATATGCATGCAAATACATGTACATGTATTATTAACAATACCGAAGTTATAGTTTTACAAAACAGGTCAAAACAAATGCAAAAGGCGATCGTTTCGGTCAAATAGACTTGAGCTCGCATCTAATATGAATGCATATTTCCAAAAGAAAAGTAGGTATCATACAAAAAAGGTAAATAACAAATTTAAATGTAACAACATTTGTATTGACAAATCCGCCTGAGAGTTCCTAGTGCAAAATGAATAACTTATATGTAAATGAATATTACAAAAGAGAGCAGATGGCTTAGTGTAAAAACAGCTTTTTGACAACAGTCTTGTAAGATCGACTTTTGATGTATTTAGCCATATTAGAGTTATCAAGTCACGCAAAATGCATTTCTATTTTCGGCTACTTTTACAAATATAAAAATCTTAGATACCAAATTATCAATCTAAAGGATGCCCAGGATATAGATACAAGGATTTCCCTTGTTTGAAATTAAATAAAACGTTACACATCTATTTTCATTATCGTTAATTATACTTCCATCTTCTCTTTGTTGTCCGAAATATTTTATAATTAAGTGAATGTGTAATGTAAAACACATAACACAGACATCATGAAACCTACATTAATATGACAAAATAAAATAGATATGTTGCAAAAACGCTTTACGTTTGGAAGTATTTATCTGTCAACCAACTGAAACATGTATTCCATACTAGCAATCTGTTATCTCCTTTGTTCTTAGATTTTTATTTCAACTCATTACCATAGAAATTATATGTAAATTAATTATAAAAGTTTTGATTTTTTGGTTTTTTTTTAAATATTTTTCTTTTGCTCTTACTTTGCCGTAGAAGTGAATATTTGGTAAAGCATTTTCTCAAAACAGCTGTATGCATTATCCCATAGACTAGAAACAATTGTAGTAATATTGTAGCAGGTATTTAATTAAATCTTTATGTCTAAATAAGCAATCTAATAATGGAGACTAAATCAGTGATGTAAAAATAAATACGAATGTTTAAACATTGCAAATGTATCGTATCTGCCTCCACTAAATAACTGAAAAATAAGCAGAATAACAGATTTGTGAATGAGAATTAAAGGTAACCATTTACATTCACCATCAGATTGAAAATAATAATGTCAAAATAAGATATTTATATCTCACAGATGATCCGATATGCCAGCGCTTGTTCAACACATGAATATTTCATATGCAGAGTCTAACTACTTACTGCTAACTTATTGTTACAAGGATATCAGGAATTACGTTTAATGTCAACTTTTCACAAATTTTATGGTTGGTATATTGACCTCGTTTGCAATTCAAATATTTCATTAAATGAAATGTTGATTTACCTGTCTGATATTGGTTGCTGAATCGCCAATACCGATTTGAACCTGAATTTATTCCTCTCTTATTTCAATTGAATTTGACTGTGGACCCGTGCCGGATGTGACCCGCCAACTATGGATGCTTACTTCTCCACGACACCTGATCCCACACCTGGATTTTAAAATTTTTGCATGATCAGTAATAAACTATAAATCGTTCCAAAATCAATATGAACAAAATATCGTTAAAATTTATTCTTTCAAATATTGCCATGTATGTAATCAAAATTTTATTTTGTCTCAAAGATTGAAAATGACTTAAGAACATAATTACAGCGACTTAAAACTATATGGGAAAACACCTGCTTTGTTTACAGCATGGCGCAGCCATTTTGAACACCCAAAGTTGTGCGGAGGGGAAAATGAGCCCGGCGATCTGATTGGTCATTAAATGAAAAAAAAATAGTTTTGCTATTAAGTGAAAAAAAGGTGATAAGAAGATACACGAATAGTAGTAGTACTTTGAAAATTATAGGTTTAACGTTTGAAAATTTAAAGGGAGGGGTCAGATGAGAATAGATATTTTCTTTTGGAGCGGAATATTAAAAGTTGCAAACTGAAAATTCGAAGTAGAAATGCCACGGCAACTTATACTTTTGACTGCATATTTTGTTTTGTAAAATATTGATCTTTCAGCCAAGGGTATTGATTTGAAGTTTTATAAATTAGCATTGAAGCCTATGGGAAAATATTTGGTGGTGTCTGTCCATATAATTATCAACAAAGTTTGTACAGTTGAACCTCGCCTAAATACCACCTATCTTTGAAGATCACCTCGCATTTAAGACCACCTCACTAATCAGGTCACTTTGAACCAGTCGGTTAGGTGGTGCTAATTGCGAGGTTCCACTTTAACTCGACATCTTTCCACATTTGTTTTATACTGTATACACAAAACGTCTAAATCGATTTAGTTCTTTTTCCATCTTTTATGACGTCATTATAGATTTAATTTTGATACAATGCAATAAATCGTATCCTTCAGTAAATAGAAGCATTTCATAATAGAATTTAATGACATCCTGTAAATAATACACTTGTAATTAATTTTCTATATTATATTCTGTAATTTTTATACCGATATTTTGTTTTTTGCAAACGCATTGGTTTAAATACGATCGAGTTACACCATTAATAGTGTACTTTAAATTACACCCTAAAAATGACGATATTTAAACAGATATATAAAATCCCCCCTCAATCATTCCATTTTTGATAATAGTTTATTGGTTTCTCATCTTGAAATTTGAATTAAAATTTTCTAATGATTTTTAACGTCTACGTTCTACTGATGCAAAATTGGAAAATGTGTTATGCTGATATGTGAAAAGTGTAAATCGTCCATAATGTCCGTTAGAAAATGATGTAGATGATAATTGTTATATTATTGACTAATTGAAAGATATAAGATAGACAGCAATGACAGATAATTATACGCTGATACGGCTAGATAACATAGGAGAATAAAGGGTATTAATGGGATAAGTGTAAACCGTATAAGAATTCAACAAAATATTTTATCTTAAAAAACAATAACACATAGCTTATGTGCTACCAATCATTCACAATTTTTATTACAAGATAACTGCTCAACATTTTCATTCGGGACGATAAATACAATACTGATTTAGTAAATTGTAATCTAATAATTTTGTTAAATATTTTGTTGTTGCTTTACGATCCAAAAATAATTTTTCATCACAATTTAGTCCGGTCAACAACTCTAAGAGAACTAGCACAAAACTTGACCTGTACTATGCAGTGAAGGTTTCTAACATGACAATAATCTGTTCCTAACTTTCCATACGTTATTTTATCATGTATTATAACTTTAAATAATTGAAAATAATTCTAAGTGAAATAAAATATCTAACGAAAACTATTATCGTCGGCAATTTATATAGATATTTTTTATTTCTCGCATCCAAAATAATAAAGTATGGATGTCGAGTTTAGAAAGTGTCACTCCGCATTATATAAAATGCATAAATTAATTTCGTGATTATTTTCAAACCCTCTTACAAACCAAACTGTGTAACCAAGATGTAGTAATTCCAAATATGTCTCAGTATCTTATATATCATTCAGAAATAGCTATCATATGTTATCAATATGATATCGATTTTCAGCAAAATGATAATTTATTATACTTTAATGTAGAAATATTATTGACAAAAATTTAAGTTAATTGATAAAGATAAAAAGATCTGTGGAGCAAGTTTGAAATATATATATATATATATATATATATATATATATATATATATATATATATATATATATATATATATATATATATATATATAAATATATATATATATATAAAAAACAGTCTTAATTCAACATCGTTCCTCTTTTTAGCATATTTCAAAATATTTCAAATTCAAAATTAAAGTAATTTGAAATGTTATTAATAAAAGGCTTCTGGAAACATTATTTACTTGTTTATATCAAGTTTTAGAATTTCTAGATGTCAATAGATAACAGCTATACAATGTGATGATTTCCGTTGCCCGTCGGCTACATCTTTGACGCTTTTATTGTAAACAATAAGTTGTTCTCTCCGATTCCATGGAATACATGTTTCACTTTAGGGAGTATTCTTATTTATATTAGACAAATCCATTTCATAAAAGTATTAAGATCGACATTATGATAAAATGAGTTCTAATCACTCAACGAGTTTATCAATTACGACCCAATTTACCAGATCTTCAGCTTTCTTTATTAATATATCAATCTGCTGACACGGGCCGCCCTGGGGACAAATGTTCAAATGTTGCGCAATATTTTGGACAAGAAGTTTTACTACAAAATTATTATCAATATGTATATCTTTTTCTATTAAAATTTGAATACATGTAACATATTTTTGCTGCCATATCCCCTATTATCAAAGATAAGACTCGAAACTGGTTTAATTCTGCATAAAAAACAATGGGTTTTTTTAATTCGAGAATTGAAAAATATATGAACATGATGTATAGATGCATTTATGCAAATTTATTTTTCTTATATATTCATTTAATCATCATTATTTTAATTCCTTCCTCTTTTAGTTATCATTTGTTTTCCTATTACTGTTTTCATTATTTTCATTTTTAATATTTTATTATTAATGAAATTATTATTATAATTATTATTATTATTATTATTATTATTATTATTATTATTATTAATATTATTATTATCAATATTATTATTATTACTATTATTATTATTATTTTTATTATTATTATTATTATTATTATTATTATTATTATTATTATTATTATTATAATTATTATTATTATTATTATCAATATTATTATTATTATTATTATTATTATTTTTATTATTATTATTATTATTATTATTATTATTATTATTATTATAATTATTATTATTATTATTATATTATTATTATTATTATTATTATTATTATTATTATTATTATTATTATTATTTTTATTATTATTATTATTATTATTATTATTATTATTATTATTATTATTATTATTATTATTATTATTATTACTGTAGTTGCCGTTGTTGTTTTTGTTATCATTTTGCTTTTGTTCCGAACCGTATACTGAATCAACGTCAATATATAACATTTTCTCGATAATCTTTCAATGTTATATTAAGAATTATTATTGTTATCATCGCTTCCTTTTCAATACAAGTAAGTATAAACCTTAGGTCCTTAACAGGCTTTACGCCTTTAAAATGAAAATCACCATAATAAAATACGAATGTAATAAATAATAATTTTTCCATTAACAGATTGTAGCGAGTGATTAGTATAAGGATTATCATCTCCTAGACCGTATATTTTTCCCATTTCCTGCAAAGACACATTGTGTACATTTCAATAACACTGATAGGATGGCCGTTTCATGGTAACGACAACCTATGTACATTTCAATCACAAGCTGGATGTTGGTTTCGCGGCAAAACTAGATCTATATTCTTCCAGATTCATTCTGTTATATTTCCATTAACTTTATTCGCCATATAATTGACTCGCAGCTGGAGTCAGCTCCTAGTTTCACTCCGGATAATTATTAGAGCCATAAGTTTCGACTTTATCGCTGACAAGTTTACAATCGTCTTGTTGCATACATCATCTTTATTTCTCTTGTCAAAATATTAACTTTGGAGGTCCGATATTGTGGAAGATAACGAAATAAAAATATCAAAATTAAAACGATATACAAAATATTTACAAGATCTGATAAGGTGAGGTGCTTAGAATATCTTTTTAATGAATAGGGGCGAGGTTGCTTATATATACGTATATATAAATCGAGTTTGAATAAACTTCCATTTAGCTTTTTGTATCTTAATAGCATATCAATACATATTTTTATCTTTTTATTTTTTTATTTATCAGTTTATTATTTTTAATTTATCTATCTATTTATCTTTTTGTCTATCTACCAGTCCAACAGTTTATCCATTCATTCATATCTTCCATCTATCTATCTATTTATCTTTCTATCTATCTATCAATCTTTTTATCTTTCAAACGATTGATCTATCTATTTATCTATATATCAACCTACTTACTTTTTATATAACATTTTTTCTATGATATCAAAGAGGAAAAAATTCAACATATCTTACAAAGATAAAACAAAACCAATAACAAATATGACTTGAATTCAGCTATGTATGATATAGAAATATATCAATATTTATTTCCATGTCATAATTGTCTGGAAAATATGATATATCACATATAAGGTAAATAAAAAGAAACAAAGGCAAATAAATAAACAAAGGTGAATGCATTATCTGGATATTGACCTAAGGGACATGGCGATTTATAGGCTATAAAGAATTGATTTGTTTTGTAAACAGAAAACTGTAATGATAAACAAATCATATACATAATGTTTACAGTGATAGTAATATTGTTTATAGTACTACTACTACTACTACTACTACTACTACTACTACTACTACTACTACTACTACTACTACTACTACTACTACTACAACAACAACAACAATAACAACAACAAATAATAATGATAATAATAATAATAATAATAATAATAATAATAACAGCAACAATAACAACAACAACAATAATAATAATAATGATTTTAATCATGATTATAATGATATTTTTACAGAAACAATTGCAATTGATTTTTACTTAAAATTGATTGCTTTGTATATTACTTAATCAATGAATTAATTCTGATTTATTTATTCATTCATTTATATTCATTCATTCATTCATTTTTATTATTTGCCCCTTCCTATACCCAGTATTCTATTTACCGAAAAACTAAATAGAATACATCAATATTGTAAAATATTGTGTTGACAAATGACGCCGGTCTTTGTTTCTTTTCGCTGGGTCATAGCTCTGATGTACAAAAAACTTGAGATACAGAATATATCAGCAACATGACATTGACGATTGTAAAGTTTAATGAAATCTGTCGTCTGCCGCCTGCAAAGAAACATTCTCATTCACTCCAAACGAACTTGTGCTAGCTCGCGATACCTTCAGGGTCATCCTAAAATTTTGTCATCTTTTGTGTGTAAGAGGCAGATAAATTAAGTTTCAGATACATAAGCTAAAATCTGAGAGCAGATTTAAATCAAATGCCAGTACATATGAACCGATTTTCCGGAACAACTCCCGAAACGCACAAATTATTAAATGTGTATAAAAAAAAAGGCAGAACAAACAGAAAGAAATTTTTCTCTTAAATATTTGTACACATCCACTGTAGTTGTATTGTATGTTGAAGCTGGATATATTTATATATGTACATGACGAAGAAGAGGCAGGTTTTTTCAGGAAAATTAAAGACAGTAGTTTCCTTCCATTGCGTTGGTCATTTTAGCATTTACTCATTATCCCTCCCCACAATTAATAATAGTTAGTAAAACACAATGTAAACAAACAAACATTCGCATGAAATTAGCATCGGTGGATACCTAGCATTGTTGATTTTATTGCAGAATATATTATCATATTTGAGTAAACGCAGTTAATATAACGAATCCGAATACTCCGAATCTTTACATATAACGAATAATGAAAATTTTTTACAATGTGTGTGTGTGTGTGTGTGTTTGTGTGTGTATGTTTGTGTGTGTTTGCGTGTGTGTGCGTATACATGTGCGTGTGTGTGTATGTGTGTGCGTTTGTGTGTGCGTGTGCTTGCGTGCATCTGTGTATGTGTGTGGATATGTGCGCGTGTGTGTGCGTGCATGTGTGTTTGTGTAAAAAGTGTGACATGTAACTCAGAGAAGCCTAAAACACATATCATGTATTTTAATTTAACACAAATAAAAAAGGAGGGATTCCGGCATAAAAAGATGTTGTTTGCACTCATTTCCCAGACCACATTATCAGAATTTCAAACATAAATGTCATATGATGAAAGACAGGTACAGATTTTATGTAAGCATAATGTTTCAAATTTTAAGTTCATTTCAGCTTAATTAGACTCACTATCACACTTGTATGGTGGCTCGTTTGCGTCATGTCGAGTCACTATACACTTGTATTTGTTACGCAAATGTATATGAGAGGAGTTTTCTGTTTATGATCAGAAATCTGACCTAAGTTATGTTTTTTGTCTGTTAACTATCCGTGGCAGGAAATGTTAGAAGACCAATGCGGAATAGAATTGCATAGAAGTCACGATTTGGTTATTCCGGTACCCTGAAATAAAAACACAAGAATAGGAAAAATGAAAAAAAAGTTATAAACAAACATGAAATGCAGTAAAAAGAAGTTATTCCTTTAAGGATACATTAAATGAAATACAGAAAATTAACAAAAGTGCAAAATGATTTTCTAATAAAACTTCACAAAATGCAATCATTAAACGCATCATTTTTCTTTTAGCGTCATTTTCTTTTCTTTGATGTTGATGATGATAATAATTATGATGATGATGGTGATGGTGATTAGTATGATGATTATGATGGTGATGACGACGATGATGATGATGATGATGACGCCGACGGCGACGATGACGACAACAACAACTGCAATAAAATCAAACGTAATCAAACACAGAACACAGAACACATGGTCACTTGTAAAATGTAAAACAATATATTTTTATCTTGGCCTGATTAAAAACATATCACTAAAATGACAGTGAGCTGCATCCTTAATCAAAGAAGTATCATACAGGTGTCACTCTCTTGATGTTTCCGTCGCCAATTCTACATTGAACAATTCAAATAGAAAAATAGATAAATTTAAAGAGAGAGAGAGAGAGAGAGAGAGAGAGAGAGAGAGAGAGAGAGAGAGAGAGAGAGAGAGAGAGAGAGAGAGAGAGAGAGAGAGAGAGAGAGAGAGAGAGAGAGAGAGAGAGAGAGAGGGAGAGAGTCGTTCACAACTATTCGCCGATAATCAAACAAGTATTTTTTACTTTCCCCAAGGGAATTATAGCTGGTAAAAAGAATTGCTCACGAGTCTTAATATGTATCAATGATGAAAAACAAATTGATTTTCTTTCATATCAATATCACTAAGCCCCCCGGCGTTATGATATCTACAACCATAATTATAAATATATATATTTGTTCGTGCCTTTTCCTTGTATCCATTATGATGACCGATAACGACCATTACAACAATAAAATACATTTTCCCTGAACATCCCTCATTTGCATGCTTGAAGATCTTGTCTATCCGGTGCTACTTAGACCAAATATTAGAAACAGCCTGAAACAATGACGAGAAACATATTTTCCATGTCAAGTGCGGCTAGTTTTTGTAACTCACGGAGCTCCACCATGACAGGTAACAGGAATAACAATAATTCAGAAAGACACGCCCTGTCTTTTTACAACTTGTACATGTCTGTCGTACTTAAATTCACATTTTCATCATAAACTTATTCATCCATTGGCATTGCTGGTAACGAATGAATTAACCTTCCAGTTGCATTTGGAATCTTTCTTCTAGAACTTAATAGAGTAAGTGTAAATGAAGAATTGGCATTTGTTTTGGAGCAGCCCTTTCTTTAAAATATTGGAAAAGCGAAAAGAACAAGGCATTCAACACGGGGCCTTCTCAGCTGATTTGACTCGTGTGCATATTTTGCAAGAGAATAAAAATTAGAGAATCATAAGATATGTACACCAAACATACACCCGTGATTTCCACCAAACTAAATACAATGGTATATATCCCCACCAATCAAATATCTGATAGTATGATTGTAACTAACTTCGATAGATGTCGAGGTCCATTTGAAGCTGAATATTTAAACGGTTGTATATAGTGATTCCGTGTTCACTTCCAAATATTATCAACAGTTATAGTTTTGCAAACAGGGGGCCAAAACAAATGCTTAAGTCGATCGTTTTTGTCAATAAGACTTCATCAGTTGAGCTCAAATTTAGAATAGATGCAGAGTTCTGAGACAGAAAGTGGTGTCATACAGGGACAAAACGTACCTTACTGCATTCACAAATTCACTGTTAAAATACGACTATTAATGAATTGATATCATTCTACGTCCAACCAGACTTTACACAATACTACAGAAATTTGTGATATTCATTGTGTGGTTAAAAATATGTGATACCACTTTGTTTTCTTTTGAAACGAAATCTAGTTAGGGCTTTCCTTTTTAGTCTTTGTATATAATGATCTTGTGTGGGCCATTTCCTGTTATATTTAATTGACATTTAATTGTATTTCAATTTGCTTTAGTCTGTTTTAATGCACACTGAATTTAAAACTGATTTCGCACGAGTTATCAATTCACTCTTACATAATACAAGGTAACTTACATACCATATCACAATCTATATTTCATCTAAATCAAGCATTAATTCACAAATCCAAGAAGATGAAATAGTAGTAATCGTTTCGCGGATAAAATGCTAAATACGTGTACTAAGTGTGTGTGTGTGTGTGTGTGTGTGTGTGTGTGTGTGTGTGTGTGTGTGTGTGTGTGTGTGTGTGTGTGTGTGTGTGTCACACTAACTATTTTCTTAGTGTTGGCGAAATTACAATAAAGATCTACCAGATGAAATAAAAGTTTCCATGTTAGCTTAGATTGATATACAATAACAAAAAAGATATACACAGACATAAAAATTCTTAAATTCCTACAAAATTTGTGAAAATAGCTTGAGAAACCCAGTTTGCAATTGTTCCCTTGCAATTTATTAATTCAACCTTATATTAGTATATGTATACTACACTGGACCTTACCTTCTTTTCACAAAATATAAGATTTGGATGCCTGTGTACAGCTCTTATTTGATGTTGTATATCAAGTACAAGTGGTAAAAAGTAGAAAAATCTGAAATAATTTTTTGGTAAAAACAACTAATGCCCCTTTGAACAACGTTACTCCTCGGTAATAAACCTTATTTTTTCAAATCAAAACTTCTTGTTTGAAAACTTACTTCTGTACATGAATCTTTAAACACGTTTTCTTACAATGCAGTGTCAAATATATTTACAGAAATGTTGATGCGAGGTCGGCTGAAATCTTGTCAGTACCTATGTCGCCGGCCAGTATTTATTTCATGTATATTTTAATGCTCTTCTTCTCGTTCAAGTTAACGTGCTTAAAGATTTCATTTGTTTTGAAACTGAAAACTTACAATAATCTTTTCTTATTTTGATTTACGAGACGCTAAAAAGCGAGAATATGTTCAGCAGTCTTCTCGTCTAGGACTTTTCTATCCTAAAATCCTTTTGATTGACGGCTGTGAAATTGGTTCCATTTGTTATAAAACCGCCCGGAATTCGGCGTTCACATTTTGGTGGTCGAGAATGCAAACAAAGGCTAGAAATGTGCAGGACTGGATTCCGGAACGTTTTTTGTACAGAATGAAATTGACAGAAATGTTCTGAGATTGTGTTGTTGATAGAATGTATTCACACACTCGCGAACATACATGTTTACAGAGAGAGAGAGAGAGAGAGAGAGAGAGAGAGAGAGAGAGAGAGAGAGAGAGAGAGAGAGAGAGAGAGAGAGAGAGAGAGAGAGAGAGAGAGAGAGAGAGAGAGAGAGAGAGAGAGAGAGAGAGAGAGAGAGAGAGAGAGAGAGAGAGAGAGAGAGAGAGAGAGAGAGAGAGAGAGAGAGAGAGAGAGAGAGAGAGAGAGAGAGAGAGAGAGATAAATTGCAGTTTGTTGATGACAGAAAGCAAATGATATAAAATGATATGAGGGGCGGAAGAGAAAAGAAAGAAGGTATAATGCAAAGCATGCAGATGGATACAGAATGAGAGAGAAAGAAAAAGGAAGAGAAATAACTTTTCAACACGATCTAAGTAAATATAATAATATAATTATTAGCTACGTTGGAATGTCGATAAAACAGACAATATCTTTTAAAGTCCATCTCGTATTTCTGTTGATTATTGGTTTCAATTTTAAAATGTCTAACGTGTTAGCCGAGGCAGTATGACTGATTAGTTTTATTTCTGAAATTAATGCACCTTGAACAGACTGAAGTAATTAATTTCAATGATAAAACTTCTGTTTACAAGTCTATCAATGGAATTTTTGTCGAATTTTATAACTTTGAAGATGATCTTCATGTGCTTTAAAGAAGACACTTAATCTGACAAGGCAACAGCAACATTCTGTTTTCAATTTACTCTTTAGAGTTTAAAGGATATTAGAAAACAAATCCCTGGAAATCGAAGAAATTAGTAGCCTGATATTAACATCTGTTGAAAAACTGTAGAGTGCATATTTACAATATTGCAGGCCAAATGCACTTCTATACTTTTTCACAAAACTTTTGTTTGTTTTATTGTTTCAACGCCACAGTCGACATTTCTAGCTAAAGTGTAACACCACCATGCTGACAAGTTTGTAATATCACAAGATTTAAATTGAATTTGGTACTGTGTTTCCCATTTAGGAAACTATTACAGTTTTATCCATCAAATGTATTTACTATTTTTAATTATATTGATATCTTACATGAATTAAACCCAGTATCATGTTTTCACTTTTTATCTACCACGGGATATGCCAAAAAATATGAATTCGAGATAATTATATCGGTATAGACTACGCAAAACTTGTAAAGTGTTATTTATACAATATATAACCTTGTCTCTACAAAGTACCGTATAAGCAGAAATTTTAGCGAGGATTAAATTTTGGCATTATTAGCGATGTTGTTGAGATCATTAAAATTGAATAACGCTAACAATCCATTCCTCATCGTAGGCAAGAGTTATCTTTTTAGTCATAAAATCGCTAAATTTAATTCTCGCTAAAATTATATACCATATTTTAGGGATAAAACGCTAAATGCGTCTCGCCAAAATTTCCACTTATACGGTATATTTGTACACATACACTATCTAAATGTGATCTTAAATACATGTTCTTTCTCCCCTAAGTATCTAAATGGTATAATGCTATTTTCCTTAGTTTGAGACAGTTCTATTATTGTTTGTAGGGTTAACAGGTTTAATTGATTGTACATGTAGCAATGTCAACATTTTGCTTTTACTTACAAAGAACGTAAAGCGGCTTACTCAATGTATCTCTTTCTTACCATTTTGGGTATTAATTGGTATTTCAATTTTCAAAATATATGGAATCCGACAATAATATATTTACTGTTCAAAGAAATGATTATTATACAAAAAAATAAATAGGATTTCGAAAACTAAAGAATTTCATGAAAGAACGCATTGGAAGTAATTGCATGAGAGACTATACTTAAAAGAATTTCACGAAAAAACACATTTAAAATAATTTTATAAAAGAACACATTTAAAAAGATTTTCATGAGAGAACACATTTAAAAGAATATATGAAAGAACACATATTAAAGAATTTCATGAAAAAAACATACATGTATATTTAAAAGAATTTTATGAAAGACCTCGTTTAAAAGAATTTCATGAAAGAACTCTTTTAAAAAGATTTCATGAAAGAACAGATTAAAAAGAATTCCATGAAAGATCACCTGTGACATTTAAAAGAATAAAGTATTGTCATAAACAGGAAGTGGTGTATCTAGAATTCAGAAACAAAACTAAAATTCAACGAAACGCGAACAAACTAAAAACTGTGCATTAGACAGAAACCACACTAACAAGAAATGAGAGTGTCCTGGTTTAGAATAAAATGTGATTATTTGAATGTAGTGTCCTGACCGAAAACAACGGATGTTTTGTGTTCCAACATTGGCAAGATCTCTTTTAATTTACAAATTAACAATGAAAAAAGTAAATTCACACTCTAATTTGAATCAAAATATGTCTTTTCAACAGAAAAGGTATTTTTAAAACAAATAAATACGATAAAACCAATAGATAAACAAACCCGCGTGTTTTCGGGATTTGAGCGAATCTGTTGTACACACAAGATGCTTTCTTTAATCCTAGGGAGCACGTGCACCTGATACTCGGCAGCAACACTGATACGCTCGTCGTACTTTCCTATTGATAAAATGAATGTCTTTAGCTTAACTTGTCTGCGATACATATTTCAAAAATTACAGTATTTTATTTTCCCTGGTTTATTTCATTTGTATATTTCTACGGAAGCTGTCAATTTACAGAAAGCTACTGGAGGTGTAAAACCAGAGTGTGTACGGAATAAGTTTGGCTCCAATGTCAATTTGCGAACACTATGGTCTTGGAGTGTGCAATACATCACGAAATTATCAATCTGTTACGGCGCTGAGATCTGATGTGTATTCTAGCGACACGATGCAAAAAGCATTCACAATTGGTTTCACAACAGGGGACTGTTATAAAGACATCACAACGTATTTCACTTAACACAATTTTAAATTTTATACACTTGACTGAAGGGGGCGCTAGCTGTTCTGAATTCCTTGTCATTATTGTGAAAACCATCTGTTACATTTTACTTCATGGGTCTTGGCGGAACTGGGGTTCACTTACATGAATTTTGACATTTTCGTCGACGTTATCGTCGTCGCCATCAGGAAATAACTCCCCAGCAACTAGTGAAATAATTGTTATCTTACTTTTGACAGTAATTCCAAAATTACCTCCAGAAATTCATATGTAACCATCCCTTTTCCACTTCTTTGCCTATTGGTAATTGACGCAAGCTCTTTCGTTACTTTTATTATATCAGAAGTTTAACAAGTATATTTTTCAACTTTTCTGCAGCTATACTGTTATTGATAAATCTGAGATATTCAAATTTCAAACTGCTCATCTATAATATTTTAACTTGCATGTCTTAACGATGAACTCTTTGAGCTATGGATATACTTGTATGTAATTCTATATATCAACTGAACTATACCTTAAGTATAATATTTGCTCATGAAAAAGCCTTTTTCTATATGTTTTGAGGTCTTTGTTTTTATTTGATTTTTGTCCGTGTTTTATTTGTTCATTCATTTCATCATCATCATCATCATCATCAATCTTATTAGTAGTATTATTATCATTTTGATTATTATTATTATTATTATTATTATTATTATTATTATTATTTATTTATTTATTTATTTATTTATTATTATTATTATTATTATTATTATTATTATTATTATTATTATTATTATTATTTCTCAACTAGCATCTCCTCGCATCGTCAATGTAGCTTTGTAATGGCCTTAATGTTAGTGGTGTATGTACTAACAATGCATGAAAAAAATCTCGGACATATTACAAATTTCACATCTGACAAATGATATTTGACACATGACAGGGAAAATAATTATGCTAAATGGATCCAATTGTCCCCAGAAATGCACACATTTCTCATTCGTGTAAAAACTTCACATACTTGTAGGGTTTAGTTTACGTAGTTAAGAAAGGTTTGGTTCGTGAATTTTTTACACCATTTTCAAAACTAAAAAACATGGGGATAAGTCCACTAATTTAGTGCTAAAGCCAGTTGCCTGAAAAAGTAAAAAATTTCAAGTTTAAAAGTTGTGTGGTTTTTTTTTCAAGCATAATATTTTACACGAATCGAAATATCTAACAAATATATAGAAGAAGAGGAAGAACAAGAAAAAGATGGGGAGGAGGAGGATAATGATGAGAGAGAGAGAGAGAGAGAGAGAGAGAGAGAGAGAGAGAGAGAGAGAGAGAGAGAGAGAGAGAGAGAGAGAGAGAGAGAGAGAGAGAGAGAGAGAGTCATTCAACGTCATATCGCACAAGGATGTACAGGATAATTTGTAAACGAAAGCAATTCCACGCAGCGATACATCTTGTAAGAGTTGAAATGTCCACCTGTTAAAATAATGTCCAAAGTGTCAAATCAAACTTGTATACTCGTTAATAATTTCAGGGCGATGTCCATTTCACTTAGCCAGTGTTGGAGATGGCACGGAAAAGTGGTCACAGCGTTGACCATTGGTTATCCCATGTCAAATGTCCTGGATAACAAGCCAAGCTGTAAATAAACAAACATGAAAATGGGCATAGATTGATGAGCAGTACGTGCATTTTCGTGTATTAATAATTATCTTATGACTTTTAACAGATGTCACATTCCATGTTGTAACTTAGCTCACAATTAATATCAGGAGGTTGAGGTTAGTGGTCAGCCATTTCGTGTATGCGGAAAATGTTTAAATCATTGCATATTGCCGTAAAAAGTATGACGAGAAGAAAACGTAATTAAAAACTAAGGGCGGATTTAAAAAGTGGGATACCCTACCCACCCCGGCAATGTCATCTGACATAAAACACGTGATCTTTAACATCTGAGCTTATATATCCGCGGACAATGGTCTGATCCTTTTGGGAAATATCTGGATCGGCTCTTGAAAAACTTTGAAAGGTTGGGTCAATCATTGCATAACTGTCTGCGAAAATGGTCACGATTGTAGATAATCGTATGTGATACATAAAAAAGAGTTGTAAAACGAAACAAGAGACCGCATCAAAGTTGGAAAAGTTACAATGTTAATTCCACAGACGATAAAATGGTCAGTGCCTTACAACGCGCCAAGATGTATCGATTGCAATCGGTTGTAGATCATAGTTATGTATACCATTAAGTTCTAGCCAGTTAATGATGGTATCGGTTTATTTATATGTATATCATATTAGCCCCCAATGGAGTGGTCAGTATGTGTCCACTTACAACAAGCTACGGACTTTCATTACATCTTAATCACGTTAATGTATTATTTATTGGGTTCCCATCCCGCGAGGATTAACTTGATGCTTGCTGACATAACATAAGTAACAATAATGATTATGGCGGCGTCTTGTCGGTGTATTTTTACTTATGGGAAGCCATGATTTATATGTCGTTATTACGTGTATGGTGAAGTATGTTTACGATGTACTCTGAAAGGTTTTCTGATTTTCTTCACTTTTTGTATTGATATGCACAAATCATAATGGTTTACAGACAGACTGAGTAAAACCATACATTTTCCACACTTTAAACGCATGTACATTTATATTCATATTTGAATGACAATAATTGCAAAAGACTGTGTGCACTGACATTGTATATATTGGTCCTTAATCAATTTCTACATTCCCCATCTCAGTCACTAATTGGTTTCAGCAATTCCTAGACTAATTGATTTATTAAATATTTCATCGATTCAAATATTTCTAACTTGTCTTTCATTTATTCGTTATTTTCTTCATTCTTTAGTTTCAAGGAGCTTTGACTCAGTATTCTCGTTAATTAAACAGTAACTATATAAAACAGTGATGAACAGTATCATGGATGGCATGTATTTCCGTGCTTCAGATATTTCGCTCGAAAATTTCGATTTCATTTTTAATTTGCCCACCCATTTAAAAGCGAAAATTGCTAAAATTAAATGGGAGCGAAAATTTGCAGTTATACATTATGTAATACTTGTGTCTCTTAATGGTGTCATCCATTATCTATTTATTGAGTTTCTTTTCATATATTAACTACTCAAATGAAAAACTTTTTTTTTAAGTTTAGCTATCAAATGTAATAGTGTGTAACAATCAAATTGCGATACTACAAAAATACCCGGCTGATATTTTAACCACTTAGATATTTATATACTTATACATGTATTTTACGTAAACCCCCAAAACCTTCACAGACATCATCTTTGACTATTATATTAGCTTATATAAAGGCCTTATCTGATGTCATCTTTTGTTTCGGAACTCTATATCTATTTCAAAGTCGAGCTCAACTGATGAAGTCTTATTGACAGAATCGGACGTTTTTGTTTGGATTTTCTTCTTTCTTCCTTTTTTCTTTTTGTTTGTTTTTTGGTTTTTTGGGGTCGGGTTTTTTGGGGGGTGTTGTTTTGTTTTGTTTTGTTTTTTGTTTGTTTTTTTTTTTGGTTTTGGGGTTTTTTGGGGGTTTTTTTTTTTGTTTGTTTTGTTTTGTTTTTTTTATTTTTGTTTTTTTTTTTGTATTATTTTTATAATACTATATAGCATTCCATTTGGCCTTGCCTAACTCAAGATAGTTTTATATGCTTATATGTCTTACATTTGAGTATATACAAATATATACAATTTCTGAAATAAAATTTGATAAATGCCACTTAACTTCTATTGTTTTCAGTATAGATAAATACATTAATTTCAGATTTTGAATATTATCTGATTCTTTCAATTTTAATTGAATGAAAAGATAAAAGTGAATAAATAGATAAATATTTAGATTAGATAAATAAATATGTTTCTCTCCTATATCCAGTAACGTGGGAAATTGTTAGACTTTACAATTTTCACAAATAGTGTTATCTGCCGTCCTGTGGTCATTCTGGTCAAGATTTAGTAGCCAATTCATCCGAGTATCCAATAATTTTCTCATTGTCAAATTTCAATCTCCTGACATTTTTACAGATAAGTTCAATTAAGATGATTGCAGTGATCTATTCGTGTCTATTTCAATCGAAATGGATTTGGTTGGCACGTGAGATAAGGGGCTTGTATCTTGCAATATTGTTGTTAATATCAGGAAAGCGTGTCTATGTAAATTTTGAAATATATAAATTCTAGTTAGAGCGAAAAATTTCAGGAACATATAATTGTTTACTTAAACATGACACTAATGAATATTGAATGAAGTGCGTGCGGAAACAATATCAATAACCATCATTTTTCGAGTCTTAACTTTTGTATTCGACAAAGTAGATATAAAAGTAAAAAGTCATTTAAATCAACTAATATGTATATAAGATGTAATGGTCAAATCGAGTCAAAACAAGGTCATGGATGTTTTTCGACTATATATATATATATATATATATATATATATATATATATATATATATATATATATATATATATATATATATATATATATATATATATATATATATATATATAAATTCTTTCAAAATACAATGAATGATATTTCTTCAGTTTACCAGATAGTTATTTGTGCATACACTGTCCCTCGGACTATCTGACTTTTAATTCTATCTTTAGTATTTGTGCCTTTAAGATTTTAAAAGTTATGATACATGTACTTAATGTTTAGACATTTATAGATACAGCTGTATTGTAATTTATCTATTATATTATCATCATGTATAGAGTAGAAATAATCAGATCAAAGCACAGATTGAGACTACTAGAAGTCATGTGATCACTTTTAATTTTTCAAGCAAATGGAAGTATTGGGTTGTCCAAGAAACATAACATAAACAAACACAGACCTCCAAAAGATCTCGAGGTGGGACTAGGTGTCAATGGGAGCCCGTCGGTAACTTAGAATGCCGCCACTCAAAGTTTTGTCTTTATGGCGGTTGGATAACTATATCAACTCGTAGGTATCCAGATTGGTTTGTGAAAATTAAGATTTCCCTTTGTTGTAAAAGATATAAATGCGCGTGCGATAACTTACTTTGCTATTACAAATTGAAAAATCGTTATGTAAATTGTTTCTTGCCTGTATTGCAGTGAAATACTCAATTTTGAATAAAATTTTACCATAATTGAAATCCAGTAAACGACCTTATCATTTTCAAGTTTATTAAAGAGCCATTAGCTGCTTTTACCTAACATTTTATTTTATTCTACTTTACTACTTGTACCTGATTTAAAATAGCAAATAAGAGCTTTAAACAGGCATAAAAACTTATATTCTTATATATTTGGTGAAAATAATGTCAGATCCAGTACCAAACCTGGATTTCTCAAGCAATTTTCACAAAATATATAGGAACATAAGAATTTTTCTGCCTGTGTATAACTTTAAGTTGCAAAAAATGGGGAAATGCTCTTGAAAAAAAAACCCGCAGCTAATACCCTTTAAAATAAATCTGATTTTCAAAATTTTCAAAGATTATTTTGTTGCACAATTCTGTGTTTCTATATTGAGAAGGAAATGAAATAATGTTTGCACTGGATTAACCTTTATGCATTAAACTGTACGCATTTCGTAACTGGAGTTTTGTATTTTTCACCTGTTAAAAAGTATTTGGGGACATAAGTTCTATTTATGTTTCTTAGTCGTGATTTGAATAAGGAAAATGTTTTTAAATGTTATGGTGTATGCCGGTAGTCAGGTCGGCTCCACAAAACATTTTATTTTAAGGATACCATTTTCGTTTTCCGTGAACGTATGAAAAAAAAACAATACGAAGGTAACAAAAGTGTACGTTTGAAACATTTTCCATGACATTTTCAAATAATAATAATAATAATAATAATAATAATAATAATAATAATGATAATAATAATAATAATAATAACCATCATCATCATCGTCATCGTCGTCGTCGTCATCGTCTTCTTTAGTATTAGTACCACTGTCTAGATAATAAAGCAATTACTATGTCCAATAATGTTTTGTTGCAAAGTAACAAACGATCCAATATGATGATGTGAAAATCATCAACGATTGTACGAAACAATCTTTTTGATCATTTTTTATTTTGCACACTAAATCTATTACGTCGACCATTAAATACTCCATATTTGCCATTATATATACCTTGTATATATGTATGTATATAACACCAGTGTATTTATGCAACATGTATGTCAACTAAGCAGAGAAAGTATAATATCGACTTATGGTACATGTGATACATGTCTTTTCATCAAAGAGTACGGTGCATCACAAGCTAGAAAGGGGTACTGAGTTCCATTCCCAGGAAGGTGCACGAAGTATTTCGCACAATAAGTAAGTTATATTACTTGCTAGCGGAGTGTCCCAAGAACGTACATGATATATATTTTAATAAAGTTTAACCGTTGTATCATTTGCATGTTTTTGTATCTATTTCCGATCCAGGTCATACACAAAGCTTGTTTTAAATAATAGAAATAGAAATTGTTTTTTCGGCATTCATAGTAAAGTCCCACTTCTTTTGAATGAGGCCAAAAACCTAATTTTAGTGTCACGGTACGGCAACTCAATATATCCTTTAGGCATCGACATAGCACAGGTTAAAATTTGTGACACTTCACTTATAGCAGGAGACGTTTCTATGAATGTAAAAACAATCTTGATGAAGCTTAAAAGAACATAAAAACAAGATCTAACATATCACTGAAGTCAAAGTAACGAGTCAACTAAACCACGAACATATGAAAACTAGTAGAGAGTGTGCAAATATTGTTCTATGTGCCGGGGTAATAAAAAGAGCTTTTCTACAAAAAGTGGCGTTTGTTAAATCAGAAAATGGAATGAATCCATTCTCTTTTATAGAATCTTTGAAAGAATATTATGTCATAAAAATTATTGAGAATTATAACTTTTACAGATTAAAAGAAAAACACAGAAATGCTAAAGATGGAAATAAAAGTAAAAATTGTAGAAAATATATATAAATATATTATATGAAACATTTCTTATTCTTTTCATCTTTTTGTAACATAATTAATAATAGAATTGCAAAATTAGAAACATTTTTACGTTTTGTTTCAGTTTTTCATACCACATGCATCGTTTTTGTTTTATTCGGTTAATTACAGCTTCGTTTGCGGTCACTACGTGTTATAAATGATTCTAAACTAAGCCATAGAGCATGGTATCTCACATGTCAACATTTATGTCTTCTTTCAACAAACAACAAACCTGCACTTCATTTTGGCCAAATCTTAAACGACTTTTCTTTTATTTTAGACAGATGAAATTAGATTTTTGTCAAATGTCGCTTTCAGCTACTTCCCAGAGATACAAAAAAAGGTGGAAACACATCTTTTGGACAATTTTAGAAGGCCTAGAGAAATGGGAAAAGTAGATAAAATAAGTTCTGAGAAATGTAGTGTGTAAAGAAGTGTGACCAGTTAAATCTGGAACACTCTTATTTATGTTTTTCTTTATCAAACTTAAACTTAATCCAGTCGTAAAGAATCATTGAATTCTCTTCGATTCTATGCGAAGATAAAGTAGTTGGACGATACCTTAAATTAATTTGTCTTAAATCTACTAGTAATTCAATTTTATTATCTCTCGATGGATGACACCTTAAATTATTTCATCCTAAATCTAATTTAAATTTCTTATCTCTCAATACATTGTGAATAATATATTCAGTGTAGGCCTATATCATTTGATAAAGATATGCTTCAAATATTTGGGTTTTTTTATCCTCAACCCGAAATTCAATATTAGATAGATCAGCGACAATATTTTTTATTTTTAAAACATTTTTATATAAAAATAAATCTATCTAGTATCATAATTTTATTTTATGATTTACCGTTAGAAATCAAAAAGTGAAATTAGTATATCTATGATAACTACTCTGATTTGCAGTGATTATATATATATATATATATATATATATATATATATATATATATATATATATATATATATATATATATATATATATATATATATATATATATATATATATATAAAAGAAAGAAATATTATACTTCGGCTAGAAGTACAGCGGATCCATACAAGTTTCAGCTAATTCTGGTTGTTTGGGTTTTTTTGGGGTCATTTTTAAAAAAGAAATAATAAATTTATTACATATGCTGTCTATTTATAAAAATAAATAAATAAACGATTCTCAGGTATTCACACATTTTTCGTTATTTTCAATATACACACAGTTAATAATGTAACAAACGTGTTAATTTGAAAATAATGAAGACATGTTGATGATACTGTCCCTACATTTGAGTATATTTGTCTTCTACATTTTAGCGGTCCCCAGATGGTACAGAAAATGTGATGATGCGTCGAGATGCCGGATTTAATTACATGTGAGCGCCTGGTGTAGGAATCTCTCGGGTCCCGTTTATATGGAATCGTACACCTTACCAGTTATTATATTCCCCACGTGTTGATGTGCGACTTTTAATGACCAATTACTTCACGATTTGTTCTCGATATTTAAGATCTTTTCGCCACCAACATGACTTGAGATTCTCATTTTAAAATACTCCATGTTATTATTACCCCATCAATTTCCAGTTTAAAATCAAAGGGAAAATTTGCCAGAATCAAATTTTTAAGGTGATGTTACAAAACCAAACGCTGATTAGGGCTGGCTCGTAGATAACGTTTTCTTTGATGATCGTCTTTTGATTGACAATTAACTATCCTTGATGTTAGTTTCACCATGTAAATTCTCTACTAGATGAGGTTCCTTCATGTGTTTTTACTCAATTGAAATTTACTAACTGTCTATTCCTCTGGCTTGAAATGAACATTGCCAACTTCAATTAATTTTCAATCTACTTTAATCGGTGTAAAGTTGTTAAATGTGGATATTAATTTGCTTTTATCTATTATTTCATGATTTAAATTATCTATTCATGTTCAAAAACTTTTTTGTATGGTTTTGAAATGTCAATACCACCTTGAAAATATAAAAAGCTATTATTAAATACGAAAACTAATTCTTAAGTAATATAAGTCATGAAAAGGTTCGTGAGACCCATAGGAACCAGAGATTAAATGGTAGCAATTATCATAATTGTGGAAGTATTTAGGTATTTGAAATTTGTAAAACTACTGTATAGTTTAACACTATAGGTATTTGAAATTTGTAAAACTACTGTATAGTTTAACACTGCTCTTTGGGCAGCAAAATGTGTGTTACACAAATTCTTAACACACACTTACACACACACACACACACACACACACACACACAGAGAGATATATTTATATATATATATATATATATATATATATATATATATATATATATATATATATATATATATATATATATATATATATATATATACTTATACTTCATTTTTTTCCGTGACGTTAGTCATTTTAGTGCTTTATATAATTCGGTTCATGAATTGTATCAATTTGCATAGATTCGACACTATAGAATATTTGGTGTATTGGTTCTAGCGTTTTATATATATACATATACATATATATATATATATATATGTATTAAAACTGCTTGTATTATTCAAATTTGTTATTTTCTAATTTACTTTACCTGAGAGAGAAATGTTTACTAGCTGCTTCTCAATACAAAATCTTTCTAGACACATTTAAAGATACTGCGTTAATTTAATTGTAGCTTATTGTCTTATTGTCTTTAATAAGATAAACGTTTTGTCTTTTATATACTGAATGGGTAAAGACGGGTCAACATGCAAGCAGCTAAAACATGTACCTTTTTATTTTTCTTTCCATCAATAATATCAGAAATAATATTTTTACTGTACAGTAGAACCTCGCCTAAAGACCACCTGGCTCAGCAGACCATTTGAAGCCATAAATATTCAGTCTCTTGAAAGTTTCTTTATAAACATTAGATCTATATCAGCTCAGACCTTCACTTAAGAAACCACCTCACTCATCAGACCACTTTGAGTCGGTCAGTTAGGTGGTCTTAATAACGATGTTTACTGTATAGAACCTCACTTCAGAGACCACCTCACTAATCAGACCACTTTGAGTCGGTCAGTTAGGTGGTCTTAATAATGATGTTTATTGTATAGAACCTCACTTCAGAGACCACCACACTCATCAGACCACTTTGAGTCGGTCAGTTAGGTGGTCTTAATAACGATGTTTATTGTATAGAACCTCACTTCAGAGACCACCACACTCATCAGACCACTTTGAGTCGGTCAGTTAGGTGGTCTTAATAATGATGTTTATTGTATAGAACCTCACTACAGAGACCATCTCACTCATCAGACCACTTTCAGTCGGTCAGTTAGGTGGTCTTAATAGCGAGGTTAACTGTATAGAACCTCACTTCAGACCCCACCTCACTAATCAATGACAATGACAAATGCTTTATTGTAATCTCTCAGACACATAAAGTGCTACAAGAGGAATTAAGTACGTATTCGAATGGAAATGACAAATACAGATCATACCACTATGAGTCGTTTACATTTATTGTGAATATTGATTTCATGTTTGCACTTTTTAATTTACCAAGGGGTATACCAATAAGTGATAATACGATAACTTATCATAATTATGTTCAATTTTGGTAAAACCTCCGGTAAATATAAATGATACAGACCTAGGTATGTTGCTGGATATATCTGTGTTATTGACTAGACTATATGCATTTTGGTAGTACTTCTGGTAAATATAAATGACATAGACCTGGGTATGTTGCTTGATATATCTGTGTTATTGACTAGACTATATGCATTTTGGTAGTACTTCTGGTAAATATAAATGACATAGACCTGAGTATGTTGCTTGATATATCTGTGTTATTGACTAGACTATATGCATTTTGGTAGAAGCTCGGGTAAATATAAATGATATAGACCTTGGTATATTGCTTGATATATCTGTGTTATTGACTAGACTAAATGCATTTTGGTAGAACCTCGGGTAAATATAAATGATATAAACCTGGGTATGTTGCTTGATATATCCGTGTTATTGACTAGACTATATGGATTTTGGTAGTACCTCTATTTAATATAAATGACATAGAGCTGGGTATGTTGCTTGATATATCCTTGTTATTGACTAGACTATATTATACATTTTGGTTGAACCTCTGGTAAATATAAATGATATAGACCTAGATTTGTTGCTTGATATATTCTTGTTATTGACTAGACTATATACATTTTTCCTGGGCTTAATTTTGATTAATATATATTATCAATAATTATTTATCACTAAACATAACGTTTTGTATATTGATCAAGACTATATGCAAATCTAGCAGATATTGAAATTTTCTTTTATTTTCTAAAAGAAATCAAATTTTCTAATTATCTTGTATCATGTTTTATTTTTTTAATTTACTGGGTGGGTGGAAAATCAAAAATTAAAACCTAGTATATCCAAAAATTAAAACATGACACTAGATTGAAATTGCAATTTAATAAATGTTAAATCAAAAGATATAAAAATCACAGATACCAAAGTACAAAATCTTTAGGATGTCCGGGATATAGGTAAAAAATCTTAGATACCAAAGTATAAATCTTTAGATTGTCCGGGATATAGATACAATTCTTAGATACCAAAGTATAAATCTTTAGAATGTCCGGGATATAGAAACAAATCACAGATACCAAAGTATAAATTTTTAGGATGTCCGGGATGTAGATACAAATCTCAGATACCAAAGTATAAATCTTTAGGATGTCCGGGATATAGGTACAAATCACAGATACCAAAGTATAAATTTTTAGGATGTCCGGGATATAGGTACAAATCTCAGATACCAAAGTATAAATCTTTATATTGTCCGGGATATAGATATAAATCTCAGATACCAAAGTACATTTGTATAAATCTTTAGGATGTCCAGGATATAGGTACAAATCTGAAAACATCTCAGATACCAAAGTATAAATCTTCAGGATGTCCAGGATATAGGTACAAATCTGGTAAAAAATCACAGATACCAAAGTATAAATCCTTAGGATGTCCAGGATATAGGTACAAATCTGGTAAAAAACCACAGATACCAAAGTATAAAAGTTTAGGATGTCCAGGATATAGGTACAAATCTGGTAAAAAACGGACAAACACGGACCTCTTAAATAAGAGATGAACAAAGATTTGAATATTGTGTAATTCAAATTGTTTATTTTTTCAGTTCTCAAATATTTCAGAAATTAGATTTTAGAAAATAATGACGTTACCTCGTCTATCTGTTTGTCTGTCAGGGACCTGTCCCTATTTCAGTAGTATGTCCTCTGTACTGTGTATATAATCAATAAATCTATAGAAGAAGACAAGATATTTGTTTGTATGAATTTTTAAGATATGGTCCATATATACCAATGATAAATCTAAAGAACCAAATGTATTAAAGAAGACAAGATATTTTAAGATATATATACTAATGTATATAAGCAAATAAAGGTATAGATTGATAAAGGAATAAATATCTAAATAGATAAAGACATTATATGGAATATATAGATACAGTGAAACTTCGACCAAAGTCCACCTTGGTTGGGAGACCACCATAAATTTTAAGTCTATCGAAATTAATAACTTAATATTAGATAAGTACAGATTATCAATTAAAACCACCTCGCCAATCAGAACTCTTTGAATCGGTCATAGATGTGGTTTTGATAGAAAAGGTCCTAGAAAAACTCTAAACAACATTTGATATATGCTTGACTGGAAATGTGACAAGACAATTTATAGGAAAATTTTCGTATGAAATATTTACGAAATTCACATGAAAATAATGAATCAAGAGGTCCGTGTTTGTCGTATATGATTCCTAGACATCCTGAAGATTTATACTTTGGTATCTGAGATTTGTATATGTATCCTGGACATCCTGAATATTAATACTTTGTATATTGGTATACTAAACGTAAACTATTAACAAGTCAGTAGGTTGCAAATTAAAATTACATTTCAAACAGTAAAGTGAAGTATGTATTTATTTATCATTACGACTTCCAGATGAAATTGGTTTCAATAAATAGCTTGTCCATTTTATTAATTATCTGAAAATAAAACAATTGACACAAAACAGTGTGAAACATTGTACTTGAAACTGTAATATCCGATAGGTTTACATAAAATTGTTGATTAAAGATACCCTATACTACAGAAAAAAATCAGTTCATTTATCTACTGTAGTCGTAATGTTACACATAATTATTTCAGGAAGCTAAGTTGCTATGGTTTAAATAAAATTACAAGTATTAAACGGACATTAGCTGTATTTACCAACAAAAACATTTCGATTTTTTCTACTTTTACTACTTGTACTTGATGTACAATAACAAATACATGTAAGAACTAAACACGGGAATAAACAGTCTTGTTTTCCTATATATTTCGTGAAAATAAGGTCAGGTCCAGTGTGGTATTCATATACAAATAGTAAACCTGAGTTTCTCAAGTAATTTTCACAAAATACATAGGAATTTAAGAATGTTTATCTCTTTTTTGTTATTGTACATCAATTTAAGTAATAAAAAGGGAAAAGAAATTTTGAAAAAAGGAAAAACCACAACTAATGCGCCTTTAAGAATATTACTTAAGAAACAGAAGATGTACAGTGTAAAAAGTTTTTGATATGAGAATCTGTTAATTTTATATCAACTTATAGTCTAAAGGAGCCTTTACATTGTATGTATAGAGTTCGATGTGTCCTTTCTGATATATTTTATTTTATCAAATAAAATATATAACATGACAGGACAGATGTACAAATGCATTGTCATGACTCAGGGGGGAATATGATAATTTTAACAATCGTGTAGTTTAATGGTGCTTTATCATTTGTATTATCTATTGTAGCCGAACAGCGTTACGGGCAAGTACTCATTATGATTTAATGATGTTATTGATATATTACAATTTAAATATATCAATCAAATGAGACTAAATATCGTATGTCGGTTACATGTATGATTAATCTTCAGTTGTCAGGCAGTCACCCTCGGGAGTTCTTGTCTACCCTTGGTAGCTCAAGTGTCCGTTTTCTAGTACCGAAATGTGATTAGTATGAGTTGTCCGTTTCTTTGTGAAATATCCGTAAGAATTGTTGTGTTTCTTAAGGAGTTATAGGTATTCATTTCAACCATAGAAATGTGGAAAAAATTGTATCAAATTCAAAAAAGTGATTGAATATTCCTGAAATTGATATTGCTATTTCGTTGAATGTCGATAGACAAGAAGATAGATAGATAGATAAATAAATTTTAATTTTGCATGTTTTAAAAGAAATTCACCAAATATAACACCTAGCTTCAGAAGTTAATCAATTACTAACTTGAAAGCCTGTTACATTTACATAACAAACATACATGTATATTCAACTCAGGTCCAGATTACGGAGTATGTTTTCAGAATTTTGTACATTGACTTGTATTTAAAAATTATCTCCAATATAAATAAATTATTATCTTTTTTTTTTTAATTCTGAAACTTCCAGCTAAAGTTCTTTTAAATCTCAATGTACATGTTTTCAGTTGCAATGGCAACTACATGGGACCAGTAGCTTAGATATTGATCGGCCAGGTCGAAATTCTTAGCTATGATTTTTAATTACTTTTTTTGTTAAAATCGGCTATCGCCAAGAAGTAACTTTACTGAAAACGTGGCCGAATTTCGGCCTTATTCAGCTATCTATTTGTATATTTAATGGAAGGCATTATATTGGAAATAGTGTATTTAATATCAATGAGACCTTAAAATGAAAATATACACGAAAGCAAAATAAGATAAAATGAATTACGTATACATAATATCTAACAACATGCACGCTTATTTTAAGATGTAAATATATTACTTCCACAGGCATTTAACAAGATTTATTAAGCAAACTGTCTTTTTATTGCGGTGCATAAGGGTTATTTACGGGGTAGAATCCTACTAATGGTTCATGTACAAAGAACGTATATTTTGACCGATATTACGTCATTCTGTATACGACAACAGAAACTGACACTTGAAATCGATGAGTTTGCGCGTGACCTCTGGCGGAATTTGTCAGTAAAAAGATGTATCCGACCACCGAACTATGTCATAAACTTCTTGAAACAACAAAATTATTGTGTAACAAAATAAAAGATGGATGGCTGTCAAGTTTAACTTTTGTCGTGTGGTTTATGTTTATTTTAGGCAATATGTTTTCCGATTAGGCCTATTATAAAATAAACATAAATACAGTGTGTGTTCAAAAGTTTAGACTCACGGACAGCGCGGGCTAATAGGGAACTGGACGAAGATGCCACTCGTTTGTCTAAATTTCGGGTTTCTTGAAAAAAAAAATATCTGATTCATGTAGAATTCTTATTACTTCTAAAGTCGGAACAAAACTTTTGACGTTATCATTTTTGTTTTTTGTTTGTATCATTTACATTATTCCACACCACTCCCCCATATTTTCACCAATAGGAAGACATGCCCAGCTATTTGGGATGTACTACAAATTTTGAACGTGTTATGGACTGACGACAATCAGATGACTCAACCTGACCTCACTTTTAACCTGCTGTCGACGTCAACAATCACTATAATTAGAGCTTACCTCATACTGAGAGTCCTAAGCCGAGTCTAACCTACACTTTCCGTTTGCAAATCAAGCGCTGCACCACTAGTCCACCTTGAGTATATATATATATATATATATATATATATATATATATATATATATATATATATATATATATATATATATATATATATATATATATATCATGGGCGTCGGAAGCAAAATTGAAAGTGGGGCAGGGGGGGGTTAAACCAACTCAAAACATACACACGCCAGAAACGTCTGGGGGCTAAGCCCCAATTCTCAACACCTATGTTTATCTTTGTAAAAATAAGTGGGGGGGGGGGGGGGCTCAGCCCCCCTAACCACCACCCCCCCGGTTCCGACGCCTATGTATATATATATATATATATATATATATATATATATATATATATATATATATATATATATATATATATATATATATATATATCTGAGAGAGAGAGAGAGAGAGAGAGAGAGAGAGAGAGAGAGAGAGAGAGAGAGAGAGAGAGGGAGAGAGCATATCACCTATTAACGATAACTATCCTGTTCCATCGTAAATGCCAGCTATATGTGTAATTATGACTAGATGAATCACAACGTGCACCTGTGCTATAAATATTTCATCTGTTTCACCATCGGGTGACCAACCAAGATAATATCGCCAAAAATATATTATTATGCTTGCTTAATAGTTTTAACATAAAATAAATATAATCCACAGTTAATTACTGGATGATAAATGCCATACGAAATACATAAAGTAGAGGATTTGACCGACAGACTATCGACAGGTATTAGTCAAACTGAATGCTTGAAAAATTGAAGTTTAGATTTTTATTTGAGAATAGCACGGCATCAACGACAATATGTGGTAATAACAAAACTTTAATATCAAAATACACAATAAAGATTTGTTGACACTAATGTTTTCAAAGAGAGAAAGAAAAGCCGAATATAAACGAAATTATATGGTGTCCCATGTGAAGTTTTACTATTGAATCTTCGTCACTTTCATCAAAATCGTCGTCATCGTTATCAGAATTGTCGTCATATCATCATTATCATCATCATTGTCATCATCATCGTCGTCGTCATCATCTTCTTCATCATCATCAGTAGGCCTACCATAAGACCATCATATTTTCACCACCACAAATGCCATCATTACTAGTCATTGACGTCATCATAATCATCATCATCGTCGTCGTCATCATCATCATCGTTATAATTCAAATAGCATCTGCCATCACCATCATCATCATCATCAGTAGGACTACCATAAGGTCATCATATGACCACCACCATCATTATTATAGTCATTGTCGTCGTCGTCATTATCATTATCATTTTCTTCCTCTTTTCCCTCCTCCTCCTCTTCCTCATCATCATCAACAACAACAGCATTTTTTTCGCTATATTACCATTAACGTTTTATAGAACACTACCAAGATTTTCAAAGTTAGGATGGTTGCAAATGCTAATTTCTAACCTGTCTATTTTTAATGCTAAATGTCGTTCTTAGAGTTCAGCGTTAACGCGTAGTTCAGAGTAATCGAACCTGAACAAATTAAATATTTCTATTGATAGATGGCGCTGTCGAAGCACCTACTGTCGCCATTTTGACTCCTGCCAGGTACAGTATTTATGTAGAAGAAAACTTGCTTGTAGTCTGTTATTACTCCCTACATGATTAACTTTGCGTAAAGTTTAGTAAACACGAGATAACAAAGAAGTTATTTACATATAACACACAGCAAATATCACCTTAAATTGCAAGAAAATGTCCAATGATGGGCGTGGACTTCTCCCAAATCGGACTCGAAGTCAAATGAGCTCAAATGACAAATTTACACAATCACCTCGATTCTCTTGACCTGTGTTATACATGTATTTATCACATCATTATGCTTGTAGTCTAGTTTTAGTCGCAGTATGTTTATTTTTCACTGATTTCCATTATCATTTAAAATGTATTGAAGTTTTAAATTTTAATAATCAATTGCATGATTGATTCAAGATTTAACAATCGTCTGTAAGACTGTATTAAATTTATGTATCTAACGTACACAAATTTATGTCATGATACTGTCTCAGTTACCAGTTCATAATACCATCTGAAATCATGGGCAGCTCCTTGATTTACTTACTAATGCAGGAATTGGAAAGAGCATTCATGGGGAGTCTTTTGGTCTCACAACAAGGGCAACACCTGTCCCACAAAATGATGTTACAGTTCAATTTTGACGTACAATACTGAAATATATAGAACATAAGGTCCTCTGGCAAAAATAAGACCAGAATTGTTTTTGATTTGAACATGTTTTTATGAAGAGTGACTGGTGAAGCATCAAGTTGAAGTGGTCCAGTCTGTAATCCTTTTGGGGATTCTGTCATGATTGTTTTGTCGTATTGCCCCGTCAGAATCCCTTGTCAAGCCTTCATAGTTTTATTTGGGAAAATCTGGGCTTGGGCGACCGACTCGCTTCAATAGAAATTTAAATAATAAATACCTGGTTTTCAGTCAATTAGTGGGTCATCTATCATTTTCTTTGAATCATATGATCATCCTAAAAATGGAAAATAAAAAAACCTGGGAAAAAATGCAAACTTACGAAGAGCAGTCATAGAACAGACTATAGCCTCTGACATAAACTAGTACACCATTCAAACTCCGGAACATACTTGTTTGTCAAAATAAACATTTCAATTTCTATTTGGGGTTTTAAACAAAAAAATGTTTTAAGTCAAAAAAAATATGTCTAGAAACGATAGATAACCTACTGATTGACTGCCATCCAGGTATTTATTATTTAAAATTCTCTTCAAGTAATCCGATCACCGAAGCCCAGATTTTCCTGAATAAAACTATGAAGGCTTGACAAGGGATTCTGGTGGGGCAATACGATAAAATGGCCACAACAGAATCCTCAAAGGGATCAGTCCAGTCTGGAGAATATTTTTAGGCTGACCCTCTACAGTGTATAGCTTCTGACAGTTCTGTCACCTTTCTTTGTTGTGCACACACATTATCTATGAGTTCGTGATTCGAACAGTCTCTGGCTGTTGGAGCTGCACTCTTTATAATAGAGAGGTTTCTGCTGAGACAGACTATATCCAACTGACTGCATTTTTGTGGGGTAAACTAGAAATGGATGTATAGAAGCATAAAATTATGTCTAAAAATTGTGTAATCTCGTGTTAGTCATAAAGTTTTAGAAAAAAAAAATTAGAACCCATTCATATTCCATAATCCATAATATCATGACCATATTAATTTAGGGTCAGTGATTTTCCGTTTCAGATTTGCTTCAATTCTGTTTTTAGTTTTGGTGAATTCTGTTTTTTTCTGTTTTCATAAGAAAAAGAACTAAAATCATGCTTCAGATGAACAATACATACTCATAATATACTTTCAATACTCTGCCACACAAACTTAATGATAAATTTAAATAGGGAAGTAAATAAAATGTATACATGTATATGCAACCCTTTTTGTTTTTATAATTTTAAAATATTTGATAAGTAATTTGTAAGTACTATAGGCCTATACATGTAGGTAACAAGTTTTGTTGAGCCAGCCTCGCTCAGTCAGTAGTTAGCTCGACTCTTCATCGTAAGGTCATGGGTTCGAGTCCAGTCGACGGCAGGTTCCTGTCACAGTAGGTGTCGGCATGTAAAAGAACCCTCATTGCTCAATGGCCGTAAGTGCAGAGCATAGGCCAAAATTTGAAGTCCTCCTCTGATATTTGGTGATGTTTCCATATGAGTTAATGATTCTTGAGTGGGATGTTAAACAACAAACAAACAAGTTTTGTTGCAAATTGTAATTTCTAATTACTAATTTTTGCTTGACTTTATCACCTGACTTAGAACAAGCCTGTGATGTTTTATTTGGTGTATAGATCTACATCATACATACATGCATTTTATTTTTATAGTCTTTTAATTTATTGTATCAACACTTGCATAATCTATACTTTGCTGCCAGAATTTGCAAAATTAAATGAGACCATTCTCATAAAGATCCCATTAAAAGTTGAAAACTAATCAACCCATGCTGTATGCCGAACTTTCTGGCCCGATTTTAAGCAATTTTTTTTTTGTAAAATCAGGGGCAGAGGTCCTCCCATATACTTTCTTCATAGCAAGATGCTGTGACATTTTCACAGCAGTTTAGTGATCGTTTTAGCCATCTATTTCTTATTGCTGATGTCTGATATTTGTTGATATGCTTACTTGATCTTTTAGATTTATAAATCCATCGTCACTGAGTTAATCAGTTATGACATGATATAATTTTATATCTATGAGACGTTTGTTCTAGCACCCTTAAATGTAGGCTAATAGATCTAAGGGATAAATAATAATCTATGTAAAATTATGTGATGAAATATTGTATATAAACAAAGAGATGACATTTATAACACACGGAAATAGCACACTAGTTCACAATTTGATAATTCTACCTCATGTTGGAATTTATTTATAAAGATTTTTCAAAAAACGCAGATTCGGTAATTCTGTCCACGATTCTGCGATCACGAAAATTCACTTGCCCTGTATTATATGTGTTCATGATGTTCTTGTTAAACATTGCAGGTCAGACTAGATAGAGCAGCACACAGTCTGACACAGATTGGTGAAGGCCAGGGTTTGAATCCCTGGCTGGCTGTGTATTTATCCTCAACTGTAGGCCTAACAGGGAGTTATAGATAACCCAAGGGTGCAAATATTTGGTGCCTTTAGATTTCCCTGGGTTGTTTCATGGAAACCTGCAATCCTGAGTCCTGCGGTAAGCTCAGGATTGTGACTGAGAAGTTTCACCATCTAATCAATCAACCTTTCTTAAAAATTCTTATTAACTGTATCCTTGTCATCACTTGTCATAAAACAACACACAGGGTAGTTTCCTGTGCCACTGCTTATGTAGGATACTATTACTTGTTGTATAAACATTGTTTTATGAGCATGCAAGCAAAATTTTATTCTAATTTAGCATACCTGCGTTTAGTGCAGTGAAACTTGTATATAACAACCTCCTTAGGGACACAAAAAACCGATCAATAAGGGGAAATGGTCTTTATACAACCGCTATTTCACACCTGTACTACCAAAGTGAAACAATGGACAGATAAGATGTAGTCAAAACATACTGTACTCAAATCATAAACATTCCGCATTGATTTTTACATCAAAGACTTCAATAAAGATACGTAATTAAAGATTTTATAACTAGTTTTAGATTCATTATTTTAGTATCTGTAAAATAACATTCACTTTGAACATAAATATAAATAAACTCCTACCAGTAATCTGCACCTTTTCGTTTTGTTGTTTACATAGCGTCACACATTCTGGTGAACTGTAATTGTGAGCAGTTGGGTCACAAAACACTTGACCAAAAAGGTACCCATTCTCATGTATTACAAAGATGACATCAAATAAACATTATAAGAGACATAACTATGAAACATTGCTATCAAATTATTTGAAATGGATCCGAATGGTGCTGTAAAACGAGCATTTGAATATATATTTTGAGTTGACCTTGGTCTGACTTGTCCTTGAAGTGAGGACAATCATATTATAACAGGTGGTCTGAGCTCCCGTTTGTTTATAATTTTACGATTTTCTCATAGGGACTTTGGAATTATGTTTGATATTCTCATATTTAAACTGATTGATTACATGCTTGTGTACTGTATAAAATGTCCAGATAGAGTAAATGAACTTTGTTGATATCATTATTTATTTTCGACATGCAGGTGAGTTATACTCAAACTTCATTACTTCACACGTTTGTTCTATGCAACTGTAGTTAGACAATGACAACTGATTTTGCAAACTCGCCCTTTTATATCGGTTATGGGGGGCCTGTTTCTATTCAGAAAATTGAACAAATATGGCTACCAATGGAAGTAAAACATTAAGGATGTTTCAAAAACTATATTATTATTTTTTTTTATTTTATTGGTTTAAATTGGTTTAAAAGTTGAAATGACAAGGTTAAAAATACAGAAATTATGCATGTTGGGACAACAACTTTGTCGGTTGTCTGGGTAAGGGAGTTGTCTGTTTATTTAAAACAGATGCAAGTTGTCTTACGTAACAACATTGTAAATCGGGACCTAGACAAACTATCAGTTGTTGGAGGGTGTCTGCTGAATTCAGGTGTCTGTTATGACAGGTTTTACTGTATTTGAAGGTGGCAGTAAACTTGTTGAAGTATATACATGTATACTCAGGGCTGGACAAATATTTTTGTAGTCGGTAATTTTCAACTTGCCCGGACCAATAGACTTTTACATGGCAAACAATGCACTTGCAAACTGACCCAACTAATTATACTATATTCGTACATACAACTAATAATATTGAGTGTTAATTGCTGTCATCCAATCATTTATTTGATCATTGTTTCCCTCAACATTTGTGGTAGTAATAAGACTAGACCAATTTTTAAAACATATATAATTTATTTTTAGCTTGCCCACAGGCTAGCTGTCCATATTTTACAACTTGCTCAAGCCAGAATTGAGCTTGTCCCGGGCGTCGGGCTCGTGGATTTGTCTCGCCCTGATACTCCAGTATATGTCTCACATACTTACTACATTGTATTATGTAATTAATTCATTATAATGTCAATATAAAAACATGTCCTTTGATTCTCTCTCATTTGGGTCATTTAGAAGTCCCATTCCACTTTGAACAAGGTTACCCTTTTTTGTTACTAAATACTCTAATTGTGTCCAATGCAATAGTTTAAAATCGAAATGCATAAAAAATGTATAAAAAGTAGAATGCAATATATCCCAATTTATCATCCAGGCGTTCCTTCATTCCAACTAAACATTTATATGGTCAAGATAAGTATAAGTTTATAATCCGAGTTTATTTCAATAATTATCTAATTGAAGAAGTTATTTAGACTAGTTTTTCTTTACGTTTAAAGCAAATACAGTTCTCTTGTGGTTTTTCTGATTGAGGGAAAATGTTAACTTTTTCAATTTCATTTTGACTTGCGCAATTTCAATCATTTTAAAAGGTGTGGATGTCTTGTTATAGATCATGTAGACATGTACAAACCACAAACACTTGTTTCTCTCAGTTGAGTGATCAATACTTATCTAGACTATTACATGTAGAGTAGTATCTACATGTAGCCTAAAGACCACCTTGGTTAGGAGACCACCTCACTTGTGAGAGCTTTTATTGCTTTAAGATATCATCTCACTAATCAGACCTCTCTGAGTAGGTCAGTTAGGTGGGCTTATTACAGATTCCACTGTTACACCTCACTAATTAGACCACTCTGAGTAAGTCAGTTAGGTGGTCTTATAATTGCCAAGATTCCACTGTTACACCTGACTAATTAGACCACTCTGAGTAAGTCAGTTAGGTGGTCTTATAATTGCCAAGATTCCACTGTTACACCTCACTAATCAGACCACTCTGAGTCAGTCAGTCAGTCAGTTAGTCTTAATAGTGAAGTTCCACTGTATAGAACTGATCAGATCACCTCACTAATTAGACCACTCTGAATTAATCAGTTAGATGGTCTTATATTGAGGTGCCACTCTATATACAATGCATAATTCAGGAACCCATAGATGGAAACAGGTGTCTGGTACAAATCATCAAATATACAAACCCAGTGCTTTTTTTTTTTTTTACATGTATACATGTTGGATACCATTTATTGCAAAGATTATTGGGAAGTCATTTGACTTTTGCTTATAAAAAAATTGTACTGATGTACATGTACTGAAGTAATTGTTAATGCTTTTGAAGTCATAGTTTTGGAAATATTTGTTTATTTTGATATTTTCAATATTGTTTTAATCCTGACCAGAATTATTTTTGGATATGTATTGTCAATTTTGACCTCTTGTGCTAAAAACTGGTGTCAGTTCATTGAGGGTTCTTATCTGTGTTGCACCTACCTTTACCATAGCAAAGGAACTGGGGTTTAAATCTCTCAAGGGACCTACATGGCCTAATATTTAGAGCATCAATTCACGCTTTAAATCTAATCCAAGAAGTCTCTCACCTCCAGTTAGCACAGGTTTGAGTCCACTGGTTCCAAATTAAGCTGATTTTGTATGGAAGGTTTCCTATTTACAAAATGTACTTGCTGAAGGCCGACGGTCTCTTCTCATTGCCTAAACAATTAACTGACCACCACCATATAACTGTAAAATTGTTGTTATGAGACTCAAAGTGTAGCGTAAAACATAATTCAAACAAACATAGAATTAAATCTCACAGTAATGTCTTCATTGTAAGTAGTTTTGAAAGCGATATAAAGATGACAGAACTCTGTCTACTTAACCCAGAAAATTGCATGTTTATGATCAGCGATGCTTTCTGTTTAATCTCCAAACACATATTTTAGCATGTATGGATTAAATTGTAGATACATTATATGTACAAAATGTAATTATCCTCAAATTTATCTTCCTGGATTTTTTTAAGATTGGAATTATCAGGCCGACTCACAAAAGTGTATTGTTTGCAGTTCATATCCAGACAATGTTAAAACTAAACATTTGCCTAGAATTGAGAGTTAAATGTCAAAATTACTGTTCATTGTTATCTGACATATAGCATGTTCATGCTGAATCTTGATTGTAATTATATAACAATTAGACTTACCCACGCAAACTACACTAAACAATAGCATTTTATTTCCCTATATATACATGAACTTCAAATTTTACAAATGAACATCCAGTAATAAGTGAGGGGGAAATCAAACTTTGTACCAACATATTTCATCAAGGACAATGGCTGTATTTGTTAAAGAAATAATGTTTACTGAAAAAATACATTGTATGTGTGGATGTAAATGTTAAACAGGTTGGGTACTGGTAGAGGTCTGTAGCGAGTTCAAGGATGAGACCCATAAATGGGGTGTCAGTGTGTACCTGGGAATAAATAATTGAAACACAGACATATGCTATCGATGAAGCTATAGTGATTTAGGGCTAATTTAAAATGCGGTGTTTACTGTGAAAATGTTTTCTGCCATAGAAGGGCAAGAGAAAAAAAAACAGGCAAGAAATTCCATATAAATATACAATGTACTTGTATATTATACATCATAACATGTTCATAACATGTATGTATATATTTGGGTATGTTCTTCAGGAATCCCTGCCTGTAGTCTGTAAGCTGCATGGACTTATCTAATAACTAAGATTAAGGAATTTTCGTTTTACGAAATACCTCTTGTCCTGTACATGTATGTACTTCCATGATTCATAATCACTTTAAAAAATGAAATATGATTTTCAGTTACTTGTATATGAGTCATGTACATAAGTAATAAACACAACTTTTGGATCACTGATTTCTGATGATAACAGGAGTTGCTTATTGGTAATTGATGCGCAGCTAAAGATAGCAGCGATTTTGTCATTGGATGAACTGAACATGGAATCATCGACATTACTTGTAGATCAGTGATGTATTGATATTTTCTGAAATTTGGGAAAGTGTATCTTATTGAAATACTGTTACGATGAAACAGACAAATTACAACTGACACGACAGTAAAATGAATATAACTATTCATCCATATAATTGCATAGTTGCCATGGAAACTCATTTTATGAATCCCGAATCTTCCATAATGTCTAGCATTTCTTGATACAAAAAATGTCGGAGTGTCAAAGCTATTTAAAGTTTTCACGCTTTTCCATGGAACTGCATCCCATTTTAGTGGAGATAATTGGGTTTTCTCCAGAATTGAGGGTACCCTTAGGAATGTGTATTGATTTTACTGTCAGACGTTAATGGCTTTTGTCAAGAGTCACCACATATGTACATGTATCTGACACACCAAATTTTCTGCTGGCTGCAGCTGAGGACATGTTAGTTTTATTTTGTGGTTATTTTAATTGCTTAGTCCTATGCTGAACATGTTTCTAGGTCTTCCCATGATCCTTGCAATTTTTTTAGAACTAAAAAAATGCCCATTTACAGAGTTTCACAGAATCTCTCAAAATTCTATAGAATGTTTGATTTTTGTGAAAAGTATACTACAATTTACATACTTTATTTCTTTTACTGAATAGGGCCATTATAGATGAGAAATTAACTTGCCACTGGTCAGTGAACCAGTGCTAATTTCGAGCCCTACTTCTATATAACAGTAACAAACTTTCTGCAAGGGCTTTTGGTGTAGAGAAAATGATTGGAAAAAATGACTGAAATCTTTGTGTGAAGCACGTGTATTGAAGTTTAGACATAGTTAAAAAACATAGAATAAATTACTACATGTAATGTGAACATACAATATTTTCTGTTGATTTTTAAATTATTACGGTAATGGCGAACTAGTCAACTGTTCTCTGTGTGTATATGTCTAACAGTTTAGAATTAAAATTTAAATAGAAAAAATTAATTTTTATTTGAAATTTAGAATCAAATATATTATATATATTATATATGTTTGGTAGTTTCAGATGATTTTCAGTGTACATGTAACATGCCATATTATATTTTGTGTTTGGCGTTGACCAGTTTGTATTAGAATTGGAACTGAGAAACTGCACGATTACATACATGTACATGTAGTTTATAATACATTAGATTTGAAATACCTTGACTTGTACCAGTATATATGGATATTAAATATCTAAATGTATTTATTGTATAGTAGATGCAGAAGTGACTCATATTCAGAGTGACCTGTACAGATGAACTAGAAAGTCTAGAATATATCATACACAAGGGTTTATTAATTTATGGAGTTATTTTTTTATTTCCACAAGTATTTATGCAAAAATTTATGTTTATGTTTTAATTGGTGTTTTATCCAAAGTTTGTCTTCTTTACAGTTTGAAAGAAATGACAGAAATGATCTGAAGGCAAAGAAAGTACTTTTAACCTAACACATAGATTGTCGGAGATTTCTGCTACATACATATTGATATTGGGATTCCGGATTGATGTCATTTAAATAATCCAAGGTTCGTATTAGCAAACACATAATGCCACTCAAATGAAAACATAAGTGCAAAATCAAACTATCATTTTCCTGCACAAAATTCTAATTTTGGACTCAAGAAATAGATTTGATTATTTTCTCATCCTTTTTCCAAAAGATCAAATATGCCTAATTCTACTTTATCGCAGTACTCGAAGCTATCATAAATATTTGATTATGACCGTGCTCTGTGGAAATAATAATTACTGAAAGCCATTACATGTGTCTGCTCTATGCTTTTGTATCAGGAAAGGCATTACATTGCTATTGTATAGTAATCAAATTATTGCCGAATTATTTGATTAGCCATTCCAATACATCATTTCTTCTGTACATATTGGTGAGAGTCATTTGGGGACAATTACAGACAGGGAAGTTAATCAATTCGGTTTTACTCCTAAGTGAATACAATCCAAGTGAAACTGATCTCGTTAAATGCCTTTCAGGACTTGATTACTCAGAAATTAATTTGATGTCCGCTTGTCCAAAGATTGATCACAGGAATGATCTATTTCACAATTTTACTTGGTTTTTTTTTTTTTTTTTTTTTTTTAGTTTCTGTGTTTAGTTACATAAAATTTTGAATGTTTGATATGGAATATTGTATTTCACAGAGAGATAAAGATTTTGGTTAAACCTCTATATAATGCCCCTCAACCTGTTTCATTTGCCATCTTGTTTAGCGCCATGATTTTTTAGAGTCCACTTTTCCAGTTTTCCCTATAATTTCATTTAGAGTATCCCTCAGTCAAATTCTGGCTAAACAAATGGTGGCAGTATAACAAGGTTTTACTGTATTACGAAAGGGGTAACTTATATATTAACACAAACCCCTACAGACACATTTGGACCAGTCTGTGTCATTGATTTACAGAAGATTCCATTGTTTTTCTGGGGTTTAGATGCTGAGTTAAGTATCTCAAAGTTGAAATGAATTTAGGAAATGATTTTTAAGAAGTTTTGATAGAGAATTTTTATTAAATAATCATGGATTATATTGAAAAGAGAGCAAATTAAAGTATACAAATATTTATAGATGATTGAGAAAGTTACATGTAACATGAACTAAAGAGAGATGGGAGATATACATTTATACATGGAGGTAATCAGGGCTCAACAATCAAATTTCCAGTTGTTCAGGCTTAGTCTATTTTGCTCGGACAAGTAAAGGTTACTTCTCACTTGGCCGATGGGACAAGTGAAATCTTCGTAGACAAAAATTAATTCAATAAAAGTTATACTTGTTTAATGATATCTTTGATTTTCAGACAATTCTATTTTGCATTCAGACAAGTAGATTCCAATATTACTTGTCCTGAAAGACAAGTGGAAATTTTTATTATTGTTGAATGACCCTGGTGACACGGGAAGTTGAAGAAATTTAGGAAATGGGAAAATACTTAGAATTGTGGAGAAGATTGTATTCAGTTTTGAAAGGATAAGGGTGGTGGTGATGAAGATTTGGGAAAGGATGTAACATTTTGACTTGAAACAATATAATTTTTACAGTTACACATTAATTTCGATTTCAGATGTCCACCATGAAAAGTGGTCACCTTGTTGCCATAGCACCAATGTAATGTATTGATTATTTCTCAAACATTCATGATTGATATTTAATACTGTTTTAGATATATAAGTCTTCATTTATATTCATATTTATGCAAATGTATATAGACATCAAAATTGATCTATAATTGTTTTCAAGATATTTATCTCTGTTTTCTGATCAACATAAACCATAAATGTCGTAATAATTTTGAAGTGGATATCATACTTGATAAATGAAGTCATTTCTCATTGCTAACTTTGTCATGTAATTTGTTTCTATTTTGACAGTTGTGATTTACTGTAGATGATATTTCTATACAGATTAAATATGATGTGTATTTTATCAAAATTACTGACATTGTTATTTATATGTATATTTCATGCTGTATTGTCTCTGTCTTTCTGTTGTCACGGTGATGTCTGATGAAATATCTTGTCTTTGTCTCGTAAACGTCTCTGTCTTTGTTGTGTCCTTGTCATTACATGTCTTTGTCTGAAATTTATATAAAAAATGTTTTGTGTATTTACCGTAATATAATTATTTAAAACTTTCTTGCTACATTTGAATGCGATCAATTTATTATACATTTTAGTTTTAAAAATTGAAATAGCATATTGAAATCATACTTTATTCATTTCAAAAAAAAAATTTAAAATCTTGTAAACATAAATGTAAATATCAACTTGAGCAATTTTCAACTGTTTAGATTTGTTCACCATTATACATGTTCTAAAGATTTATCGGTTTCTTAATGCAATTAATATAAAACTACATTAAATTAATCCATATAGAATATGTTGTCTAGACATTTTAATTATTGTTAAATAATTAATAATGACCTACTTTCGTCAAACAGGTTCTGTCATATGTGGAACATGCTCATGGACGATGGCATTTCAACGAGATCCGAGCGATTTTCTCTAGACTTTACCTTCTACAAAATGTCGGCATTGAAATCTTCATGGCTAACAGAAGTATGTATCTTGTAATGGATTTGTTCTTTTTTTCTGTTTTGGTGGTGGTGGGGGGGTGTTGTAATTTAAATCATAACATTTTTAGCACATCTGCCCCGAGGGTGCATGTGAGCTGTTGCCATCACCATGTGTCTGATTTCCATCTCTTAGACAATTAATACAGAAATCTTTATAGAAACTGCTGAATCATTTGTGATTTAGAGAAAATTGTAAGAATCGGAATTGTTCAGAAACATTTACTAAAAGTCTAATAAGTTAAAATTGTCAGGTGGCCTCCTTATGGGAGGTATTTCTTATTTTAAGTGGATTTTTCATGATTACATGTAAGTGCATGCCTTATTTGTCCTTATAAGGGCACCGGTAATTGGAGTTCAGGGCACCTTTATTTTAAATTAGAAATTTTTTTTCAATTTCATGATGCAAATTTGATTACATTGCAAAAAAAATGGTAAAATACTCTGCTATACAAAGTTATATACAATGTATATAGCTCTTTGTGCTGATTAAATTACCCTGTCATCCCGCCTGATGTATTAATAGTGGAAAAGAAACAATGTAGCAAAATCTGTTTCTGTCAAATCAAGATTTATGGTTTGAACTGCCGAGATCAAGAAACAGGCTTTACTACTACAAGTGATACATGCCTTACACAGGTGCTTCATCAAACCGATAATTTGGACAATTTCATTGATTTGACACAATCTTTTGACCTTCAAAGTGTGAAACTGGTATAATGCGAGATTTTGGTAATTGCAGATTGTTATCTTATGTTTAACCTGGAGCCTGTTTAATGACAGCAGTATATGATATGGGAAGTTTTGAATGATGATGCTTTGCTTGAAATCCTGAACTCAAATTCAGTTTTACAAAGTTATGGAATAAACAAATAAATAGATGAGTTTAATATTGCTTTGAATGTAAAAATTACGATAAGTGTATTATTTTCTTTTTGGTAGTGAATACATTTTGATTGACAGATCTTAAACAAAAGAGAAAACATAACTATATATTTGTTTGATACCTTGTCTCTTTTTCCTTGTTGATGAATAAAGGCGACCTCACTGCATTCAAGAAAACACCGATAGAATTGAAAGTATTGCTTACAGCGTAGTTAAAAGATGTTCTTTTGTAATTTTGAGGGGATATAGTAAACAAAATATATTGATATTTATTGCACCAAAAAGAAAAAAAGATGATGATATCAGTCAATAATCTAAACTATAAATAATAAAAATGCAATATATTTTTTTTAAACAGTAGGTCTACATGAAAAAAAAAAATATCCAGGGGCATCCTTATTAAAGCAGGCGTACTTTTAAGGACAAATACGGTATATGTTAATCTGTCGAGCAATACAGACTTGGATAAGACTCTTGTTTTCTAATCTAATTGCAAAGTAAAGTATGAATTATTATCAGTGATAATCTTTTATCCAGGGTCATAAATATGATAATTTATTATCTTTTCAATTTTACACATTGTGTACCAAGAGTGAGAGTAGCCGGCAGTGTCATATGTATTTGCATTAATTTGCAAGTCATACTCTGAGTACATCTGTACTAAATTTTATATTTTGTCTTTTTAGCTGCTGTTATGTTTGCATTTCCTGATCATGCCACAGTTAAGAAAGTTATCAATTCACTGCCACGTGTTGGAGTTGGGGTGAAATATGGACTGCCGCAAGCTAGGTTGGTGTTCTTTGACGCAGAATATATCTTTTTGGCGATTGTCTTTTTTCTGTTGTAAACTTTTAAAGGCTTTTTCGACTTCTTCTCAAGAGCCAGTGGGTCAATTTCAAGTAAACTTGGCAGGTAGTATCCCCATGTGCAGCTGCATAAAGTTTGCGAAGGGATAATGCTTAATAATATAATATCTAAGAATATTCTTCTCATGAACCAATGATCAGATGACTTTCAAATTTTGATGCATGATTGTAAAGTCAATATCTACAAAGTTTGCGAATGAAAATGAAATGAGTCCATAAAAAAACCACTAGGGGGCACTTCAGTAACACAGGGTACAATTGTATTACAAATTGTTTGATAACTCAAAACTGATAAACTTTTCACATACAAAGATTATTGAGAAAGTAGTTAGGAATTATCTAAGGATCATTTTGACAAAATTTCAAGGTCATGGGGTCAAAGGTCAAGGTCACAGGCACCTAAGTAACAGAAAATATAAGGGTTTTTTTGTAAAATTTTAGACATTTCTGGACTACATCTCCAGAACCATTGGGCCACACTTGACAGGAAGTATAACCATGTAAAGTCGCATTAAGTTTTCAGATGAAAAGGGGTTAGGACTGAATATGGCTACCATGGCCAAATAGAAAATCAATGAGTCAGCAGATATAAGATGTATCTCCAAAATTTAGCTAGAAAGAACGGCAAGCAAAGATTTACTAAAATCAATAGGGCTGAAATGGGAGTTGTTACCACTTTGAACTGGATTTCTCTCGTTTTGGAAGTTTTTTCCCATTATCTTGAAAATTATATTAGATAGAGAGAAAGTGAAAAAGCAAAAATGTTTGGCATGCAAAGTTCTACAAAGATGTCAATAGGGCGGAAATTGTCAGGTCAACACAGTTTTTTTATTTTACTCAGGTGACCATTAAAGCCCACTGGACCTCTTGTTTTCTCTAATGCCTTATCCACAAATTTTATAAATTTTATCTTTAACCCTCAACTTAACCCTTCAAATATGCAATTACAGTGTAAAGGGTTTGAGCTTTGATCCAAACTAGCATTATTGAACCTATGACCTCTTAAGGATTAACTTTTGAAATCATTCAAAAGAGTGTGAACTCATGTTTTGATATAACCCCTAGTAGTAAAATAATTCTGCAATCAGGAGAGTAAGCACATGTCTGGAGGGGCTTACACCATCAGACTGAAACAGGAATATTCTTTTAAACTCCATTTTGTGACGAGTCCACAGATGGATAGTTAATACACAGTCATCTACAGACAAAGAAAGATAACTCTTATGAATTATAACATTACCTTTCATTATCTAAATTTTTCATTGTAACGTCTTTATTAAAATGATATTAACATTCCGACACAAGTTTATTTTTAATTTGTTCATGCGTGATGTTTGTTTATTTTGTTCATTTGTTCTATCATGCTGCATGCCAGGCCTTTAATAAAAAAAGTTTTCAAGTTTATAAATAGATGTTTTTATGCTACAGTTCTATCTTGCTGGGCAGTTTTGAAAAATACAATCATTGTAGCATTATGCTTATCATAGCTCTCAGTACTTTGATGAAATCTTAACTTTTGAATTAGACAATTCAAGAGAGTGCAGAGTACTATAATTAATGACTGTTCCCAACAGATTTTTGCTACATCCACACTCAACAATATTTTAGTTGCATGACTGGCCAGTTTTTATGCCCCCGGCCTGAAAAATTCCATCCTGCTTACTGTTTGTCTGTCTTACATATAAAGTGCAATATTTCAAGTTTGGATTGTGATACAGTAACCAAACTTAAACTGTAAGTTCATCTAAAGGTTGCTCACACTTCACCGACATTACATGCCATTGGGGTGGGATGGGGTCAAAATGTAGGATGTAGCAATATTTAAAGTATACATTTTATTTGCCAGCATAGAAATTTGTTGAGACGGGGGCATTTGTGTTTCACAAACGCATCTTGTTTGTGGTGTAAGAGTGTGTCTGGTTACAGACACCCAGGACCACCAATATTTCACCAATAAACAGCCAAATGTTTCTACTAGATCAACATACACATTGTAGTCTCAATTGAAACTCAGATCCTAAATTTACAGACAATATTGGTAAAACATAATTGGTAATATCTGAGTATAAGAGAAGCCAAATAAAGATATGCTCAGTTGTCTGTATAAATGATAGCAGTAAAAAATGATGAACATAAATAAGCTTTGTTATTGTTTTATCTTTATAGGAGAATGTCACTCGCATCTGGGAAACAGCTGTTTAAGTTGTCGGGTATGATGCAGAAATGGCAGCGAAGGGAGATATCCAACTTTGATTATCTCATGTATCTCAACACAATAGCAGGTAAAACTACATCTTGTCATGTATCAGCACAATAGCTGGTAAAACTACATCTTGTCATGTATCTTAACACAATAGCAGGTAAAGCTACATCTTGTCATGTATTTTAACACAATAGCTGATACAATTACTTTTTTGTCAGGCATCTCAAAATAGCAGATACAACTATTTTTGTCAAGTATCTCAACACAATAGCAGATACAACAATTTTTGTCATGTATCTCAACACAATAGCAGATACAACAATTTTTGTCATGTGTCTCAATACAATAGCAGATACAATTTTTGTCATGTATCTCAATACAATAGCAGATACAACAATTTTTGTTATGTATCTCAGCACAATAACAGATTACAATTTTGGTCATGTATCTCAACACAATAGCAGATACAACAATTTTTGTCATGTATCGCAACACAATAGCAGATACAACAATTTTTGTCATGTATCGCAACACAATAGCAGATACAACAATTTGTCATGTATCTCAGCACAATAACATCACAATTTTTGTCATGTATCTCAACACAATAGAGATACAACAATTTTTGTCATGTATCGCAACACAATAGCAGATACAGTTTTTGTCATGTATCTTAGCACAATAGCAGATACAACAATTTTTGTCATGTATTGCAACACAATTGCAGATACAACAATTTTTGTCATGTATCGCAACACAATAGCAGATACAGTTTTTGTCATGTATCTCAGCACAATAGCAGATACAACAATTTTTGTCATGTATCGCAACACAATAGCAGATACAACAATTTTTGTCATGTATCGCAACACAATAGCAGATACAGTTTTTGTCATGTATCTCAGCACAATAACAGATTACAATTTTTGTCATGTATCTAAATACAATAGCAGATACATCTAATTTCTATTTTGCATCTTGACACAATAGCAGATACTACTACATATATATATATATATATATATATATATATATATATATATATATATATATATATAAATATACACACACAGTGAACCCGCTTTACAACGACATTCATTATAACAGAATATTCTGTATCCGACAAGAATCGCTAGGGAACAAATGTACATAAAAAGTACTCTTTACAACGGAATATTCGGTATCCAACTCCGACATTAGATTCCGGGAACAAAGGTACAAAACTCGATGTAAATAAACTTTTTACAACAACCTGGCATAGAAGCCACCTGCTGATTCAGCTATTGTTTTCAGTCTTGATTTCCCTCATGGTTGAGATCACAGGTAAAAATAATTGTGTCAATAAAACAATTACACCGTCAATTGTTTTCTGATCTGCACTGATAGGGGATAGGCATCAACGATTAGCCTTACCTGTACTGCAGTAGGCTTAATATTTATAAAACAGGTTTCTTTAAAACTGAACCGACATTAAGATACAAGCTGTGCACAAATTACCAAAAAAAAATAATTATAAATAAATACACATAGTTGACAAGTTCCAGTAGGCTACATGTCTGTGCCGATGTGGTTACAATGGTGTATCTTTAAATTACTTCAAATTTTGCGACAGCCGTAGACATTTTAGTAAGATTTTCTTTATGAAAGGCATTTTTAAATGATTTGTATCAGCAATCTTGGCGCTTTTTATTTAAGCAAAAAAGAAACTAACTAATTCGGAATCAGGTACATTTGGTTATTTTGTACATGACCGTGCATTTCATGACATCACCGATTTACTATATGCGACCTAAAAAATAATTGTGCAGCGATGTTTACAAGATTATCTTGCATAAATATGACAATTAAAAGTTTGAAAATAGTATGAAATAACATAATAAGAACCGTTATGACTTTCTGTTTTATTTATTTACATGTAATTATATGCGTAAATGATACTCAAGGGAGCTTACTATAAAATGCCCACCACATCAATTTCGTTACAGTGACAAATTCGATATAACGACAATCCTATGTGGGAACAAACATGGTCGTTGTAAAGAAGGTTCACTGTGTATATATATATATATATATACCGTATTTGTCCTTGAAAGGGCTCCTGCTCTAATTAGCAACCCCATGATATTTTTTTCATGTAGATCTATTGACCTTGTTGAAAAATTTTAACCTTTTTTGTAGAGCTATTTTAGATTACCCGCCCAACATCATCAAACTTTTTTCTTTTTGGTGCAAGAAATCTTAACTATACCCGCAAAATTGCAAAAGAACATCTTTTAAACGTTGTAAGGAAAAACTTTGGCCATTCTATCGGTGATTTCTTTGATACAGGGAGGTCGCCATAAGACATTCTCAACAAACGCGGAAACCAGTCAACGTTACATTTTTTCTTTTTTTCATGTTATTTACCCGTCAATTAAAATGTATTCACTATCGATTTTTTAGCAATTTTTTCTACAAAGAAATATGAAACTTGTCCAATTATTTGTTTACTCCGTAACATTATAAGGGATTTCAAGCGAATCGTTGTCAATCAAACTTCCAATTTTGTCTACTGCTGTCATTTAAAACCATCCACAATTACCAAAATCTCGCATAATACCAGTTTTACACTGCTTAACCGTGGGAAATCGTATTAAATCAAAGAAATTGTCCAAATTGTTTTTCAGTCAACTTAGCATGTGTTAGGCATGTATCACTCTTACTCGTAATCTGTTTCCTCAGTGATCTCGCAGTTCAAATGGTAAATCTTAATTCTGACAGTAACAAATTTTGCTATGATTGTTTCTTTTCCACTTATTGAAACAAAAGGGGTTACAAAGAAAAGTCAAAAAACAAAAATATACACTGTAGATAACATTGCAAGTGGAGTATTTTTACCATTTATTGCAAGTGTAATCTTCATGTGCTTCATGAATTAAAAAAATGTCAAAATAACCCCTGTACTCCAATTACCCGCGCCTGGCGCCCTTTTTAGGTCAAATACGGTTATGATATATGGAAAAATGTAAATAATTATTTGCTTGCATATGTTTGACAAACTTCCTTGTACAAAAAAGGAAGCATTGAAACCTGTTTTTATTTATTTTCATTCTTTTAAAGCATGGTATGCCAATAAATTAAAAAAAAAATTAAAAGAACAATTTTCTTGTGCAGTCTCTCAAGACAGAAGCTCTTTCATGGTAGCGGTATATTGTTCTGCTGTACATCACTGATAAATTTTAATTTTTGACAAACAAAACTATAATATGAACTGTAATTGATCAATTAGTAATTACATTTCAGGCCGAAGCTACAATGATTTGAACCAATACCCTGTTTACCCCTGGGTTATTGTCAACTATGATTCAGAGGAGCTAGATTTAAGTCAACCAAACAATTTTAGAGATTTATCAAAAGTGAGTAGCAAAATCGACAGAATCTTCAAATACATACTGACATCATGAGAGACTAGTCCAAAAATGTCATATGTAGCAGGGTGTCAGTAAAGTCGGGCTTTTTTGTTTTTTATAACAATTTCCTCAAAATCATGAACAATTAGATTGTTGTTTAGTCAAAATGGCTGTAATAAATAAAATTGAATTTTATAAATACAATTCCATATATTTAATGATGCTGTTCTCTATAAAAGGGCTGGTCTTTGTATATAGATAATCATTATTCCTCTCGTCTGTAACGTTTTCACCAAGTATATATGAATGGAGTGATCAGTGTACATAAGGATATCTTTCATAAGTTGTAAATGGATTGTCCTTGTAAATATGTTTATCAGCCATGTTTAGGAAATAGATTGTTTGAAGTAGATAAATTCTATACTTCAAAACAGAGACCACCATAATTTATATTTCTGTAAATATTTTTGTGAATGTTGGAATATGCTATATGTTAAAGTCTGATTTTGATTGGTTTAATTACATTTTCAACATTTGTTTTTCAGCCTATAGGGGCATTAAACCCCAAGAGAAGGGAGTTTTTCGAGGAGCGATACCAGTCATGGGAACATGATCAAATCCCACCATTCCATTACGGAACTCATTACTCCACTTCTGCATTTACGCTCAACTGGCTAATTGTGGTAAGTGATACATTGGGAAATCAGATTTAAAAATTAATGTGGAGCATCAAGCAACTGACACCCCTCAGTAGTGATTTACACAAAATTGAAGATAAAAATAAAAAATATTGCAATAAAAAATTTGGCAAATATAGAACAAAGGACAAGATCCATGTTTAGCGATATAGGCCCTGTGATATCTTAAAAATTAAAGTAGAATGAATTGAAATAAAATTGTTATCATTTAGTCAAGACTTGGTACTTTCGGTCATCATGCCAAAATTTTCCCCGCCAAATCGTCATCTTGCTGAATTCTATAATAGACAAAACCGATATTATTACTCATTTTTCTGCAGAAAGCCTCCATTTTTTTCTACTTTGATCACGTTTTTCAAATAAAAAATGCACACCCTCTGATCTAAAAAGTAATTAAATGTAGCGGATTAAATCTTATCAGCAAAGACATTTTTTTCAAGCGAGAATTTTTAAATCAGAAGGTGTGCTGTTGATGAAAATTAACGTTATACTAAACCAAGGAGCAATCCGGAATGAGCTATTTTATATATGTAAACGAACATATCAATCGTTTCAGTGCAGTATATTTACTTTAAAAAAATATCTACATGGAATTTGAATGAAAATTTAAGTTTGTAAGTAGGAGTTTGGTTTCTTATCTTTATTCTGAATACACAAAGATTTAATGTTTTTAATGGGACTCAACCTATTTAGACTGATCCTACACATCGTCTGCAACGTCTTAAATCAGATTGGACGTATCGCAACCGGCTACAAAAAACATTTAAATTTTATTAAAATAGTTTTGTTTTAACACACACTATAAAATAACATTTCTTTGATTGGATAGGCAAATTTAGCAATATACATCTACGTTGGTTTGCCTCGTGAGTAGGTTTGGTTAGAATAGTAGTATCTTGGACTACTAGTACTAGTAACTGCAGCCAAAGGCTAGTGATGAAGAGGAGGCAGATATCCATATTTTTAACTCGAAATCATCACATTAAAAATTAACGTACACAACAAGGCCAAAATACATATCATTGGAAATTAAACATTGTATCTCTTTAATATGGTAAATAAAATACAGAAATTCTGAAAAACCATCGAACGCCTCGTCTAAACATGATCTTTAAAACCAGCCTTCTAAAAATTTAATTAGGAGGTAGTAACGTATAATTCACAATGGCGCAGTGGTTCTACTCTAATAAGGTGGACTGGAAATTCAGGGGTCCAGGGTTAGATCAAATCTGTTTGACCAAAGTTTTTTTACCTTTTTATATTTAATTATTTTATTTACCCCGCTCACAATACAGTACTTTTTTTCTTTTTGGTAATAATAATTTTTTTAACTCGGACGATTTACAATATTGCAAATCAAGAACAAAGTAAATAGGCCTATAAGGATATTACTTTGAAAATATCTTTTTTACAGTTCTGTCTTGTTTTGCAATTGAAAACAAAAAATATTTTTAAAAAAAATCAAACATCATTCTATGGTACTGCATTAGGGTCTATGAAGTTAAATGAATGCTTACGTAAATTTGAAACACAGAGGATCATCATAATAAATTGTACTTGAAAATGCACAAAAAAAATGAGTTTATGACAATTTTTTAGTGGTTACAAAGAACATATTTTTTTCTTTAGTCCAATTATTTCAATTTGATAGTAAAAAGTAAAGGGATATAGCAAGCATAATAAAATTGTCAATCAAACCTACTGTATTATTAATGCAGTATTTTATGTCACTTTTAATCTGCCTCACTAAACGCAGCGATATCTAAATAATATTAGCTTTATATATCACTGCTAAAACGAGATCCGTGTTTAAATCAAACATTTAATTATATTCCAATGCGTTTTTTCCTTTATTACTCGGATGGATGAATTATGTGTCACAGATGTCTCACTTGAAAATCATAATGCCTGAATTCCATGAAAAAAAAAATCAAATGAAGTTGTAATATAACTCTTAATCTTGACCTTAACAAATTTTGCTGGTGGGTTAACTTTCCCACTTATTACTACCCAAGTCAAGCAGGATGAAGGGTAGATGTCAGATTCAGAGACAACTGCTGGATACCTCGTTATAAGGGCGTTAAAGGGAGGATATGAAGAGATATATAAACCATTTGGTGCCAACCCATGTAATCACAGAGATGGAAAGTGTTTCATGAAGCAATTTCTGGTGTTGGAAATACAAGTCATTGCTATTGTAAATGACAATTACACGCGCCTGGTTCCCTGTTTAGGTACATTATACAAGTGTAATTTTATTCATCCAAGAAATAACATTAAAAATCGCCTGGCTATCCATGTTTAAGAATTTAAAAAATATTCTTCTAATATCTAATACGAAAATAATTTACAAGAGATGACTTTCATATATCTTCCATAAATATGTGGTTTCTGTAGAAGTGTGTTTTTTTCTTAAACCGAAAAAATTAAACATAACAATTTTTTTCGAATGTGTCATTAGAACATGACAGAAGAATCCAACATTTGAGACTAGAATCAATTATATTGACAAATAAATAAATACAGAAATCTGTGATTTTCATTCATTTCCCGGATTTTACAAAAATAACCATATTAGTGAACTTTCCAATTGTTTGATATGAATCACCGCACGTAATTATAATTTCAGGCTTTTTGACTGCACAAATATGAACAATATACCCTGTTTAAAAAAAATCACCCAAATCTGTGATTGTCAATCATTGATTCACAGGAGCTAGATTTAAAATAACCTTGTAAAACTATTTTTTGGAACTTTTATTTTTTTTGAGATAGCAAAATGACACTAATCTAGCCATATACAGGATTGACATGGGACAGACTGGTAGAAACAGTCAAATTTTAGCGGGGTGTCCAAAAAATCTGTGGCTTTACTGTATTATTTCATAGTTTTTACCCCAAAATAACCTTGAAACACCATTGTTGTTTTTTGGAACTTTTTTTTTTTTGATAATATTGAATTTGACACTACATATAGCCATATATTTAATGATGATGGGACATATATAAAAGGGCTGATAATTTTAATGTAATTCCCAAAAATCTGTGATTTTCAATCATTTTTCACTGTTTTTTTACCAAGTATATAACCTTTAAAATCAGTTTTTTTTTTAGGATTGTTTTTTTTAGATATTGTAAATGAACTTAGATCCTTACAAATGTGTTACTAGATTGAATGTATAGGAAACAGATTAATTTTAAGTAAATAATTCCCAAAAATCTGTGATTTTCAATCATTTTTCACAGAGTTTTTACCCCAATATAACTGTAAAACCATTTTTTTTGAATGTTTTTTTTTGCTATATTTAATGAACTTGATAAATACAAATGTGTTTAATTACATTAATCCAACAGATAATTTTCAATAAATAGGGGCCCCAAAATCTGTGATTTTCAATCATTTTTTCACTGTTTTTTACCGATAAAATAACCTTGTAAAACATTTTTTTTGGAACAATTTTTTGAGCAATCCAATGAACTTAGATAAAAACATATGTCCACTTCTGAATGTATATCCGAACAGATAATTATTAAAAATAATTTCCAGTAAGTGATACATTGGGAAATTTTCATGTTTTAGCCCCAAAAAATGGTTAAAAGAGTTTTCCTTAAAAATGTACATCAAGTTTCAAAATGTGGTTGAGCACTCTGCATTTTAGAAGTAAAATCATTTGATTCTGACACAGGGCCATTTTTCACCCATCATGGTCCTACTCCTTTGCCACATGGTCCTTACAAAAAGTGCATAATTTTATAAATTTGTGAATTTATATTTGTGATATCCACAGAAAGATTGCTCCAAAAATGGATTAGAAAGGTCAAAACCACTTTAAACTGCTAATTGTTCCGATTTACTCAAAATTGTTGCAGTCAATACATTGGTTTTCAGCTTGCCTGGTATGATCTCTAAAAACTCTGCACAGTTTACACTAGAGGAAAAAAATGGGGGTTGGGAGGGGTATTTCACATAATATCAAGTAAACATTTTGAAATCAATGGAAGGAATAAAGCATACATTCAGTTGCTTTCTGTTGCAAAATTTGACTATGGGGTATCCCATCAGATTTTTGTTGAACTTCAGTTTATTTACAAAGTAGAAAATTTCAGTGATTTGTTCCACTGTGTCCATTTCCATGGTTGGAAGGTATGCAATACAAGTACAAAAAAGTTCTGTATGCTGAGAAAAACATTAGTACATTATATCTCTTCCTTTTCACTATACTGATGAAGTAAAGTAGACAAAAATATGGTGCTTGCAGTTTCTACAAAGCAATAACTCTGATTATAATGTTACCATAAGTCACCTTAGTCATTCATTGGTCTACCTGTTTGTCTGTTTCAGACTTTCCTAAAATTGAACTGTCTTAAAAATTCGTGGATTTTTTTAATAAAAATTTAATTATCATCATGACCTCCTGAATTTTAATGTTTTGTTTAAATCAGACTGTATCACCACTTTTGACTTAATTTCAGGAGCCATTTACAACAATGTTCCTGAATCTTCAAGGAGGGAAATTTGACCATGCAAATAGGACATTTTCATCAGTTGCACAATCCTGGAAGAATTGTCAAAGAGATACATCAGATGTTAAGGTAGGATTTTATTACAAGTATGGCGGTGCAGAGGGTATCGGCCTGGATAGCTCAGTTGGTAAGAGCATCCTACTGGTGTTGGGGAGGTCCTGGGTTTGATTTCTGGTCTGGCTGCACATTTTTCCTTGCCTACTACATTTTACCCCCAAATAAATAACACCAAAATGGTGTTTGTTAAGAGTTACATTGGTTTCTGGGGTCAGAAACCTTGTTATGGGGTAGGGAGTGGGAGTGTAGCGGTTCAGAGAGTATCGGCCTGGATAACTCAGTTGGTAAGAACGTTCTGCTGGTGTTAGGAAGGTCCTAGGTTTGATTCCTGGTCTGGCCGCACGTTTTTCCTTGCCTACTACGCAAGTATGACGACTCTGTAAAGTAAGATGTACCTCATTTTCATTTAACCAATTACAGGGGTGCCAGTCTATAGAGACCACACTATCTGTCACAGGATTTTGAACTTTAATGACAGAAAATCTCAAAACAGGTTTAGTTTAAAGTATTATCTGACCTAGATTTATTCCATATGTGGCTCTTAAAAACAGGTAATCTTTGTTGACAGTGGTTTTGCATGGCAAACTTTACTGCATGTATAAAATTAAAAATTAATCATGTACTTTAAAAGTCTACTAAACGTCCTACTTATGTCAGTTATTTATATCAAGGTATCATTGTTTGATATATGTCAAATAAAAATGTGTGAAACATGTCACTATTATCCTCAAATTTTATGTCTTTCAGGAGTTGATTCCAGAGTTTTTCTTCCTGCCAGAAATGTTTATTAATCAGAATGAATTCAAGTTTGGGAAACAGGAAGATGGTGAAGAAGTTAAGGATGTGGAGTTACCTCCTTGGGCTAAAAATCCAGATGATTTTGTTAGAATCAATAGAATGGTTGGTTTGTTAGTTGATTTACTGTTATTGATCACAGTATGAGTCACTCACAGTATAATATGCCTATTCTGAATAGCATTTGGACCATTGAAAATATTCGGAATAGACCGATTTTCGATTTAAGAAAATCTTGGTTGAATAGAATAAGCAAAACTGTATGCTGTATTCTACTATGTGTGTTGTTTTAAGACCCATATATATATCCTAGATCACCCAGGTGAAGGAGCACATGCACTGAGATGAAAATGCTTCTTTATATTCGATGTGGAACTATACACTTTTTAAAAATAAATTGTAAAGTCTCCCAGTACTCCACTTCACTTCCTATTGATTTTTACCTGAATTTGATTCATTAAATTTGCCATACTAAAACGGGAAAATTTACTTGTGGGGAGTAATTTACATTTTCCACTTCTTCTCTGAAACCACTATCAGCTTTTGTTTCAAAACTACTAAAGGAATTTTGACGAAACTGTACAGAAAGTGCTCAAGTTCCTTTACCAAGTTTGTAGTTTTCAGCCAGATTGGTCAGGGGTGGATCTATGGCGGGGCAGAATAGTACCCAAAAGGTATATACACTCTTTAAAAATCTTCTCCAGAACCACTACATGAATTGATAAAATGGTTTGTTTCTGAGTGATCTACATGGATGTAAGATTCAAGTTTTTATTTTTCATAGAAATGGGAATATTAATTTTTAAATTTTGAAGCGTTTTTGAGTTCTTTTCAAATTTTGTCATTGTCATTAATTTTTGCATGATTTCCTTAATTATCTCCCTTTGCATTCACAATGATGCATTAAAGTGTTTTACTTGAATATTGTTGAAGAAATGTTTTTGTACAAGAATTTTGCTGAAATTTGATTTCTAGAATTTTTGATGAATTTCTTAAAACAGCAATATTTATGTTTGTTGGCCAGATCAGCCTACATATACGTATTCTTTTTGATCTTCTTTCCACATTTGTAAATGGTTCTCAGATGAGCGATTTAGGCCCTCTTGGGTCTCTTGTTGTGTAAATTACCCCCTGTGTATCAGTCCCACATTTGTGCTAAGAATCAGAGTTGAATACAGGACTGGTCAAAGTAAGGTGTGGCAATAGGTCACAGTAAGATGTGGCGATTGGTCACAGTAAGGTGTGGCGATTGGTCAAAGTAAGGTGTGGCAATTGGATTTGTGGCGATTGGTCACAGTAAGGTGTGGCGATTGGTCACAGTAAGGTGTGGCGATTGGTCACAGTAAGGTGTGGCGATTGGTCACAGTAAGGTGTGGCGATTGGTCACAGTAAGGTGTGGCGATTGGTCACAGTAAGGTTGGTCACAGTAAGGTGTGGCGATTGGTCACAGTAAGGTGTGGCGATTGGTCACAGTAAGGTGTGGTGATTGGTCACAGTAAGGTGTGGCGATTGGTCACAGTAAGGTGCGACCTTGCATTAAATACCTCCAGGCATATGTCTTGCATAAGCAAAAATGCATAATTAACAACACAAAAAAATATTCACGTTTACGGTAACTTGACACAAAAATAATAAGTCACTTATTTTTTCAAATGACCATTGATACACATGAAATGGCCATAGGCTTGGGGTAAGTTTCCCAATACTGACCAGAATTCAATGTGTCCAATCAAGTAGTGTGATTAGAGGATTAGTTTTATGTTCGGAATTCAGAGTGCACAAGATTCAGTATACATAAATAAAATGTGTATATGTACAATAGTCCGGGACCTCCTTTGTGACGTTGCGTAATTAATGTTGCTAACTAGGTACATGTAAACAAACATTATGACACGTTGCTAGTTTTCAGTGCCAGTATTTTGGACTCTGGTTTAAGTGTGAGCAGAAGACAACAGTACAGCAAATAAATAAATAAAAAAAAATATGCATTAGGGTTTCTATAATGTATTTACCAATCAAATCCGTGGACATGATGTCCCGATTTTTTACTGTTTGATGACAGATATGTCGGTCTTATGCATTTTGGGAAAGTTAACGTTATGACAGATGTATCCGTCATACGCAGTCCTACGCACTGAAGAGGTTTAAGTTCTGTTTACCTGCAAATTTCCAACTTTCTTTATTTTTGCCCTTTTTCAGCAGAAAACTTATTTTTTTACTCCTTTTTAAATTCGCCGTAAATAACCATATTCTCATGTACGCCATGTATGTCCATGCCTTAAATACTGGAAATTACGCTTTCATTTTAAATTCATTCTCATATCTAAGGGCAAAAATGACAAAAATTAAACAGATGCAAAAATGACCAAGTATACAGTAAATTACAGTAGTTATTTTTAATTCTTCTGTACAGTAGTGATAAATCTGAAATCTTTGTTGATGATGTGGTCATTATATTTTCAGGCTTTGGAGTCAGAGTTTGTGTCCTGTCAGTTGCATCACTGGATTGATCTGATATTTGGATATAAACAACGAGGTAACAACAATCTAAAATATCTTTTGACACACAGTTTAAATAAAAATTGTCCTTCAAGTTCATGTGGTTATTGTTGGGTCCTAGCCTTATTGGAATCCAAGCTGATTATATTAGAAAATTGGCCAGTTTACTTGGGGAAAACTAGTAGCCTTATCAGGTCTCAGCAATCACACTTGTCTCTGACTAGTCTAATTTTCAGGTGGCCATATGAAAGATACTCTGCACTTGTCTGATACGAGAAGCTAAAATACTCAGACAAATTAAAATCCATTCAGAAAAATTCAGAATTCGAGAGAGAGAAATGTTTAAAGTGAAAGTTTTTGTTGTCATTTCATTCCATTGTTAGATGAAATGATTCCGAAATTTTCAAAATACCTAGCATCAACTTTTTGATGCATTTAATGTTTGGACAAGTGATATTTGAATTAGGGCAAGTCATTTCCAATTGAGTTGCCCTTAAGGATGAGAGAAGATTTTTATGAATCTTGGCCTCTGCTTTTCTGAGGTATATTGTAACCAAATTATTTCTGTCATTGAATTTGGCTGTTGCCATATTTCAGTGAATCTGTTCTGTGTAGCATAAAACACAAGTTATGGGAAAAAAACACACAAAAAACATTATTTTGTCTCAAATAAAAAGTGATATCATCAAAGTCTTGAAATCATAATGGTGTAATGATTTTATTGTTTGATTGTAGTGATAAAATAGCAAATTACCCAAATAAAAATCAGAACTGTCATATTGGATACTAGATAGACCCCTCATTAGTTAGTCCAAATGTGTCTTTAGCGGGTGAATGAGTTAGATATATGATGGTGTTTACTTTGAAGCATAGCTGACATAGATATCATTTCTATACTTGTTACAGGACCGGAAGCTGTAAGGTCAACTAATGTCTTCTATTACCTGACCTACGAGGGAAATGTAAATTTGGACAGCATGACTGATCCTGTCATGAAAGAGGTGAGTCACATTGTTGTTTTACTTCGTGGATTGATGAAGAATTAATTCTGTGACAGCTTCCAGTAAATCTTTACTGTCAATTTCAAATTTGACATTTGGCTGAAATGGTTTTCACATATTGGGATGGGATAATTTTTTGGGTCTGTAAGTTTGTCCATTTTTGTCTGTATGTAATATTTTGGTTTCCAACAAATAATTTGAAATTCTTTCCTCAAATTTTAATTTGGTATGTTTTTATATGGAATTAATTCGGGCATCTCAATATATACCAGAGTTATGGGACTTTAAAGTCTTCATGAATGACAGCAAAATGTTTCTCAAACTTATCTAGTTTAAACTATGATCTTTAGTCCACGAGGCTTTAACCGTCAAGTGGTGGTATTTTGATATGCTGCCTTCAACCTTTGTCTGGAAAATTAGAAAGGTCATTTTGTGAAATGAGAATTCCATGTAAACCCAATTTGTAATTTGTAAGTGTTTGATGATTCTGTTTACTTTTTGTTCATATCATGTTTACTTTTACCAATGAATTTCATTTATCACACTTTATTGATTTAAATGCATCATCCGATTTCTGTAAATTGTGTAAACATTTCTATTTAGGCAATAGAGAACCAGATTCGAAGTTTTGGACAAACACCACTTCAGTTACTGACAGAGCCACACCCACCTCGAAGTTCTGTCATGCATTTGGTAAGTTTATCAGAGACCTCCCAACATAATAATGTTTCATATTGTTTACTTGTTCATTAAGAATTTAAGAATTTGATACTAACTGAAGAATTATTTAACTAATATAGTAGCATTAAGGCCATACAAAAAAAATGCCTTTCAACACTATGGATTTTTTTTTTTTTTTTTTTTTTTTCAGACAAGAAAGTTGTCTTTCTTTTTTTCTAAATTTCAAAATCCACTGCTTCAGCTGTCTAGATTAGCAACAATTTGATTGCTTAATTGGGCAAAATCTGTAGATCAAGATGAAGAAAAATTGAGTTTTGAAATTACAAGAATACTCTTTCAGAAAAAGACATCTCGTCGATTTGACGTTAATTGGGTAAATAATAGCATTTTTTTATGGCTAGACGATCCATTTTATTTAAACACAAAATCAATATCGGGGAATGGGGTTCTTATTTTTGTGAAAAAAAAATCCCTGTATTAATGCGGCGGGGCCTGAGAACAGTATATATTTTTTTTTGGACCAACACCTTTGACAATGGGTATTGGGAAGCAACAGTTTATGGTCTAGTAGTTGTTTGAAATGTCTCTTCAGAAACATTGTCATTTTTAATTTGTATTGGAGATATGCACAGTATTTGCATTGGGGTAGTAGTGTCCTGTCCCAGACAATGGGCACACTTGTTGTATTGGAAGCACAGTATGTTAGTAGTGTCCTGTCCCAGTGGCATTTGTTGTATTGGAAGCACAGTATGGTAGTAGTGTCCTGTCTTAGTGGCATTTGTTGTATTGGAAGCACAGTATGTTAGTAGTGTCCTGTCCCAGTGGCATTTGTTGTATTGGAAGCACAGTATGGTAGTAGTGTCCTGTCCCAGTGGCATTTGTTGTATTGGAAGCACAGTATGGTAGTAGTGTCCTGTCCCAGTGGCATTTGTTGTATTGGAAGCACAGTATGGTAGTAGTGTGCTGTCTTAGTGGCATTTGTTGTGTTGGAAGCACAGTATGGTAGTAGTGTGCTGTCTTAGTGGCATTTGTTGTGTTGGAAGCACAGTATGGTAGTAGTGTGCTGTCTCAGTGGCATTTGTTGTGTTGGAAGCACAGTATGTTAGTAGAGTCCTGTCCCAGTGGCATTTGTTGTATTGGAAGCACAGTATGTTAGTAGTGTCCTGTTGTTGTGTATTGGAAGCTTATGTTAGTAGTGTCCTGTCCCAGTGGCATTTGTTGTATTGGAAGCACAGTATGTTAGTAGTGTCCTGTCCCAGTGGCATTTGTTGTATTGGAAGCACAGTATGTTAGTAGTGTCCAGTCCCAGTGGCATTTGTTTTACTTTCTTGACTATTAATCTTCATTATCAGTACTAACAAAACACTTAACCAGTAATACAGGAACCTACAAAAGTCATGTAAGGTCATAGTCAAGGTTTTTATTTATTTATTTTTTTAGATTAGGGTAAAAAATAAAATACATTAAATGAAGAACTATTTTTAAATGACAGTAGCCAAAAAAAAAAAAGAAAAGAAAGTTAGGTCAGTTTGTTAATGCCGATGTTGCTATTTGTAGGAAGAATTTATGTTTAAGCCACATATTTGTAAGAAAAATTAAAATTTTAGACAAAGTCAGGCTCGGAATGTGTATTTAAAGTAAAAATGTAGTAATGTAGTACCAATAGTTTGTATGAGGAATATTGAAGGTTTATCAACTGTGAGTATGAATATTGGTGTTCCTGTTTTTAGGTATCTTCAACATAGATTCCTTAGGTTTCAACTGTGTTGACCTAGTATGACATTGTACCTACTTTTGTGTGTTCGCACTGTTTTCAGCTCACCAGGATCCTTTATGTGACATGGTTGATACGCTCCTTATGACCAGTAAAAACCGAGGTTGACTTCTGCACGTTAAAGACCTCACTGTTACCTAGGTGTCGAGACATTGAACTTCACCGGCATTGGTGACGACCTAAAGATTCTTTTCAAAAAAACAATTCAAAAACTTTATCCCTGGCTATAGCTTTTAAACCATGAGGAATAAGGCTTTAAGATTTAACATATAGATTTCTTATGACCTAGTGACCTTGACCTTTGACCTACTTTTCAAAAACCTGAGCTAAAGGAATCAAAATATTTACAAGTCCCTTGATTTTAAAACCTGACAGCTGTTGGTTTACTACCTATTTTGATTATTTACATCCATTTCTGCAAGCTTTCTTGTCTTCTGACAACTCTTATTTATACTAACAAACTAACAGCAGGTTGCATTTCAGATGTCAGAGCAGTACATGATAGATAAGCTGAAAGGTGTCAGAAAGGTGCAAAATTTAATACGCAATATATCCCACTTAACACAGGTTAAGGTTTTGCTGCTATAACCATGACAACTTGTTTGTTTGCCTATATATAGTATTCCAGATTACTGTAGCTTTTGCATTTGATTTGGATTGTAGTCAAATGGGGTTTCCATTTCCTGGTTGAAGGTGATGGGCTTTGTGTTTTATATACATTAAGACGTGACCTATTATGTTCAGTTGACGTCATTCATTATTAGATGTACGGCTGTGCATCATGTATGCATATTTTTTTTTAAGTTTAAATGTCTATAAAAAAATTTGGGTCCTTTGTTTGAAATTTCTGTGAAGTATTTGCTGAGGTTAATTTTTGTATTTCATTACCTCTTTGGTTTTGTAGAATTTTGAATTTGAATGTTGCTTTATGCCACACTCAGCATTTTTCAATCAGAACCTGGTTACAGTTTACCCAGAAAGAGACCACCAGGCTTCTGCAAGTGAACTGGCAAACTTTCTCACAAAATCATCTTAGGTTCCAACGTGACTTGAACGTGCTCTGACTAGAGATGAGAGACTTCATGGTTTTAAACATGGTGCTTTAATGGGGCACCAGCTGCGTTTACTAAAAAAAAAATTCATTTTTATTTCTACTTTTACTTCTTGTATTTGATGTACAATAGCAAATAAGAGCTATACACAGGCATAAACAATATTATAATTCCTATATATTTTGTGAAAATAAGGTCAGGTCCAATGTAATATTTAAATACAAATACATGTAGTAAGTTGGAGTTAATCAATTGCAAGTGAAAAAGTGCCAAACCTGGGTTTCTCAAGCAATTTTCACAAAATATAGAGGAATTTAAGAATTGTTATGCCTGTGTATATCTCTTTTTTGTTATTGTTTATCATCTAAATAGTAAAAAAGTAAGAAAACATTTTGAAAAACACAGCCAATGCTCCTTTACTACTCAGTCATAATAGATGCCCTGGTTTTGCAGAAAGGGTGACACAGATGATCAGGAAGGCCTGTTCACCTCTTATTTGATGAATTTGAGTTTCTCATTCCGATTAGCAATCAGATTTGGTAATATTTTGTTATGACAAAATACAGATGGTACGTGTCAAATTTTCCTTGTCTTTGATGGCGAGAAAGGTCATGCTTACTACTTTATTTTCGTTTAGCATGATGGTGAAGGAGTATATTTTATCACATTTCTGATTGGTTTCCTGTATAACTGATAATACTTAGGGTTCATGATACATAGACTTGATTAGGTTGTAAGCTTGATTTTGATAACATGATAAACACATAATTCAGTTATATTCATGATATTCATTGTCATACCCAAGCTTGCAAATTCTCCTTGAACTCAGTTAAATCATAATGGGTCGTTATATACAGTCATACTTGCATTAATTAAAGGCCACCTCACAATAAAGGGCACCTGCCTATAAAGGCCATTCAAACAACTTTATTTTATAATGGAATAAACCTCTTTATAAAGACCACTTGTCTATAACAGCAACTTTTGCCTGTTCCCATGATTGACCTTTATAGCCAAGTTTGACTGTAATAACAACCTGTTATGATGTGTCCCAAGGGCTATCCTATTTAAAGTGTATTTCATTTGATGCATTCACACTAGAAAATATAGTCTGATGTAAGAATAAAATGTTTGGGTGAAAATGAAATTCAATCTACTTTGAATTATCTTTATGTAAGATATATAACCTACTTCTGCTTATCCCCACTTTTTCAAATACTATATAGTATATTAAAGTTTATCTGATAATAGATAAATGATAAAGGATGAATAATTGTTTGTAAAATCACATCTTTGAAGATCTTGTTTCTGTAAAATCTATTTGTCTTTTATCTGGTTTATCTGTCTACTTTACTCTGATGCACGGTAACATGTCTGCATAAAAATTGCATGTGATTTTCCTAACCGATACATTTAATGTTACATTACAATTTAACAAGACCCATCTGTGCTCTCTTTAAGACAATGCCTTAATTCAAATTAAATAGTATTAATGCATTATAAATAATAGTATTTTCATGCCCTGAGATAAAAGATCAGGAAGTATCAATGTATTAGGTCTGTCTGTTTCTTTTGCTCTGTTTGTCTGTTTTGGTTTCCATCATTCAACTTGGCCAACATTTGGCAAAACTTATGACATTTCATACACTCTTTAGAGATGCAACTATGTATGTTTTGGAACAATATTGCGTAGCTCTAGCATGGTACACATATTTCGATGAGTCACATATAGGTATACATATTTTGGTAAGTAACATATAGGTCACATACATTTGTATTAGTATATATATTTTGATGAGTCATATATATAAGTACATGTACACTTATTTTGATGAGATGCTTACATTTGTGTAGGTACACATATTTTGATGAGTCATATATAAGTATACATATTTTGATGAGTCATATATATAGGTACATGTACACTTATTTTGATGAGATGCATACATTTGTGTAGGTACACATATTTTGATGAGTCATATATAAGTATACATATTTTGATGAGTCATATATAGGTACATGTACACTTATTTTGATGAGATGCATACATTTGTGTAGGTACACTTATTTTGATGAGTCACTTATAATTGTTGCTTTCTCTGTTGTAGACACCGATGATGTTTTCCACTGTTCAGGATGATGTTTGTATGATCATGAAGTTCCTGTCAAACTCACCTGTAACGCACATTGCAGCCAACACGCACCCAGCCGTCCCAGTACCTGCAGTCACAACAATTACCTGCAATCACAACTTTGCTGTGAACAAATGGAATTCAAACTATCAACGTATGTTTTGTTATCCTTCTTAACAGTCAAATAATTTCTTCTAAGTGATGTGAAATTTTAGGTCACTTAAACTGAGGGCTATTCCAGAAAAAAGTGTCTCCTGGGGGCAGAACGCCCGTGAAATTTAGGGGTACTACCAATGAATTTTTAATTAAATACTACCCCCACACACCCCACCACCAACTACTTTACATTTTGGGTAAAAACCCCAACCAACAAATTTAATTAAAATTAAGTTGTTTTTCCATATATTATAATGGATAAGATTAAATCCTATATAGTTTTAGCCTTTTATTGCAATACAGTGGTCAAGACAATGCATGTTAGTGGTGTAACAATACATCAATACAACAGTATATTGCAATTTTATTTCTGATGATAAGATAATATATCCTTATTACCTTTCGTTGTGCCATTGTCTGATTTTGGTTTCACTTTTACTTTCAAGATTACCAACACATAGATTGTCAAAAAAGTAAAACCAAACAACAATTGCAGCATACATTGGCACAGTAAACTTTATACTTTTTCCTGTACATAAATTTAAATTGCAACGTATGAAAGAATTTATCTGTAAACTAATCCAGGCCATTCTGGCCACGAACATGACAATGTCAACCTCCATCCAGGAGGGCGCCATTTTTACGAATCAAATCTGTACAAAACGAATATCTATTTTAATGAACTAAGTTCACTAAAACATGTCTTTATCACTCTGTAAATTTTAAGATGCCAATATTTAACTGATAAAACAATGTTATATAAAAATATAACTGTAAAATAGCATAATATAATAGGGATAAAATAAGCGTGTTTTGTCATTTTCATACAAAGTGATCCATAAAATGTAATATCTGACTGGAAAATATGAAAGAGAAAAGAAACGAAATTAGACAAATATGTGACTGGTGACTGATAAAATCACCAGACATGTATCACCAATGAAGGGCAGTGCAGGGTCGAATGCTCATTTCGTAAGCACTTTTAACCCCACCCTCAACGCATTTTATTTCTTTATTCATACCCTAACCAATTGCAAATTGCAATTTTAACCTCCATCAACACACTTTTTTATCATTGGCGTTCTGCCCTCGGAGACACGTTTTTCTGGAATAGCCCCGATAGATTATGGAAACAAATCATTCTTTGTTCATTGTCTTCAGTCTTGTGACATATGACTTTTCCTCAAAAATCCCATGGTGAAATTCATCCAAATTTGGTAGGAAGTATATTCTGGATACATGGCTTCAGTATTGTGAAACAACAAGCTAGTTATCATTGGCACCCCTGAAAAGGGCAAAAGTGTTAGAATTTATTGAAAATTCTTTTATGTCTATCTACTGTAGTGATTTCTTTTATATATCTTATATATGCATGCACGAGCGAGAGTGTTCCCACGTTTCAATATAAGTAAGATTTCCCAATTACCTTACATGATAATACCTTGTTGTAATGCCATCTGTCAAGAACTATAGTTGCATATTAGCAATGGAATGTTTTGATCTTTTTCTCAGAAACCATGTAGAGTCAGAAAAAAATAGTTTTTTAGTGTCTTTATAGAATTCACATGCCCAGCATTAATGTATTTTTATTTTTTACAGAGCAAGGAACACCGACAAATTTCTCCCCAGAAAAACAGGACACTCAGGTTAACCTTCCATTGGCAATGGATCAACTTCTAGGTAAAGATTTATGACAATTGTTGGGGTTAGATGAACATTTTATTTTTTTGCTTAGATTCTTCTTTTTTAATTTTAAAAATTTGGGGGAATATTTTATCAGTTGAACATATAATTACATGGACTTAAAACCATAGAAATAATCCAAAAAGCCTTTGATTCTTTAAACATAAACAATACAGTTCAAAATGTAAAAAAAAAAATTATTCTTAAAAAATCTTAGATTGTACAATCATTTTCTAATTCTAACCCTTACGTAAAAAGCCTGTAATTTGTAAACTGTCTTTTTCTTGATTCATGTGTCTGAATTAGGACACAATTTTGTAAACAATACAGTGAATGATATTCTTTATCAGTTATCAGTGATATTTTATGATAGAAAAATAAAAGTTATAAATAGAATTGTATGATTTTTGGTAAAAAAAACCTATTTCAAGGCCTTTTGTTATCTTAAAGACAAAGATCTAATTCTTTTCATTTAATTCATTGGTATTGCAGTTCTTAACACTGGGTTGCAGAGAAGAACAATGGGAGATAACTTTGATGAAAGGATCAAACCGTCACATACAAGCTTTATCACTTCAGCTGACAATAGATTTTTATTTGCCTGTGGGTTCTGGGATAAAAGTTTCCGTATTTTCAGCACAGAATCAGGTTCGTGAAAGTGGCTTAATAGAAATATTACCTATATTTTGGAAATTTTCTCTGCATATTATTGCATAGGAGGTCGACAGTCTTCACAGATTAAGCTGTTTATATGTAGGAGTGTGCTTAAGTGCGCGCGAGTGGTTTGATCATTGAGCTTTAAACCATGAGCTCTCACTCACCTCTAGTCAGCATATAGGGTTTGAGTCCTTCTGGAACCTAAGTAGATTTTGTGAGAAAGTTTGCCACTTTACTTGAGGAAAGATGATGGTCTCTTCCCGGTTACAATGTAACTTGGTTCTCTCCTCCACCATTAAAGACTGACCACCACCAGATAACTGAAAAATTGTTGAGTGTGAACAAAACAAAACAAAAACAAAGCCAGTTTACTGAAGGCTGTTTGCCTTTTCCCTTTGTACATTGTAAATGTGTTCTCAACACTATTAAAACAAAAACAGAGCCAGTTTACTGAAGGCTGTTTGACTTTTCCCTTTGTACATTGTAAAAGGGTTATCAACACTATTAAAACAAAAACAGAGCCAGTTTACTGAAGGCTGTTTGCCTTTTCCCATTGTACATTGTAAATGGGTTCTCAACAACAGAGCCAGTTTACTGAAGGCTGTTAGCCTTTTCCCTTTGTACATTGTAAATGGGTTTTCAACAACAGAGCCAGTTTACTGAAGGCTGTTAGCCTTTTCCCTTTGTACATTGTAAATGAGTTCTCAACAACAGAGCCAGTTTACTGAAGGCTGTTAGCCTTTTCCCTTTGTACATTGTAAATGAGTTCTCAACAACAGAGCCAGTTTACTGAAGGCTGTTTGCCTTTTCCCTTTGTACATTGTAAATGAGTTCTCTCAACAACAGCCAGTTTACTGAAAGGCTGTTTGCCTTTTCCCTGTGTACATTGTAAATGGGTTCTAAACACTATTAAAACAAAAGAGAGCCAGTTTACTGAAGGCTGTTTGCCCCTTTGTACATTGTAAATGAGTTCTCAACAACAGAGCCAGTTTACTGAAGGCTGTTAGCCTTTTCCCTTTGTACATTGTAAATGGGTTCTAAACACTATTAAAACAAAAACAGAGCCAGTTTGCTGAAGGCTGTTTGCCTTTTCCCTTTGTACATTGTAAATGGGTTCTCAACAACAGAGCCAGTTTACTGAAGGCTGTTAGCCTTTTCCCTTTGTACATTGTAAATGGGTTCTCAACACTATTAAAACAAAAAACTAAGCCAGTTTACTGAAGGCTGTTTGCCTTTTCCCATTGTACATTGTAAATTAGTTCTCAACAACAGAGCCAGTTTACTGAAGGCTGTTTGCCTTTTCCCTTTGTACACTGTAAATTCTCAGCACTATCAGAAATTTGTAATTACTATATAACTTAAAACTTGTCATAAAAGTGTGGTGTGAAAGACAAGGAAATGAACAAATTCCAAATTTCTCTAGCATCTAGTAAGTTAGTACATGTGTCTTGTGTAATTGGGCAGGTTATATGTTGGTAATTCTATCAAGTTTGACAATGCTGTGATTGTATTAATTCTGAATGTTATTTATGGCAGATTTGAGTTGAAATTTTTCTCCTAGAACTTATTTGAAATGTAAAAAACTAACCTTTGATTTTTTTTCTATACATTTGTAGCCAAGATTTTACAAGTGATATATGGACATTTTGATTTGGTGACATGCATCACGAGGTCGGAGTGCAATCTAAATCAGGACTGTTACATAATCACTGGTTCCAAAGACTGTACAGCAATGGTCTGGATGTTCACCTCTCGTAACCAAGCCATCATAGGGGATAATGCAAGTAAGTCTCAGATATGAGTAGTTTTGCTTAATGCTTTTAACACTACAGACAACAATAGACTGGTCTAAGACAGTAGAATAAAGCATATAATTTAGATACTTACGGGCTAAAAGGTTGATATAGCACAATCACATACGGCTAGTTGACGTAGGATACATTTTGTTACCTATCAGAAAAAAGAAAGAAAATTTGTTTTTAAGTGGATGAAAATCATTCCTTAAATTTGTGTCAGCTTCACAGCTTTTCAGTATTACAATGACAAGGCCAGTTTTCCATTCAATTTTTAGCTTAAATTTAAACATATTTCTCATCCACCCCCTCCCCCTTTGATTTTGAAGAAAATGACATTTTAATGATCTCTGATATTTTGAGACATCTCTGCTTTAAAAATTCAATTTATTATCTTGTAAATTGATTGTAAAATGATGTAAAATAATGCATAAATAAATGGTACCGTAATTATTAGTTTATGCAGAATTCAAATAAACTGTAATCCATCTATTGGCTGCATGTTACAACATCAATTTCTACTTTTACCCTCAATCAGTTAATGTGTATTTTGTCTTGTTTTTCTTTTATAAATACGAGCAAATACAATGCAACAACAATATTTCTAAAGAACAAACGTGGTCGTTATAAAGAGCTTTCACTGTAGTGCATATGACTCTCTTTCCAAATGGATGAAAAAAAGTCGTAAATAATAACAAATTCTTTACAAAAATTGATTTGATAGTTCAACATATTTAACTTACCATTTGTCTTTATTTATCACTAAGGCTTGGAACATCCAACACCAAAGGCAACATTGACTGGGCATGAGGCAGAGGTCACTTGTGTTGCCGTTCTAGCGGAACTTGGTCTTGTTTTCAGTGGATCTTTGAGTATGTAAAATAAGAGCTAGTTTGTTAATAATTTGTAATAATTGAGTTTCACTGTCTCTCAGAGAAATACCTACACATTCTGAAGAATTCACACCTGTCATTAAAATACCTACACACCCGTAAGTACCTGTCTATATAATACCTACACACCTGGAACACCTTCAATATAATACCTACACACCTGGAACACCTGTCAATATAATACCTACACACCTGGAACACCTTCAGTATAATACCTACACACCTAGAACACATGTCAATATAATGCCTACACGCCTGGAACACCTTCAATATAATACCTACACACCTGGAACACCTGTCAATATAATACCTACACACCTTGAACACATGTCAATATAATACCTACACACCTGGAACACCTGTCAATATAATACCTACACACCTGGAACACCTGTCAATATAATACCTACACACCTGGAACACATGTCAATATAATACCTGCACACCTGGAACACATGTCAACACAATACCTACATGTCAATATAATACCTACACACCTAGAACACCTGTCAATATAATACCTACACACACACTGGAACACCTGTCGATATAATACCAACTCACGGGAACACCTGTCAATAAAATACCTGCACACCTGGAACACATGTCAACACAATACCTACACACCTGGAACACATGTCAATACAATACCTACACGCCTGGAATACTTGTCAATATAATACCTACACACCTGGAACACTTGTCGATATAATACCTACACACCTAGAACACATGTCAATACAATACCTACAAACCTAGAACACATGTCAATACAATACCTACACACCTGGAACACTTGTCGATATAATACCTACACACCTAGAACACATGTCAATACAATACCTACACATCTGGACCACTTGTTGATATATACCTACACACCTAGAACACATGTCAATACAATACCTACAAACCTAGAACACATGTCAATACAATACCTACACACCCGGAACACCTGTTAATGAAATAATGATCATTCATACAAATTTCCATCCATCATAAAATCTATATCAAAATATATTTCAAATATCATTTTAGCACATTACACTCATTTTCCATATTCTTATATCTGGACATTCCTTTGTAGATGGACCATGCTTAATACACACACTCAACGGAGATTTGCTGAGGTCACTAGATCCGCCCAAGGGATGTCATTCACCACAAATCATAGTGGTATCTCGAGAAGCATTTGTATTGGTTAAATTCGATCAAGGATACATTTGTAACTTTAGCATCAATGGTCGTCTTCTGCAACATATTAAACACAAAGACATAATACAGGTAAAGAGAAAGTAATGACAATGCTGTATTTTAGACACTAACATATAAACAAGAGATGCATTTATTAACGACCTTAAGTAAGTGAGACAATTAAATGTAGACTAATGATTGGTGCAAAATCCTAAACTTGATCTTAACACCACGCTTAAGACTTGCGGTCTTTATACAAAGAAATAGGAACAAATCAGGTCAGGTCTTTATGGGTACCCAGAGGCTGTGTGGAGACCCAAGTTTTTTTTTTGTACGTGTCATAATTTGTCTGTGTAAATGTAGCAGGTAAAACTATTCATAAACTTTGATATCTTATTTGAAGGTATGCAAAAATATGTTATTACTTGACTTAGATTAGTGTTAATAAAACGGTCTTAAGTTTTGTCTTAAGATAAAGTAACTTAAGATTTACGACTTACGACTTCTTGATAAAACTGGCCCCAGAATGTACTGAAAGAAAACCAAGTATTTTTCAAGGATCTTGATTTTAGAGATTGAAATATATCATGATACTTATTATTTCACAATAGATTTATGTGGCGTAGGGAGAAGTAATGAGAGTTCTCTCTCCTTGTCTGTCCAGTGTGAACTGACTTACTGTTATTACCATTAGGTGTCATTTTAGATAAATTTCCTGTTTCTGTTTAATGGCAGTAAGCATATGTAGTCTCTGAAAATGTAACTTTTGATTTACAATGTGATGTATTTTTTATTAGACCATGATCCTCAGTCGAGATGGACAATACATGATGATGGCAGGTAACAGCGGCATTGTGGAGGTGTGGCGATCACATGATTTGACATTGTTATATACGTACCCACCATGTGACAGCAGCATTCGATCACTGGCATTAACTCATGATCACAAGTAGGTTTCATTTTAAACAATTTTTTCCTGATGCCAAAAATCTCTGAAACCCTTCACAGTGGTTAAGTGGCAGAGCCTTGTTACTGTAAGTTTAACAGTCTAACCTGTTTTCAGCAGCCACTCAAGAGAAGTTGAAAAGTGATGGCATAAGACAGGTGGCCTTTGATTCCAGGTTGACAAAAATCACAAGAAAATTGGTGTCCATTATGCAGTGTATGGCATCATATTTACTTACCAGTAAATATACATAACAATATATGATTGTTTGATCTCATTTTATTGTTTACAAAAATCAATATGTGATGCCTTTGTACTTACCAATAAATATTTACATTAGATAAAAGTTTCATTTTATTGCTAAAACAAAATCAGATATATGATTCTGATTCATGCAGCTACTGATAGATCAACCCTGCACCTAAAACAACGACTGAAACCAATGTGGCCAAGCCTTTTGTTGTGTATATCACTGGGTATTGGCCACATTAGACAGGTGGCTGCTGGTTTAGATATGTTTATATAGTGAAATTGATAGGGGGACACAAACTGGCTGTTAAAGACAAAGTGGCTGCTGAAAACAGGTGGCTGTTAAGGCAGGTTTGACTGTATTTGTTTTGATTCTTTGCCTGATGAAGTTGCATGAAGCCCTTATCTATTCTTGGCTATAACTGTTGTTCCTTCATGAGGCACAGGACATGAACATCGTACATCTGTCAAATCTGGATTACAAATGTAGTCCTTGGCCATGCAAGAGATATCAACATTTAACAATGGCATGGCATGCCTATAATACATAGGTAATTTGTTTAGTTTATTTTTATTCAGTTACAAATGATTACATGTATCTGATAATTAGAATTGTTTCTACACATCTTAGATTTCAATTTTTTGGTTCCAAATATTCTAACAATAATCTGTTACAAATATATTTACACTCATTGTCCGATTCAAATAACTTGGCTGTGGGTAGAGTAACCTTTTGATTTTCATACAATCAATTCTACTCACTTTTTGACGGGCTTCATGAGAAAAGCATTTTATTACCAGCCGGATAATCATACGTTTGATAACAAGTAGGAGAATGATTACTTTTGAAAGTGTAATTTTGATGTAATACCCAAAATTTAAACTTGTTCTGACAGGTCAAGAATAGGTTCACAAGACTCCGCCCCTCCAGTTTATACGGATTTTACTTTATATGTTAAAAATATTATACAGTCATGTGTTTCAAATATTTTGCCCATCTCTACACACATCAACTCTTATTTACAGGTTCCTGTTGGCCGGATTGTCCACTGGATGTTTACTTGTCTTTAATATTGATTTCAATAAGTGGCATCACGAATATCAGGAGAAATACTGAGAGGGACACCAATGTCTTTTTTACACCTTATGCAGACTTAATAGTACTAGTCAGATTAACCAGTGATTGTGTTTGTACATCCTCAGCTGACATGAGGGAGTATCAGTTACAGTGAGGACATCATTGGAGTTGTGTGGAATTAAAAAAGAGGGGAAATCTTAAATGAATGTGCAGGAAAGTTGGGTAAATCTGCAGTTAATGTACAGTAGTCGTTTGAAATGTTGGGGATGTCCAGTAGATGGATCAGCCTTAGTGAAACTGAGGTTGGCTCATTTTGTTTGTAGGTTGATGTCTCTGCGAAATGAAACATTCCGGAATATATTACTTGTATGGCTGTAAGTGGGAAATGCATTTAATATCTTAGATTTGATTTAGGAATTCTGTAAATGTTTTCATGTATGATTGATAGTATAGTTATATAGTTATCTCCCCTTCTTTGATATTTTGAATTTTAAGTAATAAAAAAGTAATGTTTTTCGTGATATATAAACTATCTGTGAGGATATATGTAGAAATGCTTGGAAGGAGAGATAGTTATATGGAAAAAAATTATACATTAAATAGTATATTGTTTCCTGTTGAGCAAATTGGCATATTTGATTTTCTTGTACTTTTTTGTTACATTTGATAAAAACAGTAGAAATAGATTATAGGCAAATCAGAGTGTTTCTATGATTTTGTTTTGTATATTTAAAGGGGAATATAGATAATAAGAGAAAATAAAGATGATTTTTTTGTTTGTTAATTTCAAAGTGCCATTGAAGATCAGCTTAAATAAAAAGTTGATGGGCTCACAGTTAAATCTTATCACAGCACTTTAACCATGTATCATCATTGCTGTGTTCCAAAGAATATTATTTCATTGGGTAGTTGTTTATTGTCTTTAATACCTTTCTGTTGGTTATTTCTTATTTTTATGTGTTTCACATTCGGCACATGGGCTGTAAAGCACCGATTTGGCATTTTATCATTCTCACATGATACAGAAAAAGGTTATGAATCTTCTGAAAGTTTTGATTTTTTTTCCCAAGTGTTTTAATATAGGGTATGGCATTACAGAAAAATAAAGTATACACATAGTGAATGAAGTATGGACTTATTATGAATGTAATAAAGACCTCAGAATTCTTCTTTTTAAATATATGAATTATTTGTAAAAGAAAAATGAATGTTGGTTTCATTGTAATGTGACTTGTTAGTATGTAAGTATGTGATTATGCACATCAAAGTTTTGCTGGGTTTTTGTATATCTGTATTTATTTACAATTTGGTGCATTAAACGTTGAACTCTCTTTTTAAAAAAAAGAAACATGTAACTTATATTTATACATGGTAAACCAAATAATATTTTTTTCACCACAGACTTCTATATTTTTTTGTTTCAGTTTCATCTGAAGGTTTACTTACACAGTGAGTGAGAAATGATCAAGTATACATTTCAGATCAATTTTTGTATTTTTATGTTCTTTGAGTTGATTTTTGCTTTTATTTTACCAACTCTGATTTTTCATGTGTAAGGTAAGGTAATAATGATAAGTTGGTTGAACCCACCTTAAAAAACATTCCAGAATTTTTGTAAATATGACAAAAAATGTGAAAAATCAAATATTACAGTCTGTATGACATTTTATAAAGGTATGAGAGTGTGTGAGCAAGATGGGCATTTTGCTATTTTTGTGTGTAACCTAGAATTTTTTATACATGCTTTTGGCATAGGCTTTGAAAATGACTTTGTAAGTAGTTTATTTATTAATGGCAAAAAGAGAAGTACTATATTCATTTCCTTCTTTTTGTCTTCTAGGAATTGCACATTTCATATCACCAATGACTTGTTTTTGTTATTTAGGAGTCGTCAAGGTAACATTTCCCAGAGTTCCACCAACCTCAAGAGGTTGTACCTCTGCTATTGGTCTTATTTCACAGTTCCAGGTCACTGCAACCATAGCAACCAGAAACTGTCGTTTTGACTGCCATAGCAACCATAAATATGCACCAAACATTGACATGTTGTTTGTTTTATTAAATTTTTTGTTTCTTTTTATTATCAGTGTTGTTATAGCCTGAAATGAACAGATAGTAAATTTTACGATACTTTGTAAAGGAAGTGGAAAACATTTTTTTTGATAGCATATGACGTCTTAGGTTGACATTTTCACATCGACATCATTTCTAAATGTCACATTGTATCCTATGACATCATAGTGTATATTACACACGATAGGTATAAATATCAGATTTTACAATGACAACATCTGTTATGATGAATGTGTAACCATAGAAACAAGTGTAATATTAAACATCACTAGTCATAAAACGAGTTTATTGTTGGTTAGTCTTGCAATTAAACGAATAAAATATGTAAGGTGGAAATGTGATAGTATAATTGAAGATTTGTCTGATAGATAAGTATTGAAGTTTGATTCATCTTGCACTTCGTATTATTATTAGTATTATGAAAAAAAATAACATCAGGTGTTTTTGAGAGAAGACAAATTTGCTTGGAGACATAGAAAACCAGTGATTTATCGTTAAACATAATTTCTTACCTGTATTTTTCAGGTGTATAAATGTAAAATCAAATTAAGAAAAGTAATTTTGATTGGTATACAATGTTATACATTATGACAGCCATGATATTTATAATAATGTATATATATACTTTGATTCTCTATTTACTATAAATTATTTTTACTTGAACACTGTTGTTTTGATGTCAGTTTCAGCTAGAATACTTTTGACTTTTTCCCTTTTATTTGGGGCTCCTGATGTGATGAACATTCCCATTTTGTGAAGCGCTTAAAGTTATTTTGTGCTCATATTTTTGTTCAGTTGTTTGTAAACAAACACTGTAGTCAAACTGTTATTGAGAAATGATATGTTAGCTGCAACTTGGTCACCCTGTTGCTTATAAACGTGTCATTTATGGAGTACATGTTCTGTTATGCAGTGCATCCCTGATTCTCTCTTCACTTTTGAGATATAAAAGGTTTGATACTGTTTTGTAGGAATGCATTTCTATTGCTCAGTTATCTCCCCATGTAAGCTGTATACAATTTTGCTTTCATTTTTAACACTGTGATAGTCAGAATTATGTTATAACCAATTTAAGGTACTTGCAGTAGGGGTTTTTCTGGAATCCTGTATATAATATGCAGGGTAGATCCCAGGTCCCCCATTTAGTCATGTTTCACCTTGTAAAATTATCATGGAAGTAAACTTGTTTGATTTTCATATTTTTAACATTTTCCATCACTTTTTGTCTGTCAGATTTAGAACTCTTTTCATTCTTTTTTTATTCAACAAAATCTCTATCCTATTGCTATTTACTTTCACTGTCTCTAAACTGTATGATAAGTATTTTGTTCTTTTTGCATATTGTAAATTCAAATTGGCATGAGATTGAAGTCTTTTATTTATCTAAGTACATGTACTTTAGAAATATTGACTTTTTGCCCAATAAAAACATGGCTCTTAAACATGTAAAGCACATTTGCATTACAAGGCAGTCCACTTTTTCTTTGCCCTTTCTCATTCCTCAAATTGAATGAGTGAACAGTTAAGGGGAGATAACTTATGTTGTCTTTTAAAGTTTGTTTAGATTAAAAGCTATCAAGGGACTTTATTCTATTGATACCCAGAGACCTCAAGTGGTTAAAGCATTGTGCTTTTAACCATGATGTCTTTCCCCACTGAAACCTAAGCTGATATTTGTGAGAAAATTGCCAGTTTACTTGCGGAATATCGGTGGTCCCAGCTCGGGTACATTGTAACCAAGCTCTCTCCTCCACCTGGCTGCCACTTTATAACTGAGAAATTGGGTGTAGCAGAAACACCATTCAAACAAATTATCTTTTGATACCCGCATACTAAAGCTTTTATTGTAAACAGAATACAGTAGTCCATCATATTGCATATTAAACAAAGAAAGAGGTTCCCAAAGGGAATTATTTTTGCTGTGTGTACATCGTCGGTTTTGTTATTGCTGTAGTAAGTTGCGTATTTTATTGTGTGAGGTGTGACTCTAGCAGTAAGTTTAGATGAAGAGTTTATATTGTTATTGTTCATATAGTATATATATATAATGAAGCTATCAAACACATATCACAAGAAAAGCGTTGGGTTGTGTCTGCATGTTTTCCTCTTTAAATATTCATGTTATCAGCTATTGATATTTAGATACAAGCTTGATTAATTTGCACAGCACGTTTGAGATGTATGGTATCATTTATGTATTTAATATAAAATCTTAAAAAAGAAATCTCTGTATTATATAGTATATTGTTGGATTGGATCATTAATACACTTATATACAAAATGTTTTTTCTGTTTTCTTTTTATCCTAATTTTCAGGTTTTCTGTGAGACTTTGTAGTCTGTTCTGATTAATTATCCCCTACCTAATGATTTGCTAGGGGATATATAAATGGGTCTCGTCCACTTGGTCCATCAGTTTCCATAGCATAGCACAAAAACCGTTCAAGATAACTTCACGAAACATTGTGTGCACATCAGCCTTGATGCCTGGTAGTGCCTTTTGCCATTGTTGAATTTTCAAGTTCAGTATTTTTCCTGTGACCATAGCAAATCATATCCAAAATCACCATTTCCAGAATTTGACTCAAAAACCATTTGGGATAGTTTAATGAAGCTTCATGTACACATCAACTTTGATGCTATTGTCAAATTTTCTGTGTTGATATTTTTGCTGTGATATTGGAAAAACATTACCAAAATTACCAATTTAACAGTTTTCAGAGCATATCTTTATTTCAAGATAACTTCACAAAACTTTATGTGCACATCAACCTTGTTGCGGAGAAGTGTCTTTTTATGCCCCCGACCTGGAGGGTCTGCAGGGAGCATCTAGTATTTGGATCGTACTTCTGTCTGTATTGTATGTCTGTTTGTAATTCCCTCCCACTTATATATAAAGTGCAATATTTCAAGTTTGGATTGTCCCAACGTGGGCGCCATTGTAACAGAGACAAATACTGCCTCTGCTTGGATTCGAACCTAGGACCCCTGGTTTACAAGTCTGGTGCTCTACCGATTGAGCTAAAGGGGAAACCCCACTAGTTCAAGCTAGTAGGAACACCATATAACTAACCCTGCCACAATACAGTAGCCAAACTTATAACTGTAAGTTCATCTAAGGGTTGCTCACACTTTACCGACATCACATGCCCCTGGGGGTGGGGCCAAAATGTAGGACATTGCAATATTTATGGTATACATATTATTTGCCAGCATAGAAATTTGTTGGGACAGAGGGCATTTGTTTTTCACAAACACATCTTGTTTCTTACTCTATCCTTTTAGAAAATTGTGATATATATCCTGTACCATGGACATTCCCCTTCCTGGGGAGGATGGGGTAAGTGGGATCTTGACGAACATGTCTTTCAAAAGAGACTTAAAATGTTTTCATACAGGAAATTCCATGAATATGATTTATACTAAATTAAGTAAATGAAACCGCAAAAGTACTTCCATCAGTACTATTTGAACCTGTCTTCAGAGACCACCCAGTGTGCCCATGATATGTAGTCTCTCAAAAGAGATTTTATTTAAAGGATTGTTTAACTAAGTGGTTCTCAGAATGTGGTCACATAAGACAGGTGGTCTTTCATGAGATTGGCTTCTACCAAAGACTTGATTTGGAATGTTATCTATATCATCTGTCGTGTCATCATTTTTACTTTTTTCCCTTGCAGCTGCAATTAGCTATTCTAATATTTTTGCTTTGTGATGCATTTGAAAAAAAATTCATCTTCATTTTTTGGCATTGACAATATGCAGACTGGTTCCATAGATTAAAGAATGAGTGTTCTGCCAAATAGTTGTGGGAAATTCCCAGAATGTCATATAAGTTTACATGTGATCTATACCTTTTATGTTTTACTGTGGAATAAAAATGTCACTACACACATGTATTTATAGAGCATGGCTCATTCAGGATAACTTTATAAATGTCAAAGTGCACTTCAAGGATCACTAACTTAACCAACTAGCAAAATTTCCAACCCAGTCTGTTTGAAACCTGCCAATACTATAGATCATAATGGACTGGTCTAAGACACCAGAAAAGCTAGAACATTCCATTTAGACACTCACAGGTGAATTGGGCAAGATAAGATCCTGCTGTGACTTAAAAGTGAGAAGTCCCATTTTAAATCATGTTTCTGTTACCACTCAAGATGGCTTCCTTTTCTTTTTTAAAGAGTAAAGAAGATCTGTTTGAGGGGCCATTGAAGGAGATTCGGAAGTACGTAAGGAAGGCTGGTGGTACCTTCCAGGGTACATTGTAACCAGGTTTGTTTCTCCACCAATAAGAATCGGCTGCCACCATATAACTGAATGAAATTGGAGAATCTAAAGAAAAACTTTGTAAAGCTATCAATGAATACTGGTAGTGTACTGTTTTTAAAAAAATTACACACCGGAAATTTTGTAATACCATCAACATTAACTCATTCACCCTTAAAGACAGATTTGGACTGATCTAGGTCATTGATTACAGAAGAGTCCATTGTTTTTCAGGGGTTGATGAGTTAACAAGTGTTTGGCAAATTAAAAACTTGGAGATTATAATTTATACAGCATATACACAGTGAAATTATACATGAACTGGGATGAACTCCTCAACAGAATATCCAAATAAATATGAAACAACAAACAAATGGTTATAAAAATATTTATCTAATATATGAATAGATAAAGAGTTCCTTATTGCAGTTAAAAGGTGATACGGAATGCCAATAACACAAATAGCTTCTAGGTCACATGTAGGCCAGGCTAGCCTGAGTTCTACCAAGGTAAATTGGCAAATGTTTTCAAACAGGGTGAGTCTAAATTAAATCATAACAGGGGTGGGAGGCTAGTTTTTGGCACAATGATTTTACAGCTATAGTAAAGCATAAAGTTGTGATTTACCTGTACCTTTTTTTGAAATTAGATGGTATTGTTTTGGTTTTTGACAGAGTCCAAATATTCAAGTTTATTCTGGTAGACCTGTACATATAATTGATACATACTGGTACTTTCTGTACTTTGATATTAAAAGTGTTGTGTTATATAGTCAAACTTGTATTAAAGGCCACCTCTGTATAAAGGGCACCTGCCTATAAAGGAAATTCATAACATAATCTTTGATAACTGTTTTAAATGAATACATGTCTTTATAAAGACCATCTGTCTTTAACAGCTACTTTTGCTTGCTTCCTTGCATGGCCTTTATAGACAAATTTGACTATTTCAATATATTATCAAAATTTTTACACACTTGAATATTTAAACCTTTTAATTTTCAGTACAAGTGCAATTTCATTATTTAAGTAATATTTTCTAATTCAAATTTGAATCAGGCTAAAATAAAGCTTAGGAAATTTGGAAGATATATAACAAGTGGTCCAGATTATATACCTATTTACTGGGATAATGATCAGATCTTTGCTAAAATAAACATAGACAACAACACAGTCCTAAAAATGACAAACATTAATTCCTTGTTCTGAAATTACTGTACACAACATCATATAACACTGTTACTGTTTTTGTGCATCTCGGTCTGCAAAACGTTCTGATGTTTTACATATTTCACTTGGGTAAAGCTTTCACATACATTTTTGAATCACAATGGATTTACAAAAGTCAATAGATCTTTGTGAACCACAATTAGGCAAAATTGACAATATACAGTGGAACCTGTCTGCCACTGAAATGTGGTTTCCCTAGACAGGTTTTATTTGAATGATTTTGTAACCAAGTGAGTTTCAGAATGTGGTTTCACAAGACAGATTTTTATGAGAGTGGTCTCTCAAGACAGGTTTCACTGTATTCATATTTAACTGGTTCAACTGTACTAAAATACGTAATACTGAAGACATATACATGGTATATTCCTCTTTTTAAATACATGTGCTACGTTACGCCATTCAAAGTTTTTTTTATGTTTACCGTAACATAAAAAAAATTCTCAGGAAAATTAAAGAACGAACGCCAGAAAAGACGACATTTTTAGGCGAACATATTCAATTCATTGGTTATTTAAGTATTTTGCTGATTTCTGAATTAAAGAAAAACCAAATTAATCTCATCTTTGGAACATACCTATAAATAACATATAAATGATACCGATTGGTTTCACATTGGTGAAAATAAATTTTCATGTTTAACTCTTCATTTAAAAGCTTTCTTCCATATTTTTCCCTAGATGTTTGCGTTTGTTTCTTTTTTTGATAATCTCAAAACAAATCTGTCCGTGGACACTAAACAGAGAAAAAACTTGGGATGGCCTTGAAGCACATTTGCAGCATTAGAATCGCATTCATGTATTCGCTAATATGTTTAATAAAAAGTGAGAACACAAAAGTTAAGTATTGTAAAATAAAAGTGATTAACGTTACTGCTGAATATAACCCATAATTGACCTTAAGATAGATCTCACTAAAAAGAAATAAAATTGGAAATTTGAGGAAAGAAACATGAGATATCCACAAAAACTAAAAAAGTTGTAAACAGACAAACAATAGACAAGAAAAATCTACTAACACAACAAACAACATCTGCCATCACAACAGACACCACCTGCCATCACAATAGACAAGAACAATCTGCCATCACAACAGACACCACCTGCCACCACAATAGACAAAAACCAAAAAGTAGTAAACAGACAAACAATAGACAAGAAAAATCTACTGACACATGAAACAACAACATCTGCCATCACAACACACAAGAACAATCTGCCATCAAAACAGACACCACCTGCCATCACAACAGACACCACCTGCCATTACAATAGACAAGAACAATCTGCCATCAAAACAAACACTACCTGCCATCACAATAGACAAGAACAATCTGCCATCACAACAGACACCACCTGCCATTACAATAGACAAGAACAATCTGCCATCACAACAGACACCACCTGCCATTACAATAGACTGGAACAATTTGCCATCACAACAGACACCACCTGTCATCACAATAAACAAGAACAATCTGCCATCACAATACACACCACCTGCCATCACAATACACACCACCTGCCATCACAATAAACAAGAACAATCTGCCATCACAATACACACCACAATCTGCCATCACAATAAACAAGAACAATCTGCCATCACAACAGACACCACCTGCCATCACAATATACAAGAACAATCTGCCATCACAATAGACAAGAACAATCTGCCATCACAATAGACAAGAACAATCTGCCATCACAACAGACAGCACCTGCCATCACAATATACAAGAACAATCTGCCATCACAATAGACAAGAACAATCTGCCATCACAACAGACACCACCTGCCATCTGCCACATAGACAAGACACAATCTGCCATCACAATATACAGACACCACCTGCCATCACAATATACAAGAACAATCTGCCACCACAATATACAAGAACAATCTGCCATCTCAATAGACAAGAACAATCTGCCATCACAACAGACAGCACCTGCCATCACAATAGACAAGAACAATCTGCCATCACAATAGACAAGAACAATCTGCCATCACAATATACAAGAACAATCTGCCATCACAATATACAAGAACAATCTGCCATCACAATAGACACCACCTGCCATCACAATATACAAGAACAATCTGCCACCACAATATACACAATATCTCAAGAACAATCTGCCATCACAACAATAGCACACCACACCAATCTGCCATCACAATATACACGAACAATCTGCCATCACAACAGACACCACCTATACAATAGAAAGAACAATCTGCCATCACAATAGACACAATCTGCCACCACAATATACAAATAAACAAGAACAATCTGCTCATCAGCACCTGCCATCACAGACACCACCTGCCACCACAATAGACAAAAACAATCTGCCATCACAATATACAAGAACAATATACAAGAACAATCTGCCATCACAATATACATGGACAATCTGCCTTCACAATAGACAAGAACAATCTGCCATCACAACAGACACCACCTGCCATCACAATGTCTGCCATCACAATAGACACAATCTGCCATCACAATACATGGACATACAAGAACAATCTGCCATCATGTCATCACAATAGACACCACCTGCCATCACAATATACAAGAACAAGAACAATCTGCCATCACAATAGACAAGAACAATCTGCCATCACAACAGACACCACCTGCCATCACAATAGACACCACCTGCCATCACAATATACAAGAACAATCTGCCATCACAATAGACACAATCTGCCATCACAATAAACAAGAACAATCTGCCATCACAATATACAAGAACAATCTGCCATTATAACAGACATCTGTTGTCATAGTAGACATTCTTCAGTCTTTATAAACACAAAAATATTTATACAAAGTTGTCACAATTGTTACTTAACTTAGCACACCGAAATAGAGTCAATTAAGAAAATACACAACACAAGTTGCATATCAAAATGTAAAAATCATTAATTTTATGTTTAAGTTCACTTTTTGGCATTTTAATACGGAATAAATGTGATGTTCATGCAAACATTTTAAAATGATGACTTTTTTTATCACAAATAACGAAAAAGTGCACTAATAATGTCCCAATTTCCAGAAATCTTCTATTCTAAAGAAATTACTTGTCTGAACAGATCTAGCCTTACATGATACAGAATATGATAGAAACGGTGCCACAAAAAGAAAAGAAAAACAATTTCTATATCTTAACAACTTGTTATGGCCATATGTACATAATTATCAACTAGGTTCCACTTTAAGTTCACAATTTATTTATTTTATAAGTCATGAAAGTATTAACTAGTAAAATCTCTTTGACATTAAACAAAAATGGTCGACAACTGTTTACGAAGTACATGTAACATGTAATTATGGAAGAAACAGAAAAAAAAATAAAGTTTGATGAACAATGAATTAAAATATCCATGTAAATGCATCAGTTTACAATTATATTTCATGATAAAATGATATATTATACATGTTATATATACCCCCTGCAAGATTTTTAAGTTTGCGACAATAATTCAAAAACTGTAAAAAAAAAAAATTTATTTAACACCAAAATCATATAAAAATATTTGCGCCAGCGGCTGAGAAATACAATATAACCAATGAAATGCCAGAAAACAAGAAATACAATATAACCAATGAAATGCCAGAAAACAAGAAATACAATATAACCAATGAAATGCCAGAAAACAAGAAATACAATATAACCAATGAAATGCCAGAAAACAAGAAATACAATATAACCAATGAAATGCCAGAAAACAAGAAATACAATATAACCCATAAAATGCCAGAAAACAAGAAATACAATATAACCAATGAAATGCCAAAAACAAAGAATTCCATCTGGTGTAATATTTCTTTTTTTTTTTTAGATTTTTTGTGCTGGAAACAAAAACAAAAACAAAACAAAAAAAAAGAAAAAGAGTTGCTCTCGTTTTTGCTCATTCTCATATTATATATTTCTTAAAAATAAACATATGTTCAAGGTCAACATCTAGAACATGAAAATAAAAACATGAATAACTTCAACTGTCCTTAGGACCCTTTTTCTCAACCACAGGCTCATTTATCAACATCTTTTGCTGTGGCAAGGCTATCATGCATAACTTATACAAAACTGAACTTCTCTTAAATAACAGATCATGACTCGATAAAATGATTATAACAGGTAAACTAATATAAAGTACAGTAAATAAAAAAAGTACAAAACATGATGAATGTAAAAAGTGTAAACAATTAAAATTGTGTAAATACATTGTGGACAGATGAACAAAAATATACTCATATTATATACATGTTAGGTGCTTGTGGTATGTGTGTGTGTGTTTGTGTGGTGTGTTTGTGTGGGGTGTGTGTTTGTGTGGTGTGTGTGTTTGTGTGGTGTGTGGTTTGTGTGTTTGTGTGTGTGAGTGTGGTGTGTGTGTGGTGTTTGTGTGGTGTGTGTGTGGTGTGTGTGTTTGTGTGTGTGAGTGTGGTGTGTGTGTGGTGTGTGTGTGATGTGTGGTGTGTGTGTGATGTGTGTGTTTGTATGGTGTGAGTGTGGTGTGTGTTTGTATGGTGTGAGTGTGGTGTGTGTGTGTTTGTATGGTGTGAGTGTGGTGATGTGTGGTGTGTGTGTGATGTGTGGTGTGTGTGTGATGTGTGGTGTGTGTGTGATGTGTGTGTTTGTGTATGGTGTGAGTGTGGTGTGTGTGTTTGTATGGTGTGTGTGTGTGTGGTGTGTGTGTGTGTGTGTGGTGTGTGTGTGATGTGTGGTGTGTGTGTGTATTCACACACATGTATATAGCACAACTTCGGTGATTCGAACTTTGGTAAGTCAACCTTAAATCAGTCAAATTTCCCAATATTTTGAACAATTTACAAAGTCCTGAATGATTTAGTTATTAACCAACAACTATAGAAGTTTATAATTCCAACTTTTAGGAGTCAGATTCTTATTATTCCAAGTCTTGCTTTATCAATTTCCAGAACCTTTTCTTTAAAAACATGATCCTTTCAAATAATTCAATAAAAATTCACATGTTTGAAATTACCCCTCAATGATTCTTCTTCTCATACTAAATGTTTCAATTTATGCAATTTATATTAATTTATCACTAATCATAAAAGATCAAGACATTACATGCTTTGTATGGCTTTGAGGAAGTCATATACACTCTTTAAAAACTCTGAAATTACAAATCGTACGGTTAGAAATTACTATTCATGAGTTGAAATTCGGATGTTTTTAACTTTTCTATGTTGTACCTTGAGTGTATTGAACTTCCTCTTATCAAAATTTTTCTATATGTCTACTGAAAAAAGAATTAACATTATGGCAGGAAATATTTTGGTGTACTCATGTGGAATCGATGACCTTTGAAGTACCCATGTCCATAATGGAATGACCCAAACCTGTAAAGAGAAGATAGTTGACTTTTATAAAGCTTGAACATTATACAACAGAAACATGATGAATAGATACAGAATTAAATGTACAACTGGATCCTTACTTTGTTCATGAATTGGCTTTATGTTGATCTTATGACTGTATTCATTAGCAAATATATACATGTATGTACATATGTAAAACATTTAAGCAAAATGCATGTTCATTTTCACATCATGCACATGTGCACCCATAGAACACACATCCACATGCTGTACCTCCATATGACACTCATCTACATTATGAAGCCTGCAGGGCATATCTCCATGTGACCCCCACCCACGAATACATATCTAAATAGCAAACATCCACATCCACAGACAACATACACATCATCTATCAATACCAACACAATACACATCAACACAACACACACCCACATCAACAAAGCACATGCCCACAATAACACAACACAACACACAATGCACTCCCACACCAACACATCATCACAACACACACCCACGCCAACACAACACATAACCACACAAATGCACTCCCACACCAACACATCATCACAACACACACCCACGCCAACACAACACATAACCACACAATGCACTCCCACACCAACACACACCAACAAGATACACTCCCGCATCAACTCCAACACAACACACATCAACAAAACATGCACCCACAACAACACAACACACACACCAACACAACACACACCCACTCAATGCACTCCCACAAACACAACACACACCCACAACATACATCTACAACCACACAATGCACTCCCACACCCACACAACACACATCCACACAACATACATCTACACCCACACAATGCACTCCCACACCCACACAACACACATCCACATGATATATATTCACACAACAGACACCCATACAATGCATACTCTGATGTCGCTGTTTCATACAACACGTTCCTACACCACGACAGCTGACAATGTATTGACTCAGGTGACCTTCAATTTTGATTATGAGTGAACAGATGAATAATTGATAATGAAAAGAAGTAGTTTCATTCCTGCAGGGGAAATAATAACGTTAGTCACATACACCTTACCTGGAATTAAAATGATGATTTTTATCAATTTTGTTAGGATCTGTGGATACTTTGGAATTATCTTTGAATAATTCTGGATTCTCTGGAATTTTAAATCTGGCTATCTGGACTTCTGTATCACTCAAACCTCCATGTGTAATTCGTGCATAACCCAACCTGAAAAAGACAAGCCCATCACAGATTTACAATAAATTAAAGATGCAATTAAGATTTGAATTTTGATTACTTGATCAATCAGATGTAAGTACATTAATAAACCTATCACATCAAAGAAACATATTGTAGTGGAGTCTCACTATCAAGGCCACCTAAATGATTTAAAGTAGTCAGATTAGCAATGTGGACTATTAAGTGTGGTCTGGACTTATTAAGATATTTTCAGAAGACTCAATATTTATGGTCTTAAATGCAGCCTATTACTTTGTTCTATACAATATTTTTCAGCATGGATTCAAAATCTCCAACTGTCTCTGTGAGACAGCATTGATCTCCATCTGTCTCAGTGAGACACCATCTATCTCCATCTTTTCTGTGAGACACCATCTATATCCAACTATCTGTGAGACACCATCTATCTCTATGAGACACCATTTATTTCCAACTATCTCTGTGAGACACCATTTATTTCCAACTATCTCTGTGAGACACCATTTATTTCCAACTATCTCTGTGAGACACCATTTATTTCCAACTATCTCTGTGAGATACCATCTATCTTTAACTATCTCAGTGAGACACCATCTATTTCCAACTATCTCAGTGAGACACCATCTATTTCCAACTATCTCTGTGAGACACCATCTATCTCCAACTATCTCTGTGAGACACCATTGATCTCCAACTATCTCAGTGAGACACCATCTACCTTTAACTATCTCTGTCAGACACCATCTATCTCCAACTATCTCTGTGAGACATCATCTATCTCCAACTATCTCTGTGAGACACCATCTATTTCCAACTATCTCAGTGAGACACCATCTATTTCCAACCATCTCTGTGAGACACCATCTATTTCCAACTATCTCAGTGAGACACCATTTATTTCCAACTATCTCTGTGAGACACCATCGATGTTCAACTGTCTCTGTGAGGCACCATCTATCTCCAAATGTCTCTGATACACCATCTATCTCCAACTATCTCTGTGAGACACCATCGATGTTTAATTGTCTCTGTGAGGCACCATCTATCTCCAAATGTCTCTGATACACCATCTAGCTCCATGAGATTGACTAACCTAATCAGCCCTCCATACACGAGACACCATTTATCTTCATGAGACACCACCTATTGCCATCTGTCTCTATAAAACTGACTTACCTAATCAGCCCTCTATACATGAGACACCATTTATCTTCATGAGACACCACCTGATTGCCAAATGTCTCTATAAAACTGACTTACCTAATCAGACCGTCCATACATGAGACACCATTTATCTTCATGAGACACACCACCTATTGCCATTCTGTCTCTATAAAATTTTTTTTGGACTGACTTCAAATCAGCCCTCCATACATGAGACACCATTTTATCTTCATGAGACACCCACCTATTGCCATCTGTCTCTATAAAACTGAACTTACCTAATCAGCCCTCCATACATGAGACACCATTTATCTTCATGAGACACCACCTATTGCCATCTATCTCTGAGACCATAAGACAACAACCTAATCAGCCCTCCATACATGAGACACCATTTATCTTCATGAGACACCACCTATTGCCATCTGTCTCTATAAAACTGACTTACCTAATCAGCCCTCCATACATGAGACACCATTTATCTTCAGTGAGACACCACCTATTGCCATCTGTCTCTATAAAAACTGACTTACCTATTTCAACCCTCCATACAGTGAGACACCATTTATCTTCATGAGACACCACCTATTGCCATCTGTCTCTCTATAAAACTGACTTACCTATCTCAGCCCTCCATACACGAGACACCATTTATCTTCATGAGACACCACCTATTGCCATCTGTCTCTATTAAAACTGACTTACCAATCAGCCCTCCATACATGAGACACCATTTTATCTTCATGAGACACCACCTATTGCCATCTGTCTCTATAAAACTGACTTACCTAATCAGCCCTCCATACACGAGACACCATTTATCTTCATGAGACACCACCTATTGCCATCTGTCTCTATAAGACGGAATTACCTAATCAGCCCTCCATACATGAGACACACCTATTGCCATCTGTCTCTATAAGACTGACTTGCCTAATCAGCCCTCCATACATGAGACACCATTTATCTTCATGAGACACCACCTATTGCCATCTGTCTATAAAACTGACTTACCTAATCAGCCCTCCATACATGAGACACCATTTATCTTCATGAGACACCACCTATTGATATCTGTCTCTATAAAACTGACTTACCCAATCAGCCCTCCATACATGAGACACCATTTATCTTCATGAGACACCACCTATTGCCATCATCTGTCTATAAAACTGACTTACCTAATCAGCCGTCCATACATGAGACACCATTTATCTTCATGAGACACCACCTATTGCCATCTGTCTCTATAAAACTGACTTACCTAATCAGCCGTCCATACATGAGACACCATTTATCTTCATGAGACACCACCTATTGCCATCTGTCTATAAAACTGACTTACCTAATCAGCCGTCCATACATGAGACACCATTTATCTTCATGAGACACCACCTATTGCCATCTGTCTCTATAAAACTGACTTAGCCCTAATCAGACAGCCGTCCATACATGAGACACCATTTATCTTCATGAGACACCACCTATTGCCATCTGTCTCTATAAAACTGACTTACCTAATCAGCCCTCCATACATGAGACACCATTTATCTTCATGAGACACCACCTATTGCCATCTGTCTATAAAACTGACTTACCTAATCAGCCGTCCATACATGAGACACCATTTATCTTCATGAGACACCACCTATTGCCATCTGTCTCTATAAAACTGACTTACCTAATCAGCCCTCCATACATGAGACACCATTTATCTTCATGAGACACCACCTATTGCCATCTGTCTCTATAAAACTGACTTACCTAATCAGCCCTCCATACATGAGACACCATTTATCTTCATGAGACACCACCTACTGCCATCTGTCTCTATAAAACTGACTTACCTAATCAGCCCTCCATACATGAGACACCACCTACTGCCATCTGTCTCTATAAGACAGACTTACCTAATCAGCCCTCCATACATGAGACACCACCTACTGCCATCTGTCTCTATAAGACGGACTTACCTAATCAGCCCTCCATACATGAGACACCACCTACTGCCATCTGTCTCTATAAGACAGACTTACCTAATCAGCCCTCCTCTATACATGAGACACCACCTACTGCCATCTGTCTCTATAAGACGGACTTACCTAATCAGCCCTCTATACATGAGACACCACCTACTGCCATCTGTCTCTATAAGACAGACTTACCTAATCAGCCCTCCATACATGAGACACCACCTACTGCCATCTGTCTCTATAAGACGGACTTACCTAATCAGCCCTCCATACATGAGACACCACCTACTGCCATCTGTCTCTATAAGACAGACTTACCTAATCAGCCCTCCATACATGAGACACCACCTACTGCCATCTGTCTCTATAAGATGGACTTACCTAATCAGCCCCTCCATACATGAGACACCACCTACTGCCCATCTGTCTCTCTATAAAACTGACTTACCTAATCAGCCCTCTATACATGAGACACCACCTACTTGCCATCTGTCTCTATAAGACGGACTTACCTAATCAGCCCTCCATACATGAGACACCACCTACTGCCATCTGTCTCGATAAGAGACAGACTTACCTAATCAGCCCTCCATACATGAGACACCACCTACTGCCATCTGTCTCTATAAGACTGACTTACCTAATCAGCCCTCCATACATGAGACACCACCTACTGCCATCTGTCTCTATAAGACTGACTTACCTAATCAGCCCTCTATACATGAGACACCACCTACTGCCATCTGTCTCTATAAGACTGACTTACCTAATCAGCCCTCTATACATGAGACACCACCTACTGCCATCTGTCTCTATAAAACTGACTTACCTAATCAGCCCTCTATACATGAGACACCACCTACTGCCATCTGTCTCTATAAAACTGACTTACCTAATCAGCCCTCTATACATGAGACACCATTTATCTTCATGAGACACCACCTATTGCCATCTGTCTCTATAAGACGGACTTACCTAATCAGCCCTCTATACATGAGACACCACCTACTGCCATCTGTCTCTATAAAACTGACTTACCTAATCAGCCCTCTATACATGAGACACCATTTATCTTCATGAGACACCACCTACTGCCATCTGTCTCTATAAGACTGACTTACCTAATCAGCCCTCTATACATGAGACACCATTTATCTTCATGAGACACCACCTATTGCCATCTGTCTCTATAAGACGGACTTACCTAATCAGCCCTCTATACATGAGACACCACCTACTGCCATCTGTCTCTATAAGACTGACAATTACCTAATCAGCCCTCTATACATGAGACACCATGTTTATCTTTCATGAGACACCACTGGAATTGCCATCTGTCTCTATAAGACAGACTTACCTAATCAGCCCTCTATACATGAGATCACCACCTACTGCCATCTGTCTCTAATGAAAGGGACAGACAATTACCTAATCATGTTCCCCCTCTATACATGAGTCACCACCTACTGCCATCTGTCTCTATAAGAACTGACTTACCTAATCAGCCCTCTGAGTGCTAACATGAGACACCGACCTACTGCCATCGTGAACTTTCTATAAGACTGACTTACCTAATCCAGCCCTCTATACACATGATCACTCCACCTACTGCCATCTTCCATCTAATATTAACAGACTTACCTAATCAGACCACTGTTATACATGAGACACCACCTACTGCGGTCATCTGTCTCTATAAAACTGACTTACCTAATCAGCCCCCTCTATACAGAGGACTGGTCCAGGCCATCTATTGCCACCTGTCTCTCTTAAAACTGACTTATCCTAATCTCTCCCTCTATACATGAGACTGCCACCTACTGCCATCTGTCTCTATAAAACTGGACTTACCTAATCAGCCCTCTATACATGAGACACCATTTGGAATCTTCATGAAGACTACCACCTTTTGTACATCTGGAACCTCTATGAAGACAGACTTACCTAATTGCACCCTCTATACATGTGACACCATTTATCTTCATGAGACACATACCTATATGGCTTGCCATCTGTCTCTATAATGACGGACCTTACCTAATCAGCCCTCTATACATGAGACACCACCTATTGCCATCTGTCTCTATAGAGACGGACTTACCTAATCAGCCCTCTATTACATGAGACACCACCTATTGCCATCTGTCTCTATAAGACAGACTTACCTAATCAGCCCTCTATACATGAGACACCATTTATCTTCATGAGACACCACCTATTGCCATCTGTCTCTATAAGACGGACTTACCTAATCAGCCCTCTATACATGAGACATTGCCACCTATAGCTGAACCACTGGTGATATCTTTCTGGAACTCTATAAGAACTTAGCTGAAGGCTAATCAGCCCTCTATACATGCTGGACACCACCTATTGCCATCTGTCTCTATAAGACGGACTTACCTAATCAGCCCTCTATACATGAGACACCACCTATTGCCATCTGTCTCTATAAGACTGACTTACCTAATCAGCCCTCCATACATGAGACACACCTATTGCCATCTGTCTCTATAAGACGGACTTACCTAATCAGCCCTCTATACATGAGACACCACCTATTGCCATCTGTCTCTATAAGACGGACTTACCTAATCAGCCCTCCATACATGAGACACCATTTACCTTCATGAGACACCACCTATTGCCATCTGTCTTTATAAGACGGACTTACCTAATCAGCCCTCTGTACATGATGTATTCACACCATCTATTGTCATCGGTTTCATCAATGTCCTTGACATTGCCATATTTGATTAGATGCCTGTAATCTCTGCTGCCAGGAGCCGATGTTACGTAACCAAGGAACACCACTGGATTGTTGCTACAAAATCAATAATACATTTACAGTACTACTTCAGAAAGGACAAGGTGAAGGTCACAGATAAAAAAATTTGGTCCCAAATACAGAATGTGTAATGAAATACTGTGGTACAATTACATTATTTGGAAATGTCATGCTGGGGTCATAGGTCATCAGCTGTGGTGTCATACAATGTATGTTTTGAACTCTTATACCATTCTAGACAGGTCATAGTGAGTGCCACCGTGCAATGACTACTGTCAGATATTGAACTGCAACGTGAACTTTATATCGTCCGGAACTGACTGACCAGGATACTTAACCTGTTATCTAACATGATCATCTCCATTCAACATGTTCAACTAGTTCAGTATTCATTTAATATTAAAATAGATACTGAGCGGGACCACTGCGGTCAAGTGGTCAGAGCACTGCTTTTTAACTAATTCACCCCAGGCTGGTGGTATCTTTCTGGGTACATTACTGGAACCTTAGCTGAAGGCTGCTGATATCTTTTTGGGTTCATTGCTGGAACCTTAGCTGAAGGCTGGTGATATCTTTCTGGGTACATTGCTGGAACTTTAGTTAAAGGCTGGTGATATCTTTCTGGGTACATTGCTGGAACCTTAGCTGAAGGCTGGTGGTATCTTTCTGGGTACATTACTGGAACCTTAGCTGAAGGCTGGTGGTATCTTTCTGGGTACATTACTGGAACCTAAGCTGATTTTTGTGAGAAAGTTTGCCAGTTTACTTGGGAAGGCCGGTGGTCTCTTCCTGGGTACATTTTGACTTAGTTCTCTCCTCCACCATTAAAAACTGGCCACCACTATATGACTGAAGAAATGTTGCCATAAAAAACCATGAAAACAAAATCCAAATTATCAAGAGGCATGGTTACAAATCACACCACATCTGATAAATAACTCTGCCAAGACCTTCAGCCTAGAATGGTATTATCACATGCAGTGAAACTTGTATATAACGACCTCCTTAATGACACAAGAAAAACTTGTCTTTATAGGGAGGTGGTCTTTATAAAGAGGTTGATTTGTACACAAATTTTACTATTGGGGACAGGAAAAAAACGGTCTTTGTGACAAGGGGGTCTTTATACACAGGTGGTCACTAAAGCAGGTTTTACTGTAAAGATATCACTTAAGAATGAAGAAAACTAAGTTAAGTTAGCGAATAAATGGGTAAATAAATAAACAGATGAATAAATAAATTATGATTAATATAGATAGATAAATAGATAAAAACTGGTAGAATATTAAACATGTTCAAAGTATCTTCATTCAAAGATTCCTCACTGGGCAGATTGTGGACAGTTTGTTGAAATACACATCACCTCTATTCTAATAATGCACTATGTCATGTTATGAAATTTTAAAGATGGATTTTGTATGACTTGTGTATAAATCTCTCTTGTCTATAGAGGTCAGTATCCTATACTCTCTTGTCTTACCTGTTTTTCAATTCTCTGGCTAAAAATTTGGCCTGCAATTCTCTATCTAAGACATCTCTATCATTGCCCATGTGTGTTACGACAAAGTCCACCAAACTTCCAGAGATATTAATGGTTGCTGTGATAGCCGGGGCTAGCTCACCTGAAATAATGAACACATCTTCAATATTACCATCCACTACTCTACAGTTATCTTCAATTACAGTATACATGGCAATTTTTGCGGCTAGTTATTTTTAGCCCTTTTATGAAAAAAAGGCACTCACCCCTCTTACATTTGCTGTATGTCACCACAGTCCCATGGAAGGCATGCAAGTCCATGCTCAAACTGTTTAGCTTGGAAATTTCACTTTCATTTTAAATCCATCCTCTTAACTAAGGACGAGTATGGCAAAAAAATTCAGTGTATACAGTACAGATGTACCTGATTATGATACCTGTGATATAAAGGTAAGTGACTGGTATAATTCTATACCAGGTATCAGTAAAAATGATATTATCCAATCAGATTATGAGTTTCAGTAAGACAATTGTTAGAGATATGGTGTATTATATACACTCATCACATGGTAAAGGCAGGAGATAATGTGTAGAACTCACAATGATTATCTTGTAGTTATGATATCAACTTTTATAAGGACAAACACACTAACCATGTGATGATGGCAAATGATGATGTGTAGAATTAATATCTTATCTTATAGATATATAGGGACAAACACACTTACCAAGTGGTGATGGCAAAAGATGATGTGTAGAATATCTTATCTTATAGATATATAGGGACAAATACACTTACCATGTGGTGATGGCAACAGATGATGTGTAGAACACTAAATATCTTATCTTGTAGATATAAAGGGACAAACACACTTAATATGTGGTGATGGTAACAGATGATGTGAAGAACTAAATATCTTATCTTGTAGATATATAGGGACAAACACACTTACCATGTGATGATGGCAACAGATGATGTGAAGAACTAAATATCTTATCTTATAGATATATAGGGACAAACACACTTACCATGTGATGATGGCAGAACTAAATATCTTTATCTTGTAGATATCTAGGGACAAACACAACAGATGATGTGAAGAACTAAATATCTTATCTTAATCTTATAGATATATAGGGACAAACACACTTACCATGTGATGATGGCAACAGATGATGTGTAGAATATCTTATCTTATAGATATATAGGGACAAACACACTTACCATGTGACGATGGCAAAAGATGATGTGTAGAATTAATATCTTATCTTATAGATGTATAAGGACAAACACACTTACCATGTGGTGATGGCAACAGATGATGTGAAGAACTAAATATCTTATAGATATATAGGGACAAACACACTTACCATGTGATGATGGCAACAGATGATGTAAAGAACTAAATATCTTATCTTATAGATATATAGGGACAAACACACTTACCATGTGATGATGGCAACAGATGATGTGAAGAACTAAATATCTTATCTTATAGATATATGGGGACAAACACACTTACCATGTGACGATGGCAACAGATGATGTGAAGAACTAAATATCTTATCTTGTAGATATATAGGGACAAACACACGTAACATGTGGTGATGGCAACAGATGATGTGAAGAACTAAATATCTTATCTTGTAGATATATAGGGACAAACACACTTACCATGTGATGATGGCAACAGATGATGTGAAGAACTAAATATCTTATCTTGTAGATATATAGGGACAAACACATGTAACATGTGGTGATGGTTATACAGATGATGTGAAGAACTAAATATCTTATCTTGTAGATATATAGGGACAAACACACTTACCATGTGATGATGGCAACAGATGATGTGAAGAACTAAATATCTTATCTTATAGATGTATAAGGACAAACACACTTACCATGTGATGATGGCAAAAGATGATGTGTAGAACTAAATATCTTATCTTATAGATATATAAGGACAAACACACTTACCATGTGATGATGGCAACAGATGATGTGAATAACTTAATATCTTATCTTATAGATGTATAAGGACAAACACACCTACCATGTGATGATGGCAAAAGATGATGTGTAGAACTAAATATCTTATCTTATAGATATATAGGGACAAACACATGTAACATGTGGTGATGGTTATACAGATGATGTGAAGAACTAAATATCTTGTCTTGTAGATATATAGGGACAAACACACATACCGTGTGATGATAGCAACAGATGATGTGTAGAACTAAATATCTTATCTTGTAGATATATAAGGACAAACACACTTACCATGTGGTGATGGCAACAGATGATGTGTAGAACTAAATATCTTATCTTGTAGATATATAAGGACAAACACACTTACCATGTGGTGATGGCAACAGATGATGTGTAGAATTAATATCTTATCTTATAGATGTATAAGGACAAACACACTTACCATGTGGTGATGGCAAAAGATGATGTGTAGAGTTCACTATCGGATATTTAGACAGGATCAAATTTCTACAAAAAAAAAAACCAGAATTGTAAAGTTAAAAAAATAAACAGATGAACATAAAATGCATCTTCCTTCTTCCTCATTGTCAGGTTCCTTCTCTTTTTCTGTCTGTCTGTACATCTCTGTCTCTCAATATATCCATTAATAGATATAGCTAAAGATAGGTAGCTATTCAACTGATTTATCTACCCCTGAGAAACAATGAACTCTTCTATAAATCAATGACTAAGGCAAGTCCAAATGTGTATTTAGGGGTGAAGGAGTTAAAATATCTGAATGTATTTGAATTTTACATGTGAATCAGAATAAGAAGGGACATTTTACATTTACAATGTACATACTGTTGAAATGCAAGACTTTTGGCATTTCCTTCTTTTAAACTGCCTCTAGCAATTATTGTAATTCTAAGGATATAGAAAAAAATCATTCAAGTTCTGTAAAACATAAACTAGCAAATAGCAGGAAAAGCTAGATTGTAATTGGGTCATTATTATTTACCGGTCTTTGAGTACATTTGCATACATACTGAGAACTTAATATACTTCAGTATCAAGACTAATAAATGTTTACTAACAATCAATGAACTCTGGGAACTCTTTAAGTCAAGTAGAGTTAAAAAAAATGTAAAAAACAACTTTATTTGCAAAAAAAAAAAAATGATATTTGCATGTTATGAAAAATTTGATAATTTACCATTTTTGGGTTTTTTTTTTGTGCGATCAGTTTCATTAAATGATATGCATTGGGTGGGGTCAACAAGAATGAAAATTTCCACTTGTCCTGCAGGACAAGTACTACTGAAATCTACTTGTCCGAATGCAAAAATGACTTGTCCTAAAATCAAGTACCGTATTTTACGGCCTATACACTTACCATGTTGTTGATGGCACAGTTGATATTAGAACTTTTCATATCTAGAAAGTTGTGACTCACACTTACCATGTGGTATTCACCACATCGACTTGTCTTATATAAAAAAATGGTGATGCAACAATGATTGTAGAACTAAATCTCTTATCTGCAATTGGACAAACACACTCAACATTGATGGCAACAGATGACGTGAAGGAACTAAATATCTTATCTTGTAGATATATCAAAATTTTCCACAGGATAAGGTTATAGGGGCCTGATGTCCAGAACTAAATATCATCTTGTATATTACACTTAATAGGACTAGTATATGTGACCTCGTGTGTGCAGAATGCACTTAGTTCATAATCAAGTGACAAAATAATTACCTTTCAAGTTACAATATCATTTGGATTCAAGACTGTGTCAGAAACTGATCGTAATAAAAATACATTGTTTACACATATATTTATACCGGACAGTTTATACTTTTGAATGATTCCCTTATCTCGGCACCCCACTGTAAAGTTGAAGTCTTCATTCAGACTTTCAGGACACTACAAGCTGTGTTCACTGGAACGTGACCTTCAACTGATAAGGATCCCACGGCAGTCTTTGAAATTGGAAAAATTTTGGAAAAAGTGTTACATAAATTAATTGACACTAAACCTTGAGTATTTAATTGTTTGATAATTGCAGCAGCATAATAATTTAGGTCAATGTAAGGGATAAGACAAGGATTGAGGTCGCTTGTGTTAAAACAGCATACGCTATAAAGAATTTAATGATGATTTGACAGGGTAACATACTTAGCGAATGTATGTATACATAATCAGTAACACACGAGTAATATAAGTGATGTTAAATATGACAAAAATGCAACTTCTATGCAAACAGATTTTTTTAATCACTCCTATTTAATATTGTACCGTAAAATAGGCCGATCACTCCGATTATTTTAGTAGGCTACCATCGTGTTGGCACCATTTATTAAACATAAACGATGCATTTTTGTGTTCTCCCATTCATGTGATTCCATCTCTGCCGACATCGACCTGTCCTCCACTTCGACTTATCTAATACTTAAACTTGGATTTTTGCCAAAAATTGGCCATTCGACCTATCCCCCACATCGACCTATAGGCCATAAAATACGGTATAACATTTAAAGATAATATTTTGTGTTTAAAAAAAAAAAATCTTTATTGAATTAATTTTTGTCTTCAACAATTTCACTTGTCCATTCGAAACCCAAAATGGACTTGTCCCGAGAACAATAAAAAACTTGATGTTGAACCCTGTATTTGTGTTTGTTACATAGAAATCTGTTAAGACAAAATACTTACCCCCATGTATGGTCACGTGTGGCAGGTCCAAAGTCTACATACATTCCCAATTTCTCACCAAGCCACATTCCTAGATCATTGTTGCCTAGGAATGGTTTTGATGCATCACTTTCCAAAAGAGTCACAAAATCAGCTCCTAAAAAAAACCCCAGGTAAACAGAGAACTAAAATCTGCATCAGAAATTGAGGGGAAATAATAGATCTGGCATTTAGACAAAGGGCGACAGAAAAAATTGAATAAAAAGAAATCCTGTGGAACACAATAATGACAGTACATAAACTCATACCATTATTCTTTCTAAAAATGTTTATGACATTTTTTTTTTTTTTTTTTTTTTTTGGCAAAAATGTGTATGAATGATATTTTTTTTTTGGCCACTCAGCAAATATACATACCATGATGGCTTCAGATAAGTCAAAGGTATCCATGACTACTGAAACTAATTTATCAACAGAGCTTCAATTTCAATTAGATCAACGATCAAGTACTAAACAAGTCCAACTTGCGATTTGTTCGTAGCCGAGAGCCGTTTTTGATAGAGGTGCTTTGAAAATTTGTGTTTTGTTTACATTTTAAGGCCAAATCTAATTGTCAGATTGTCTCTGATTAAGGAACAGGTGACATAAGTAGCTAAACAGCACTGAATATTTGGAATTATGAAATACAAAAGGAATCCAAACTTAGGTATTCATGCATTATACATGTTATTCATAAAAACAAAATTTATTCAAATACAGTCAAACTTGTACATAAAGGTCATTCAAGGGAACAGGCAAAAGTAGCCATTATAGACGAGTGGCCTTTATAAAGAGATTACTTCAGTATAGAAAAGTTAACAAAGGTTTTGAATTACCTTTATAGGCAGGTGTCCTTTATACCAAGGTGGCAGTTAATGCATTTAATGCAAGTTTGACTGTAACTAATCTTCAACCATTGTTTTTAGTTCCACAAAATTTACAAGGTTTAAATAACTACCGGTAAGTTACATTATAAAAAAAAAAGCTATAAAAATAAAATTTAAAAAGTTTATTCACAACTTCAAATTTTTCATTGAAAAGTTTGTTTGATATTTCAATTCAATTATTTTTCTTTTGACATTTTAGTTTTTGAGAATCAAGATCAGTCTATTTATAGATTTACCTGTATCATTTATCAGCTGGGCTGATCTTTCCAAACTTGGCCACCCTTTATTGTCATAACCAAAATGATAAGTCCAAATCATTGCTGAAAATTCCTTTGGTGTTTCCTGAAATAATTTCGGTAGCATTACATTCCCCATGTTTATATAATATCAAAACAAGTGGCAGATTCAAGGGGGCATAAAGGGAATATACCACCACTCTGGATGCCAACGTATAGGTGTATATACAGTAAAAAATCAACTCAAAACCCTATAAGTTGACAAAAATGTCTAGAATCTATATATTTTTTAAATAAAAAGTTGGAAAATTACTAAAAATAGATTACCAAAATTTTCGCACCTCACTATGCTCAGCGATAACAATTTTACACTCTTCCTTCCCTCTTATTGAAATCCTTAATTTTTCTGCATGTTTTGGACTTTATAACTTTAAATACACTTTGTTTTATTTTTAGTTTCTCTCTAAAGTGGTTGCCCTACATATCGGTAAAGAAATTTTCATTTACGTTTTGTCAGCATTTATGAATAAGAAAAATTATTTGTAAACAAAATTTGCATTCACTGTATACATTTTATCTCTTGTGTTATTATCAGCTATCATTAATGTGTGATTATCAAGGGTTTCTTACAAAATGTTTGTTTTTTTGTGGGATTGGTGTTTTACGCTACATTCAACAATCTTTCGATTTTATGGTGGCTGTCAGTTTACAATGGCGGAGAAGAGAACCGGTTACAATGTACCAAAGTAAACTACAGTCATGGGACATATATATTTGTTAGTTATATTATTTTCTTCTTCGTTTTATATAAAACCAACAATTTTCAAATGCTGGTAAAAATCCACAAATTTCATATTTCTAAAATATATGCATTTCAAAATTATCATGTTTATTTACAGAAATGACAGTATTTTTCTCACACAGTAATTTTGTTAAGTCCGTAATTATTCTTTCAGTCTAATGTAATATGTCAAAATTTACCTAAAAATAGTTTTATCCTCCACAGAATCAATATTTTTTCAAAATAATTAAACAAAGAGGTTTCAATATAAATTTCAAAAAGATCTAAAAATAATTAATTCAACTTTCCTTCATCGTAAAAAAAAATATTTGAAATATTGCTTAAATTAGTGGATTTTGTGGGTGTTTAAAAATTGTTGTTTTTATATAAAACAAAGAAGAAAATAACATAAGTGACGAATATATATGTTCCATGACTGTAGCAAACTTCCCCACAAAATCTGCTAAGGTTCCAGTGAGACTTAAACCATGATAATCATCGGTTTAAAGCGTGATGCTCTAACATTTCAGCATGAGGGCCCCGTCTGTTTTGTACAGTATGTCAAATATCCATAGCATTGCAAGCAATACTCTTTATCAAAAAAATATAAATTCTTGGCACAGAAAAATGTATACTTTTAAATTTGAAAATTCATTTAGTCATACTGAAAGCATTTATGCCTCTTTTTATATACATGTGCGTCCTGTTTGAAACAAATGAGTAAAGTTTATAAAGTCCCTTGTAGATTGGATTTATTTAAAAACATATTCCATTATATGTTGATGAAAACATACAACTGCACATGTCCACAAACTTCTATACCTGAGGTGGCCATGCCATGAATATTATGCAAAGCCGCTGTCTTACTTCTGGTGGGGCCCCTGCTGAAATTTTTTTTTTTATTTTTACACTGGTATCAAACAAAGCAACATATAGAAGTGTGAATCACTGGAGCTTAATACATTTTTATAAGCATGATGTAAAATAAGAGGAAAAAAAAAATGAGAGGAAATTGACACCCTATCTGAGAGTAAACATACAGATTTTAAATGTTGTTTTATACCACACTCGACTATTTTCCAGTTATATAGTGGCGGCTAGTTTTTAATGGTGGAGGAGATAATCCTGGTTAGTGTTGAATCTAGAGCAACATAGCATGGCACCACGCCATGCCCTTTTTTTGGAACGCCATGCCCTTTTTTCCAGCACCATGCCCTTTTTCATGATGTCAATCGCCAATAACGCCCCCCCCCCCCTAAAAAAAATTCTTTGGCGAAATTGCTTGTGAAACCCCCATCCCTATTTGTTTACTCTTTAATCTGTTAATTGCCCCCAATATACCCGTGTCAAGACTTGTATATTTCACGGCTGATCAGTTTAAATAGACCTCAGGTAATCACCCCGAGATAGGGCAGTCAAATGACTCGTAGGTGGGATTTGGACCGCTATTGGCAAACTCGCTGAATTTTTCCGCTATCAGTTCAAATGGTGGAAAAGAGAACCCATTAAAATGTACCAATGTATACACGTAAAATATTTTGTAAAAAATATATGTACAAGCAAATAAAACCGATGTTTTTATTTCAAAAATATCCCATTTAAAAAGGTTATGTGCTGCTTCGTGGTTGAATTCATCGTTTGAAGTGGCTCTAGTTCGCGAGTGTGAAAATAGCTTGTCTCCACGGACACGTTGATTTTAAACCGATTCACGCAAATTGCTTGTAGTTGCCTGTCGTAGACGTAATTCTAATATACACCTAACATATGTAGGAATTCACCAAGAACAATATTTTAAAGCCATAAACAAAGAGTGAACAATACTGTCAATGGGCATAAAACCGCCAAGTCTTCTGCCAAATCTAAAAGCAAATTTGTGTTCTTGGACTATTATCGACTTCGTGGGTCACACGACTACCGGAATTCTCGGGACTTTTCCTTTCCTATGAAGTGATATAGTGAGGAAAAATTCAAATAGGCCTAAATCTAACAAATTTGTTGAAAAATTTAGATAATTTAAGTGAGACAATCGATTACCAATTTAGGGAAATAATTTTTTTTCACATATCAAAGTGTAAATTATGTATCAAATATTTAACTTAAGACATTTACTAGCTTGTTTTTTTAATTAATCAATAGATCCATAATTTCAACAATACTTTTTTTTTTTTTGATTCTTGATTCTTATATAATAAATATATTTCTAGTTTGGCAAAAAAAAAATAATAATAATAAAATAAAAATTTCAGGCCTTAGGGCTAGCCCTTGTGCCCCTTTTTTCATTGAAAAATTATTAAATAATTCTTTTTCTAGAAAAACTATCTTTTGTTTTTTTTAAATATTTTTAAAGAAAAGTATTTAAAATTTGTTAATGGCACCCCAAGAATATGCACACGTTCTAGTGCAGGTGGCTTCAAAACCAATTTTTTTTTTTAAGTAGCACTTTCAAACTGCAAAATAGAAGTGTGAATCCCTTTTCACACTGATTTTGTGTGCCCTTTTCATATCCTAGATTCAACACTACTGGTACAAAGAGGTCACCAGCAATCCGCAAGTAAACTGGCAAACTTTCTCACAAAGGTCGGCTTAGGTTCCAGCGGGACTTGAACCTGCGCTGACAGAAAGTGGTACAAAGGACATTGCTCTAACCACTCGCCAATGGGGCCCCACGTAAACAGACTTGAACCTGCGCTGACAGGAAGTGGTACAAAGGACATTGCTCTAACCACTCGGCAATGGAGGCCCCACGTAAACAGACAATCATGGGGCTTTAAATAAATGTAAAATATTACCCTATGCAACTGGTGAATTAAAAAAAAATTAAGAACCTAAAAATCCTGAATTCATGTACATGTATATGTAAGGTTTTGTTGATTTTGAGAAAAAATGATAACACGGTTTATGTTCAAAAGTTTATGACAAGGTTCATCTACACAATGGCAGACAGGAACAGATTGAAATGAACCACCCGAGAAACTCAGGTAACCTATAAATAGATGCTATTAAAGATATGGTATAAATCAGAAATCTCTATGACATATGCATGGTATAAATATTGTGTAGTAATAACTTATGGGGTCAATATACATTTTGGGAAAGCAGATATGAAAAATACCTTTTCTGAGTGTTTGAATCTATTGGCATCATATCTATATGCAAATCCAAGCAACCCAGCACAGGTGAGAAGGAATAACACTGTAAAATAAAACAGCTACTATAGTAAGCATGCACAGGTTAAAAGTGAAAATAAGAGAAAGAAATATATAAACCGTAAAAATAAAGGAATACAACAGCAGACACAGAAACACAGCAGAAATGAGAAAAGATTTATAAAATGACAAACCAGGGATTTTCAACTCTTTTGGGAAAGGGGCCTGGCCCTTTTGAATTGAGAATTTTAGCAACATTTTATTGAAATAGGGAAATCTGAAAATACAGAAAAACTGTTTGAAAATATAAGAATCTTTAAATTCGTTATTTGACTTCAATAGGGAAATCTTGACTGCAAATTGGGAAAACATGGATGTTTTTGCATTGTAATGGGGCCTTATTTCGGCCCCACCCCCTACAATTGGGTGGAAAATCCTTGGATACACTTAAACATGTTTAAACCATAAAAACCATGTACAGATGAAAAGATAAAAAAGATCAACAATATATAGACTTACAGAGCAAGAGATATACAATATGAACATACAAGACTAAACAAAAATATATCTAGTTTCAGACAAACTCATGCCTCTGAAACTTTGGCCTATGCTGTAGGTTGTATTCAATATTGCTGTTTAGTAAAATAAAAAAACAACCATCTACCCATATTTTAGAAAGAAAAATAACCAGATGTTGTATTTGTAACAAACACATGTCTTTCTCCTCTATCCATGGGTGCACTGTGACATTGACCTTGAAGGTATGACCCAGGGTCAGATCACACCCATAGATAAATACCAATAACATATTAAAGACTGAATGCAATTGTACCAATTGTTAGAAAGTTATAGCCTGGAAAAAAAATTCTCTCCATGGGTGCACTGTGACCTTGACCTTGAAAATATAAATGAAACATTTTTGGGTCATGGCCAATAACATATTAAAGATTGAATGTATTCCAGGCAGCAAATATTGGAAAGTAATAGTCCAGACAAGATTTTGTGACCATGGGTCACTGTGACCTTGACCTTAAAGAGTCATGACCAATAACATATTTAAGTTTGAATGCATTCCAACCAGGGGTTGGAAAGTTATAGCCCAGACAAAAATTTGTGAGAGAGACACACAGACAACCATGGTAAACCAATATTGTGAATATTTCTTCCTACCTCCTTATGGTACAAATGAAAGAAATATACTGCTTGACATATTATCAGATATAAAGGTAAATCAGCTGAGGACATACCTATTGTCATTTTAATTGTTGATTAAAAGCAAAGAGAGCAGTTCTATGGAGTCATTGATTTTGACTTGACTTTGAACACAATTGCACAATGATGTATGCATACATTCAAAGGAAATTACATATATAATAATTCTTAAAAAAAAAAAAGAAAACATGAAAATAAACCCTAACCATTTGGGACTAGAAAGAAAAACATAAAATAAAAACCCTACCTACCTTGCAAACTTTTTAAAATCAGTTGCCTGAGAATTTGATAATTTAAAAGTGAGTACAAATCATGAGCCATACATTATAAGAAGTTATCTAGCAAACAAAACACATATAGATGTAAAACTTGAAAATAAAAGTGATATTCAGAACTCATGCCTAGGTGAAGAAAGGAAATTTATAGATATAAAAAGCACAGAAAGAAACTGTGTTCAAAGGAGAAAACTAAAAATCTACAATAAAATCATAAATTAAGAAAATATGAAAGAGAATGTGAAAAACAAGAAATCTTTGTAATTATAACCAATCACTTGAAGCCCAACAATTGTGAAACATGTGAAATGCTCATTTTGTTGAAAATGGCATTTTTTCTTTCTACGGAAACACCAAAATTTTTTTATTTTGACGTTTCTGAAGTCCCATAATTCTAGTCTATATTGACCATTACCGAAACTCATTCAAGATCTTATTAATACATGTGGTAAAATCCATTTCAACCTGTCAGGATGGAGTCTTGTAAGCCCTTTCTTGGCCTGGATGTTTTTAAATTTTAGGTATGTAAACCATAACAACATTGAAATTACACGGGCCAGAGGGATCTTCCTACTTGTTGTCATACTTACGAGTAGCTCATGGGTACAAGTATCTAGTGAGGAGTAAAATGCTTATGAGTATCAGCATTTACTTTGGAGCTTGCCTTAACCCATGTATTCGTAAAATTACCTGTATGAATCAATAATCCAATGGTTACCCCACCCACCAAGTTATGTGAAATGTTACAATATCAACAGGGAATGTAATACATGTACAAAAAACAACGATCTCTTTAGTGTTGCCCAACAGGTAATACAAAAAACACCATAAAATCTGAATTTCAATGCATACCCCCTTTTTTATTGTGGACAGTATTTTTTTTAAATGTTCATGGCCAACTTTCAGATGTTTTATTGTGTTGAGAATTCAATGAAGACGGAAAATATATACAACTTAAAGTCACTCCAAACACCAATAACCAAATATCTTACTCTTGGCTCTCCATGTGCTTTTTTGGCCTCATTTAATTGTGACATCATAATCACACAAATCTTTGACAGGCCATCTACTTGTGACGTTACGCTGGAAAAGTTCGCCAAAAGGTGCCATGCCGAGTATTTGGCGATTGGTCATTTATAGTAAAATAATTAACTAATCCTGATGCAGAGGGAGGTTACCAGAACAGCCTGAATTTGAACTTTACCCACTTTCTGTATGTTAAGCAGTAAGTTATCTAAATTTAGTTAATTGTGTTCAATACCACTTATACCTTTGATAAAAACAATATGTGCTTGTGAAACACAAATGCCCCTGCTCCCAACAAATTTTCAGCCCCTTGGCCTTTATCAAGTGAAAGACAACAATATTTGTAAAAGTTTCCTGGTATCAAAGCTAGATAAATAACAATGAAGCTGTGATACCATGTAACATATATAGATATTTCACTTAATAAAAGCCAAGGGGACAAAACTTTGTGAATTTAGAGTGTTTAATGTTTATTTTTAATCTTTTTTTGGTCCTGCAAAGAATTGTTTACCTATAATTTGGAGACATACCCAACTTAACAATATATAAATGGAATACCATTATTACATACAGTGAAAATCGTGTATAAAGACCTCCTTAGGGACACAACAAAACCGGTCTTTATAGGGAGGTGGTCTTTATATAGAGGTTGATTTGTACACAAATGGTACTATTGGGACAGCAAAAAACAGTCTTTGTGGCCAGGTGGTCTTTATACACAGGTGGTCTCTAAAGCAGGTTTTACTGTACATATTCTCTCCACTTTAGCATATACTGAAATGGCCCTTGATAGATAATTCCAAATGAACTAAATTTAATTTTTAGCAAAATATTTAATTCCTCTGTAAAATTTTTATTCTTGCTTCAGACTATTATATTCTAGTGCAAATACATACAGACAATTTACACACGATGGCCCTCAGAGTATATATAACACAGCAAATAATGACCCATAAAAAAGGGGGGTACCTACCCACATTGAATTTTGAAAGTGACACTTTCTTCTTGTTTATAACTGGTAAAGCTGTATGACTGTCACTGCTGCCATCACTTCTGTCTGTAATACAGAAAAAAATAAAATAGAGATTTTTGTTACTGCGGACAAAATACACACATTGTGGTATCATCACATCACTGGATATTTTAGATGTACCGTTTCTTTTTTATTTGTTTGTTGTTTTCCATCCCGTCAAGAATTTTTCACTTATATTGAGATGTCCCCAGCCTTAGCTGATGTGTGGGAAATTTTGACTTGTGCTATGGAATGATGCAAATGCAGCGAGGGCATTTTTACGTCCAATTGCCTTTCATGACACGTGACCTCAGTTCAAAGTCTCATCCAAAAGACCTGTGCTTTTCACTTCCTATGCCGAGCTTTTGGCAAAGGAACGGTCACTACCACTTTTAAATTCTTTGGCATGACCCGGTACATGGAATCATACCACGGACCTTAAGCTTGTGTGTCAAACGCCCCACCACAAGACCAAGTCGGGTCACCACCATATTATTGAAAAATTATTAAAACAATATGGCGTAAAACACCATTAAAACAATATGGCGTAAAACACCATCAAAACAATATGGCGTAAAACACCATTAAAACAATATGGCGTAAAACACCATTAAAACAATATGGCGTAAAACACCATTAAAACAATATGGCGTAAAACACCATTAAAACAATATGGCGTAAAACACCATTAAAACAATATGGCATAAAACACCATTAAAACAAACCAAAAGTCTGAGCTAATGTATGTGGATAAAAGCTGCCCAGTTCAAGCAGAAATACTCACTGATAAAAAGACCTACAAAAATACAAAACATTACGGCAGCGATGAGAAAATCTGTGTGCTCTCTTGTGTACACGCCTCCTGGCACAAAATTGTATGCCACAGTCCACACGAAGAAGAAGATCTCCACTAAATATGTGATGATAACAACAACAAGTGACCTCGCTGGAGGACACTGGCTCAATCTATCGGTCATCTCTGGCCAGATTGAGAATGTGTAAAGGGCAAGAATTGAGCCACCTGAAAGAAGACAAAATGATAAAATGTAAAATAACATGATGATTGTACACCATGTTGATACATGTGTGCTGGTAGTTTTTATAGATTTAATGTTCCAGAAGGTTTCAGCAGAGGGCCTTGCATTTTTCAACATGTTCCCGATTTACCTTGACCCATATTTGTACACTATGCAGAAAATCTGGTGCATATGTACTTGTACTGTCATGAATGCATTTTTGTGATGTTAAAGATAGTGCTATAGAATATAGTTATGATACTTCAATGGTGGGGCGATTATTGTGATGTTAAAGATAGTGCTATGGAATATAGTTATGATACTTCAGTGGTGGGGCAATTTTTGTGATGTAAAAGATAGTGCTATAGAATATAGTTATGATACTTCAGTGGTGGGGCAATTTTTGTGATGTTAAAGATAGTGCTATAGAATATAGTTATGATACTTCAGTGTAGGGGCAATTTTTGTGATGTTAAAGATAGTGCTATAGAATATAGTTATGATACTTCAGTGGTGGGGCAATTTTTGTGATGTAAAAGATAGTGCTATAGAATATAGTTATGATACTTCAGTGGTGGGGCAATTTTTGTGATGTTAAAGATAGTGCTATAGAATATAGTTATGATACTTCAGTGGTGGGGCAATTTTTGTGATGTTAAAGATATTGCTATAGAATATAGTTATGATACTTCAGTGGTGGGGCAATTTTTGTGATGTTAAAGATAGTGCTATAGAATATAGTTATGATACTTCAGTGGTGGGCAATTAACAGACACGTGTCTTTGTTTCTTTTTTAAATGGCACAATGTAAGTGGTTTTTTTTTATATTGGTGAAAAGTGCCCTTTTTGGCTGGAACAGTGTAATGCATGAAATTTGGAAACATTGTGACTTTCAAGTTGATACTCAAGTACAGGACAAAACAAAATGAAAATACTTATAAGTAGATCTAAGTAATATACTCAATCAATAAACTGACTTAGACACAAATGTGTACATATCACTATAGCAACCAAGATTTACCTGTGAATCCTTGCCAGGTGGGCAAATAATATAAAGCTGCAATTGATACACACCCACAGATCCACCACACTCTGCTCTGTGACATATGTTGGCATGGTGACATGTAAATACCCATTGCTATCATGATTAGAACTAGACATCTGAAAAATGAATTTACAAAAAGTAAAAATATTTAAAACGTTGAAATAGACAAGTGAAATTGATTTCAGCTGATAGTATAGTGTCAGCTTCATCCTAGTTTCTGACATATTGTGATATTTACCTTTTAGATGCAACTTATAAATATGAAACAGGAAAACTTAACTCATCTTTGAAAGTTCAATATAGATCACTGATAAGAAAAAAACTAACTTGATGTGACAATAATGCTGATATTTGTACTCAGGTTCAAGGTCACCTCTTTTTAACTTGTATGACAACAACAGCATGTGGAACATATAAATCAAAATTCAAGTGTGTTGTACTCTCTAAAGAGATTCAAATGCATAAAATATCAATGTGGCATTTCAGAAAAACAAAACAAAACAAAAATAAAAACCAAAACATACTGGTCGCACTTTCCAGGGAATGGGGATCAGCAGTTTATGGAATTACAATAGAAAATATGGACAAAGTCATTTTAAGGTAACAGTGTGTGACCTTTGATATCTACACTCTTCATGAAATACTTACCCCCACGGATATGGAGATGGGCCACAACTGGGATAACCTTTGACTACCCATCTTGTAATTAATGAAACCTCCCCAAAACACCAGTGTGTAAGATACAGAAGGCTCCCAAAACCAATGGCTGTTGGAAACCAGTATGGCCGCTTACTTTCTTCTATCTTTTTCTCTAAATATTGATTATCTGCACCTGAAATTGTAAGAGGTCATGTCTAATTTCAAGTCATTTCCAAGTCACTTTATATCAATATATATGAATTGGACAAAATTTCAATTTTCTGATAAGAAAAAAAATAAACAAATGGGCAAAACTGCCAAAAGAAAAAGTCATGCTTTTCAGGTGGTTAAGTCACATCAAATACATGTAAATTTTTTTCAATTTTTGGACTGATGCAATCATGGATTATACATGTATTAGTGCTTGATAAATTGACCAGACAGGATTTACGGCCTGTCACCATCACATTTGGAAAATACTCATGCTCAAATCATTTCTGATAAAAACACAAAATTTATGCTGGAAAATTTGTGTACATGTATATTTATCGCATAAATCATGATTGATGACAATAATAATTGTTTATCTGAAGAACACTTAAGAAATATCAAAAAAAAAGTTGAACTACATACTCTAATATGAGAACCATGCTCAGGATATTTTTCAAATTTGATGTGAAAATCTTAAATATGACTCAATGTTTGGATGTGAATAAAAAGAAAATAAAAACAAAACAACCCACTAATATGTTTTCTCTTCAGTCAAATCTTGAAGTTCAACAAACAGATACAGTAGAACCTGTCTTGAAAGACCACCCCATCTGTCACCGAAATGTGGTCTTACAAGACAGGTGGTCTCACAAGACAGGTTGTCTTCTATAACAGTAGTCTCATGAGACAGAAGGTCTTTTATGACAGTGGTCTCAAAAGAAAGGTGGTCTTCTATGACAGTGGTCTCAAAAGAAAGGTGGTCTTCTATGACAGTGGTCTTCAATGACAGTGGTCTCACCAGACAGTCTGTCACCTATTTCAGTGGTCTCACAAGACAGGTTCCAATGTTATCTTTGTAATGAAATACAATATTCATTTGATATTTTACATCGCTGATGACAGGCTGAGATCTGATGACCTGAACTTACCTGACAAGATATTATCTAATGCGGCTATTACACCGCACGCCATTACAACTGAATTTGTTTGGTTGCTCCACCACGTGGGGACAAAGGAGGTCAGCCAGATACGACTTGTTATAAATGTCATCCAGCCTAACACCAGTCCCCAGAATGTTGATGATCTGAAATAACAAGAAATCCTCGGAATAATCAATGTGTCATCTGAAACGCTCACATCAAAAGAAATAATCATTTTGTCGAAATCTTATTCCAATTTTAACAATTTCAACGTGCCAATACCCTAGCAAATGTTGACAGTTACTGAATTCGTCTGATATCTCAAATGGAGATTTCTTAGAATGAAGTATCCCACTGTGTATAAAGCCCATTACATGAATTATCCACATTTGGCCTATGTATAGAAGTTTCCCCACACTTAATGCCCAATACATGATAGTATCCAACACATACACAGGGGTGGAAATTAAGAAAAAAATCCTCGGGAGCCAAACGGGCTCCTAAGTTTTCAATTCTGAGAGCCCAGATTTAAACTTAGGGGCCTGTCATATTTACTTGAAAAAATTTTAACCAGTTTGTGACCTTAACATTGCTCAGCCGGGCAAGTGCTATACTGATATTGTGCTTGCCTGCCATGAAAATTTGGTTGCCCGCAAAGAAAAAAAATATTTGAGGCAATTTTGTGTTTTATCAATTTATTGTTATTTTAATAAATGTATACAATGTGAATTGTCTCTGAATGATATACATTGTATTTGCAAGTAAATTAATTGTAAATGCATTCTGTATTGTCAATATCATTTATATCAATCATTATTATTACTATTTTACAAAGTAACTACTGTGTGTTTAAATGATGCAAATTACAAAAGTTTTCATTTTTTAAAACAATATCTATCCATTTTTAGTATCTCATTAAAAGTTTTATTCACAGCAACTAATTTTCCTTTTATCATTCACCTACATTTAATTAAGATTTTATAACTTTTATACAATGTATAGTATTACATGTATATGTATCATCATTTTAACGCATCCTTAAATTCAGTTCCGTTCGGTATCGGTTCTTTTATTACACACACCCAACTTCCATTCCCTCCATAAACTGCAATCAACAACAGTCAACACACGATGTGTTCTTTGACATTTTTGGCCACGAGGTAAAGACTAACATATTTACTTGTCAATAAAATAACTATTTTAATTTCTAACTGGTTTTTAGCAATCCATTTAAAGTACAAATAGAAATGGAAATGGATCACCTTCGAAACTTAAGCTCTTTGAAATGACGAATGCAGAATGGTTGTACTTCTACTTTCATTCTGATAAAAGCGGACATTCAAACTTAACATGTCAAAATCTTAGCTTCATCAGATTGAGAATTTTAAGGACCAAAATTGGGAAAAAACAGATACTATTTCCGACGTAAATGGCCCGAATAATGACCCCAAAAGTGGCAAAAAAATTCCTGAATTCAATTCACCAAACGGGCGACTTCGTACATAAAACAATTTGCCCGATCGTAAATTCAGTCCCCTCGGGCGAACGGGCACCCGTTAATTTCCGCCCCTGCATACATGTAGAGGAGTCCTGTACAGAAGCCTGAGGGATTCTATATAATATAAAAATTGTCCTCTACAAGGAGGTGTTTAAAACAGTGTGCAGTTGGGCCTGTCATCAAAGACCACCCAATCTGCCACTGAAATGTGGTCTCTCAACAGGTGGTCTCTCAAAAGAGGTTTAAACTAGCATCATTTAACCAGGTGGATTTCAGAATGTGGTCTTAAAAAACAGATGGTCTTAAAAGACAGATGGTTTTAAAAGACAGATGCTCTTTCATGAAAGACGGGTTCCACTTAACAATTGATTTTCCTTTAAAAGAAACTTTAAAATGGTGAAACAAATTTTACCTGATTCTAGGATCTGGATTCCATAATGTAGCTGCTAGCTGTAACATTGAAATTCCAGCACCTACCGCCAGGATTATAAGTCTCTGTAGAGTTGTCGGAGCCTGAAAGGATGCAAGTGTTGCCACAGAGAGGAGCCGCAGAATTCCCAGCACCCATCTGTTTTGTAACCCTTGCAATACATATGGTATACCAACCAGCAGCGGGCTAAACCACATGCCTGCAAAAACTTCATATCCGGATATTTCGAGTTCATTTAATGGATAAAACCATATCATGGGCCCCAGTCCCTGAAACAGGGACCAAAAGACAAACCCTGAAAAACATGAAGAAATGAATATAAAATGAGAAATATGGCTTAATTTATACATATTTTTCTATAACTTTTCTCAATTCTATTTATATATACCCGCCTCCTCCTAATAATAATCATCATCATTTTTATCATCTTCATAATCATCACTACCATTACCATCATCATTATCATCATCGTCATCATCACTGACAACTTGCAGTGAATCAATGATTAACGCATCATCCTAACAAGTCAATGGTTTGATCCCTTGTTATAATTGCTCCATAGCAAAATACTCTGGATAAGAAATGAAAGTTTTCTTCTGAGACCAAACAAGGTACTGAGACAACTGGTGATGTCAACAAGTGACAAGTTCTACATAGTCTTGGTCTTGCATTGGTTTTGGTCTCAGTCTGTCTTGACCTCTGTCTTGATCTGTCTCATTCTTGGTCCTGCTTTCTGTCTTTATCTTAGTTTGGACTTTAGGTGTCTGTCTTACTCTTGGACTCGGTTTTGGTCTCTGTCTTGGTCTCAATCTTGGTTTCAGTCTTAGTCTTGTCTCTGTCTTGGTCTCATTCTCAATGTTGGTCTTTGTTTCTGTCTAGGTCTCATTTTCAGTATTTGTCCCTGTCTTGGTCTCAATCTTTGTTTCAGCATTGGTCATGGTTTCTGTCCCATCCTGGTCTCAGTCTATGTCTCTGTCTTGGTCTGTCTCTGTCTTGGTCTGTTTGTCTTGGTCCCTGTCTATGTCTCTGTCTTGGTCCCAGTCTATGTATCTGTCTTGGTCCCAGTTTATGTCTCTGTCTTGGTCTGTCTCTGTCTTGGTCCATGTCTCTGTCTGTTTGTCTTGGTCCCAGTCTATGTCTCTGTCTTGGTCCCAGTCTATGTCTCTGTCTTGGTCTGTCTCTGTCTTGGCTTGTCTGTCTTGGTCCCAGTCTATGTCTCTGTCTTGGTCCCAGTCTATGTCTCTGTCTTGGTCCCAGTCTATGTCTCTGTCTTGGTCCCAGTCTATGTCTCTGTCTTGGTCCCAGTCTATGTCTCTGTCTTGGTGTCAGTCTATGTCTCTGTCTTAGTCTCAGTTTTGGTCTCTGTCACTCTCATTATTAAGACAACCAAACTGACTAGCTTTAAGCATGTTAAGGGTCTGATTAGTGAGGTGGTCTTATAAGTCGGGTCCTGTATTTATTTTATATTCATCATGAGACTCAAAACTTGTTTTCTGAAATATGAGGTAGTCGCCTAAGTGAGGTGATCTTTAGGCGAGGTTCCACTCTACGTGTAGATATATTACTCCAACAATTGTGAACACATCTCGTTTGTCCTCACATTGATGACATAAGATCAACCGCTATAAACTCTCCGACATTTACGTTTGTAACTTCAACTTAGATATTCTTCTGAATGACTGTCCCCTCTATAGTGAAGATGTCAACAAATCTTCTTGACAGTAAACAAATTTATCAAAGAAAGCAAAAGATTCTAGATAATTCACATAATTTTCTGAATAAAAATCTCATTTCAAAATCTCAACTATGTATGTGTATGTACATGTATGCGTGATTTAAGATCCTGGTCAATCTGTGTCAGGAATGTTATTATTATTGTAAATTTATTTAATTCTATAATTTTAATTTCTCATTAACTCATAATTTTGTTTTAAACTATATATATGTTTTTTTGGCCAAATGTCTGCATTCAGATGTTACATTCTTTATTGATGTTCATAAGAAACGAGCTTTAGATAAGATTACAATTCTCGTTGCTCAATTCTAATACTAAATACTTTGTAAAATTATATTACTTTGCTATATATTTTAAAATAAATACTGTTTAAATTTAAACCATTATGGTGAACATAGCTGTGATGGGATTTATACCAAGAGGTGTCTATTAGAATTTTAAACTTTAAATATTTACATGCTTGATGATCATCCAGTTAGAGAGTTTTTGACTTTACTTGCTTCAAGTAGTCATGTTAATAGTAACTACCACAAATCTTGTATCAACACATACATGACTGCAAGATAATTGGTAACTGCATATATTTATAGGTGAGCTTAGCATGCTCTTTATGGTAAGGAGATAGATAATTAGTTGTAAATACGCATGATCCTAAAACCTTCATCAAATTTTGAAATCGATTTTTAAAATCATCTATCTGACGCTTCACAATTGTCACTCTTCACAAAAATGTACTCAAATCAAATGTTGGGAGACTTTTTTTTCTGGTCAATTTTTGCTGGATGTGTGTATGTTTTAATTATTTGATGGTGTAATTAAACTGTGATGTCATTTTGTGAGACAGTGTTGCACATGTAAGGCTAGCAGACTCCCAATGAATTTCCGGCATTTATAAAGCATTAGGAGGCAATTTGGAGCAGCCCTTGCTTTCAAGGCATTGCCTTCATTCATATTAATAAGCATACCAATATGTTGACCCCCTTCTTAAAATTTTTACCAATCTATTTGATTTCTTTTACTGCACCTCTAGGCCTATATGATTTTTAACAAATTTGAGGCAATGAATGTGAGCTCTGTTGTACCTCAAATTACACAGTGTTACTGTATAGTCTATGTGCATTAGTGCAATTAAGTGCACCTGGTAATATTTTACCATTTATGGCTTCTCTGATAATTGATCTATATGACTCTAATGGGTGTCCTAAATTTTCGACCTCCTCGCTTGCCATTTTACAAGTTTTCTACGACCCTATGCTGAACGAATCATGATCCGGCCAATTAATGTCATCCGTGTGCGTTTTTAATTGTAGAACGGGTTATTCATCTTAATCTCAAAAACGTTTAAGCGGATTGTATAGTGCACAAAATTGCAAACGTTATTGACCAAAGCAAAGACGGGTTGAACCTTTTATACATTTTATATTCCTGCTATTTTCATCAAATACATTTTGTTTTCCTATAATTTTCATAATAATGATTTATATATACACACATACAGATAAAACAATAGATTTTTTAAAATTTCTAGAAGAAAAAGAAATTATTTCTTTTTTTTCAACAATTAGAGAATTAACAATATCAAATAATTTTAAACAACGTATTGTCAAGTAATGTCATATTTAAACTTTTTTAAAAAATGTTATCATGACAAACCCTGAATAATTTCCAATCTTCGTACCGATTTCGGTTCTATCTTTTACTAGACATTCTCAAAGCTCTTTAGTGACTTAGAAAAAACACCAACCGCTTCCGGTGTTGAGTTTGCGGCTGTTATTGTATGATGAAACAGTAGATATGGACCTTCTGTCACTGTTACCGCTGCTGATTACTGCAGCCATATTTATATTTATTTTGGTGAGTATCTATAGTAAAGTTTGAGATGCATGACAAATAAAACCGTAAGTAACAAACGCTTCTGCAAAGGACATGCATGCATACGACTTGTCAAATTCTCACTCTGAGAACTGATAACTGATGTTATCTTTTGACATCGTTGTAACAGCTGTTTATCGCTTAAATAGTGGTTCCTGAGAACTTACCAGAATTTAGCTGACTAGAGTATTGTATCTTGTCTCGGCTCTATTTTTATTATCATTGATATAGATAGGTGCCACCTGAGGTGCAGTGCAGCAATTTCTACTGTTAATCCACATACATTGGACCCAGTCTTGAGAAACAACCCCATCTGCCACTGTGGTCTCTCATGACAGGTGGTCTCCCAAAAGAGGTTTCAGTTAACGGATTATTTAACCAAGTGGTTTTTAGAATGTGGTCTAAGATGACAGGTGGTCTTTCATGAGTGTTTTTTCAAGATAGGTTCCACTGTATAGGCCTACATAATTTTAACAGATTGGATGGCATGATATGTTTAACATACTTGCCAACTCTCCCGATTTCTGCAGGAGACTCTCGATTTTGGCCCTGTTCCCCGACCTCCCAATTATTCTTTTAAAAATCTCTTCTTTCTCCTGTTTTTTTAATATTTCCTTCTAAAAACGAAAAATGTTCCTAAATTTGAAAAATAACATGTAAGAAACAAAATACTAGCTTTCAAAAAAGTTTTGTAACCAATCAGAGGTTGGTTTGAACCCCTCGTTGTTGTTTGATTGGTTTTAGCGATGTGTTCTGGGAGTGACTAAATGCTGTCATGGAGTACCAAGGGTAACCAAGATGTCTCAAATGGGGAAATAAATTATTAAAAAATAATTTCTAGAATTGATATCAATTTTAACAGAACAAACACAAAAAATATTCACAGTGTATTGATTAATTTCCACTGATAATGCCTCATTTCAAGGAGGGTTTTGCCATTTTTCCCATCATTTTCATTACTTCTGATATGGTAAATTATCAGAGCAACACCAAACCGGATTAATGAACAATAGATTGGCTCTAAATATGATTTGAACATTTAAAAATGATGTCAGAAAAATGAACAAAAATGAATTCACAGTAAATTCATTGATTCCATTGAAAATGCTTGACAACAAAGAATATTCTGTGATTTCCCCTTCAATAGTACCGTATTTTATGGGTCGATATTTTTTTTCTCTAAAGTTGTGACCTCGACCTATTCACCGCATCGAATTATCTTAAAAAAAATAGTGATATATTTTACTTGTATCTGCAATTCCTCATTTTAATATCGTAATTCAAAATTTTCCACAGGATAATCTAAGGGCCTACTCCAAACACTCATTTGTATTAATACTTAATAGGACTATTGAATATGACCTCGTGTGTGCGTAATGCACTGTGTTCATAATCAAGTGAAAAAATAATAATCTTTCAAGTTACAATATCATTGGGATTCAAGACTGTGTCAGAAACAATAAAAATACATTGTTTACATTATATTTATACCGGACAGTTTATACTTTTGAATGATTCCTTTATCTCCACTGTGAAGTTGAAGTCTTCATTCAGACTTTCAGGACACTACAAGCTGTGTTCACTGGAACGTGACCTTCAACTGATAAGGATCATGCGACAGTCTTTGAAGTTGGGAAAGTTTTGGAAAAAGTGTTACATAAATTAATTGACACTAAACCTTGAGTATTTAATTGTTTCACAATTGCAGCAGCATAATGATTTAGGTCAATGTAAGGATAAGACAAGGATTGAAGTCGCTTGTGTAAACAGCATAAAGAATTTAATGATGATTTGACAGGTAACATAATGACGATGCTTGTATACATAATCAGTACACACGAGTAATATAAGTGATGTTCAATGTGATAAAATGCAACTTCTATGCTTTTTAATCACTCCTGTGTAATATTGTACCGTAAAATAGGCCGATCACTTTGATTATTTTAGTAGGCTACCATCGTGTTGGCACCAGTTATTAAACATAAACGATGCATTTTTGTGTTCTCCCATTCTTGTTTCCATCTCTGCCAACATCGACCTGTCCTCCACTTTGACTTATCTAATACTTAAACCTAGATTTTTGCCAAAAATCGGCCATTGGGTCTATCCCCCACATCGACCTATAGGCCATAAAATACGGTATACAAGTAATATGTGTAAAGTATATTTTTTCCTTTTTTTCTGAAAAAAACAAAAAAAACAAAACCAAAACCAAACAAAGATTCATCTATATAATAGGTTAATAATACAATAAAATTCACAATTAAGATTCATAAATTAGTTTATATATTGAGTGAAAACAACTAATTGACATATTTTAATTTTTATATTTATACAAAGTAATAAATTAAAAAAAAAAACAATACTTTATAATAAATCGTAAGAAATGGACACTTAGTGAGAAAAGAACCTTTGAACACTGGCCACACACAGTCTGGCTAACCACTGGAAATTTTTGTCGTACTTTGTCTCCCCCATGAAAATGTTCAAATGTTGGCAAGTATGGTGTAACTGTAATCTTGATGTGAGTTATCCTGTTAACCATGTGAGTTTTTCCACCCAAATGTACCCGGTGGGGGAAAATGTGCCTCCAGACTGGCAGTCTACATTTAACTCAGAATCTTCCAATCACTAGCAGGGTGCTCCTACCAACTGAGCTATCTGGGCCAACACCCACTGAACAACCTCCCCTCACCTTATCAAAATTCTGATCCCAGAAATCCATGAGACTCATTACCCAATGAATTATTAAGTTGGGTGCAAGATGGCCACAAACTCACATATTTTCAAATTTTATGCATTTAAAATAATTATAAAGGTATAAGACTCATTGCTTATGAAAGTATAATCAATGATATGAACTAAGGAAATGCCTGGAAAGTGTATCCATGATATTTCCGACCAGACAGTTCAGCAAGTAAAGCTGCCGTGTAGACCAGGTTTTGGAGCCCAGTCTGGGTGTGCATGTTTCCTCACCTGTTACAAATGGTGCCAAACCTGAGACGAAAAATAATTTCGTTCTTGACAATTCTTGTGTGAAATTTCAGTAAGAATGAAAATCTCATAAAGAAGGGAATAACGGGTACTAGATTAATCCTCAGTATTCCTGAACTCACACAGGCAAAATCAACACATTTCCTGACAAGATTAATTATGACATTAAATACTTATGAAAAATTTTGCTACCAAATCTTAATGGAGGAAGTTTTATTTTCCAAAATTTTGGGACAAACTGATTTATATAATATAAAGATGAATCAGATACTAAGCTACACCTAGTGAATCAGATACTGAGATGGCTACACTAAATGAATCAGATACTAAGACAGCTACACTAAATGAATCAGATTCTGAGGTGGCTACACTAAAGGAATCAGATTCTGAGATGGCTACACTAAATGAATCAGATACTGAGACGGCTACACTAAATGAATCAGATTCTGAGATGGCTACACTATGTGAATCAGATACTGATACGGCTACACTAAAGGAATCAGATTCTGAGATGGCTACACTAAAGGAATCAGATACTGAGACAGCTACACTAAATGAATCAGATACTGAGAAGGCTACACTAAATGAATCAGATACTGAGATGGCTACACTAAATGAATCAGATACATGTACTGAGACAGCTACACTAAATGAATCAGATACATGTACTGAGACAGCTACACTAAATGAATCAGATTCTGAGATGGCTACACTAAATGAATCAGATACTGAGATGGCTACACTAAATGAATCAGATACATGTACTGAGACAGCTATACTAAATGAATCAGATACTGAGACGGCTACACTAAAGGAATCAGATTCTGAGATGGCTACACTAAATGAATCAGATACTGAGAAGGCTACACTAAATGAATCAGATACATGTACTGAGACAGCTATACTAAATGAATCAGATACTGAGATGGCTACACTAAAGGAATCAGATTCTGAGATGGCTACACTAAAGGAATCAGATACTGAGATGGCTACACTAAACAAGATTACGTTAACTCATCAGCCCCTAACATCAAATTTAAACTCATCAAGATCAATAAATAATATAGACCTTTTTCACAGAATAGGGGTAATTGAGTTATTTTTGCAAATTCAACTATTGTAATATGTGTTAGTTTTTTCATAGTCATACACCCCTGAATTCTGACAGTGAACTTTTCCATCAATATAAATTGGTTAGTCTAGATGTGGTTTTCAAGGGATAATGATTTAATTTTGTTTAATTCTTTTCCAGGCTTTGATAGCATTGTACATGACAAGTGAAGCATATCCCTACCTCGGCAGGTACGACAGTGAAAAGTATTTCTTCAGTCCAAAGAAGAATGAGAAGTATCCATTTCCTAGCCTTCATGACACTGCCAGTGTAGATTTGTCCATTGTTGTCCCTGCATATAATGAGGAAGAAAGATGTAAGTTGTCAATTTCTGAATTTGACATTGTGTGTTTGTCTTTTTCACTCGCAGTACATTACATAGTAGGAATGGGTTTAATACAAGATGGAGGTTATTACATTATTCATGTTCTTAGCAGGTGATGAGTGGACCATTGTTATTCTGTCTTGTTGATAGGAAAGGTCAGATTAGATATCACTTTTGTAGTAACCTGATTCACTGAGTAAGGTGGCCTGTCACTGATATACATGTAAAGTTATATAATGAGATTTTAGGCAACAGTCAATTCATGTTGCCAGGGATCAGGGAAGTTGCAGAAAAACTGTTACCCAAGGCGGCTATGCTGAGGGTAACAGTTTTCATGACTTTTTTGATGCCAAGGAACAATATTTTGGCCGTTCCGAATATCCATGAAATTACTGATATATGACCAAATGAATATGAAGAATAGATAGATAAATAAATTATAAATGAAATGATCTGGCAAACTGTGTGACCTGATGAATTTAATAGCATATTCATGGGTGATGACTGCTGAACAAACAGATTACTGTTGCCTGATTGTCAAAAAAATATTTGCTCAAAATTTGGAAACAGTACAAAATGATATTTCTATGTAGGGCAATGGGTAATGATTCAATCTGTTGTCACCTGAGTGAGTATTATGCAGAATATTTTGATCACTTTAAACTTCCATTCAAAATCTTCTTGGCCAATTCTTTTCATATTCAGTTGATGACAGTTAAGGCCATGTAGCTCATGTAGCTCCATGTTACAGTTGAGTCAGATAAGAGATTGTGATATTTACAGAAATCATGTGTTTGACATCACCTTATGTTTGACATTTTAGTACCGACTATGATGGAGGAAGCTATGGAGTATCTGGAGAACAGACAGGTTAGTATCTGATTTGGTGTGACATTATAAGTGTAGCTATTATAACTCTGTATAAGACTGTAGTTATAGATTCTGTGGAACTTCAGCTTACAATTTTGGAAACTGACACTGCAGCAAGTTGTGAAATAGAAGCTACAGAACATTTGTCAAATTCCAGATAAGGTCTGTGAAATTATAGCTGTACATACACATGTATGTTAACTTTTCAAGGTGCTTGTTCATAAACTATAAAATCAGAATAGTTGTCTGAATTTATAATTTTTACTATCAACAAATGTAAAAAATATAATTTATTGTAGTGAATTAAAACTTGCATCTTTTTTAAAAGCATTAATTCTGAGGGTGAGCACACTAGTGTATAGTTGCTTTTATTCGTGGGAGATTTAATTTAGCTATGTTCACGGTCAAAGAAATCTCTGCGAAATTAAATACCTGTGAATATAATACCTTACACTTATCAGAAAGACAATTCGCAACTAATCTTGCACGAAATTTGATACCAGTGAACAAATTCCTTTCAGAAAAGTGCGAAATTTTCTCTCCGTGAAATTAAACGACTATACAGTAATTGACATATCAATTTATGTAATACTAGTAGTCATATCATTTTCAGAGTGCATCGCCATCATTTAGTTATGAGGTCATTGTGGTAGACGATGGCAGCAAAGACAAAACATCACAGGTAAGAGATAACAATCACAACAAATTCTACTCAAATATTTCCTCCTTTTATCAGATACTCTTTGTTGAGGCTGAGCCTCATTTACCTATTTGGCAAGATGTAAGAACAGTGTGCTGTAAACTTTGATGTTTGCAACCTCTTGTCAGCACAAGTTCTAGCTTTACTAGAGCTAAGCATATCACCTCTTGTCAGTATTGGTTCTAGTTTTACTAGAACTGGGCATATTACCTCTTGTCAGTTTAAGTTCTAGCTGTACTAGAACTGGGCATATCACCTCTTGTCAGTATTGGTTCTAGCTTTACTAGAACTGGGCATATCACCTCTTGTCAGTTTAAGTTCTAGCTGTACTAGAACTGGGCATATCACCTCTTGTCAGTATAGGTTCTAGCTTTACTAGAACTGGGCATATCACCTCTTGTCAGTATTGGTTCTAGCTTTACTAGAACTGGGCATATTACCTCTTGTCAGTTTAAGTTCTAGCTGTACTAGAACTGGGCATATCACCTCTTGTCAGTATTGGTTCTAGCTTTACTAGAACTGGGCATATCACCTCTTGTCAGTTTAAGTTCTAGCTGTACTAGAACTGGGCATATCACCTCTTGTCAGTATAGGTTCTAGCTTTACTAGAACTGGGCATATCACCTCTTGTCAGTTTAAGTTCTAGCTGTACTAGAACTGGGCATATCACCTCTTGTCAGTCTAGGTTCTAGCTTTACTAGAACTAGGCAGTCACCTCTTGTTAGTTTAAGTTCTAGCTTTACTAGAGTTAGCTAGAGGCAGATAGATCACCTCTTGTCAGTATTGGTTCTAGTTTTACTAGAGTTAGCTAGAGGCAGATAGATCACCTCTTGTCAGTATTGGTTCTAGTTTTACTAGAGTTAGCTAGAGGCAGATAGATAACCTCTTGTCAGTATTGGTTCTAGTTTTACTAGAGTTAGCTAGAGGCAGATAGATCACCTCTTGTCAGTATTGGTTCTAGTTTTACTAGAGCTAGGCAGTCACCTCTTGTCAGTTTAAGTTCTAGCTTTACTAGAGTTAGCTAGAGGCAGATAGATCACCTCTTGTCAGTATTGGTTCTAGCTTTACTAGAGCTAGGCAGTCACCTCTTGTCAGTATTAGTTCTAGTTTTACTAGAGTTAGCTAGAGGCAGATAGATCACCTCTTGTCAGTATTGGTTCTAGTTTTACTAGAGCTAGGCAGTCACCTCTTGTCAGTTTAAGTTCTAGCTTTACTAGAGTTAGCTAGAGGCAGATAGATCACCTCTTGTCAGTATTGGTTCTAGCTTTACTAGAGCTATATATGGCTGATCACCCTCTTGTCACCTCAGGTTCTAGCTCTACTGAACTATGGCTCACTATGGACCTATGGAGAAGTTGACCATTTTCCATACGGAAGGCAGGTGTTGTTTTTGGGAGGTACATGGTGAATGCATTTTTCTTCCACCTTTTAATAATGGCCACCTCCATAAATTGAAAAATTGAGTTGGGTGTGACATTAGACACCATCAAAGCAAAGCAAACTTAGTGGAAGCTCAGTGGTTGTACATTTACCTGGGAGGACTAGTTTTGAATCTTGGTTAGGTAACTGAGAGTTTTTCAATTTTTTTCTCACCCTGTCTTTGTACATTAAAGAGATCTTGGAGTGATGCATGACAGCAACAAAACAGACTGCTTATAGTGGGTCAGTTGGAAGTCGAATGTCGCATTGTCGCTACTGACTATAAAGCAGTTTACAGAAAAAAGGTTTTATCAGGATTCAACATGTATTACCGTCAAAGCAATACATATAGAATCCTGATCAAACCTTTTTTAAAACCTTAATGCAACTTGAATAAACATTAGTTATATGCTATAGAAGCAATAAATTTTGGGGGTTTTTGTTGTTTTTTTTTTGTTCTTTGCAAAATTAATATATAAATTGTTTCTGGGATATGGCAACAAAATCTGTATCCTAATTCCATGTTAAAACACTTAACAAGAATTTTAAAAGGATATAGAAATTAGTACATAGAGAGATTGAGCTGCAGTTAATTGACTTGGTGAAAAAATATGTTGGTCCTCAACATGTGTTCTGCTTAGAATTATTACTAATTTCATATTAGTTATCCCCTCGCAAATGAAGTTTGGCGGGGATGTAGGATTAGGCTCGTATGTACAATGTTACACTTTCTTGTCAGCACTGTAATAATTATATTTCTCAACAAATTTCACAAAACTTGATAATAGGGTTTACTATGGTAATGTCTCGGACAAAATTGCGTTTCATAACCTGCACTCCCTTTTTTTACAGAGTTATTGCCCTTTGATTCTTTCATTGAAATATTATTGTCAGCACTCTACAGGTATTATATTTCCGTTGCGAGGGGATTAGTATCACTTGTGATGCCTTGTTTATTTCATTCCAGAAAGCTCTAGAATACTCCAGAAAATATGACACAGATAAAGTAAGGGTTCTCACTTTAGAAAAAAACCGTGGTAAAGGAGGAGCGATTCGCCTTGTAAGTATTATGATTTTTTGTAAAGTGTTGTTTCATCCTTTCACCCCTGAGTGTCTGAGTTGTATACTCTTTTCTTTTGTTTAAGACTAGTCTATTATGGCCAATAGGGTTAAAAGGGTAAAATCTTGTTCTGGTAATGGAATGATCTTAATAAGTCAGATATACTTTTTTCATACCCCTTGCGGTGGCCAGTGGTACAGTCATGCCAAAGAATTTTAAAAATGGTAGTGATGGTATTCCATTGCCAAGCTCTCGGCATACGAAGCGAGCGCAAAGCACAGACTTCACATAGATCATTTAAAAGGACGATACTTGACGATTAAAACAAACGAGGTTGTCATGATGTCATGTGTAAAATAGACAGTCAATATAATTCTCAATTGCATGATGTCATGTGGTCAATCCATCAGATATAATTCACAGTGTGACTTCACAAAAAACTGGCGAGATCTCCATAAAAGTGAAAAATACTCGGGGGATTAAAACAAAAATCGAACAAACAAATCTTGTCATGATGTCATGTGTACATTACTAGACAGTCAAATATAATTCTACCAATTTGTCATGATGTCATGTGTACACTACTAGACAGTCAGATATAATTCTACCAATTTGTCATGATGTCATGTTTACATTACTAGACAGTCAGATATAATTTTACCATATTGTCATGATGTTTACATGTGTCAGACACTACTATGACAGTGTAGATATAAGTTCTACCAATTTGTCATGATGTCATGTGTACATTACTAGACAGTCAGATATAATTCTACCAATTTGTCATGATGTCATGTTTACATTATTAGACAGTCAGATATAATTCTACCAATTTGTCATGATGTCATGTTTACATTACTAGACAGTCAGATATAATTCTACCATATTGTCATGATGTCATGTGTACACTACTAGACAGTCAGATATAATTCTACCAATTTGTCATGATGTCATGTGTACATTACTAGACAGTCAGATATAATTCTACCAATTTGTCATGATGTCATGTTTACATTACTAGACAGTCAGATATAATTCTACCAATTTGTCATGATGTCATGTGTACATTACTAGACAGTCAGATATAATTCTACCAATTTGTCATTCATGAATTTTTACCAATCATGTGTACACTGTTCGTACTAGATATAATTTTATCAATTTTCATGATGTCATGTGTACACTACTAGACAGTCAGATATAATTCTACCAATTTGTCATGATGTCATTCTTCCAATTTTAGGGAATGTTTGTTGCAAGAGGGAAGTACCTACTCTTTGCTGATGCAGATGGAGCCACAACATTTAGTGATTATGTGAAGTTAGAAAAAGAAATGTCTCGAATCAACAAAAATTCCAACAATTTAGCAGTTGTGTGTGGCTCCAGAGCACATTTAGAGGAGGAATCTATTGCAAAAGTAATGTATTGTTTACATTAGTTACCACATCGTCAATAAAAGGTTCTTACTATATGTCTACCTGTCCTCTTGTTCTGATTTGTACTTACAAATAATGTGTCTCTCTCTCTCTCTCTCTCTCTCTCTCTCTCTCTCTCTCTCTCTCTCTCTCTTTCTCTCTCTCTCTCTCTCTCTCTCTCTCTCTCCTCTCTCTCTCTCTCTCTCTCTCTCTCTCTCTCTCTCTCTCTCTCTCTCTCTCTCTCTCTCTCTCTCTCTCTCATCCCCCTTCCCTCACATTTCCTCCCCTCTCTCTCACATTTCCTCCCCTATCTCTTATCCCCTCTACTTATATTTCTCACATACGCTCTCTCTCATATTTCTCCTCTCTATCTCTCTTATCCCTCTCTCTTTTGTTTCCTTTCCCAACTTTCTCTTGTCAGATTTTAAGATTTGTTTTGGACATTTCAGTCCCATTGTGTACTTATAGATGTATGCCAAATTCTTTTTTAACACACATATTCAAAGACACACACACACACTAAGTTGTACAGAACAGATCTTACCATAACTCTTTCTACTTTCTACATGTTCTGTATCATGATAATGATTAATTTTATAAATGACATTTTGTTTACACACATGTTTATTTCATCTTTTTCTATTTCAGAGATCTACATTTCGTACATTCCTAATGAAGTGCTTTCATTTTATTGTGTGGTTTTTGTGTGTTCGTTCTGTGAAAGATACCCAGTGTGGTTTCAAATTACTTACCAGAGATGCAGCTGTTTTACTTTTCTCTAATCTCCATGTTGAAAGATGGTAAATATTTTTTTATCATTTAATGTCATAACCATTGTCATGACATAGAAATTTCTTGTTTCTCATCTAAACCTTAAATGAAACCCATGTTTTAGAATTTGGACAATCTGAATTATCTCTGACCTATAAATTGATGCGCCAGAAACTTTAAGATAAATATTCAATCATCATCATCATCATCAGCAGCAGCAGCAACAACATTCAACATTAATCCAGCCTTTCTCTTTTTATATGCTTTTCTTTAGATGGGAAGTAACACTTTTATTCCTTTGCCAATTATAATGAAACTTGGACCATAGATTTAATATCAATATACCTCATACAATCTTGACAATGACCCGTGTCAGATTAAAAACACAGAATTTTTCACCCAAATATGGTATTTCTTGAATCAAAACTCAATAAGTTTCTTATTTATCATGCCATTTTGTTGAAATGGGGTAAAATCCCCAAAAGAGACATCAACATATTTTCTGTAATTTTCTAAAATAAAAATTGGTCATTTTCATTACACAACACATTCATGATGGCATATCTTAAACTGTTTGCAGTACTTTTGTTCATCAAATATTATTAATGTTTTTAGCTTGACATGACAAAATCCTGAGAGCTTATACTTCACCCACTGTGATATTTCACATATGGATTCCTTATTACCAGAGCTGTCATTTGGTACCTTGGATTTTGACCTAGTGACCTTGAACTGTGACCTACTTTTCAAAAACTTTAACCTTGGCTATAGCTTTTAAACCATGAGGGATAAGGCTATATTTCACATATAGATTTTTTATGACCAGAGCTTTCATTTGGTACCTTAACTTTTGACCTACATGTACTTTTCAAAAACTTTAACCTTGGATTTTGACCTACTTTTGAAAACTTTAATCTGAGCTGAAGGAATCAAAATGTTTACCATACCCTGACCTTAAAACCTGACAACTGTGTGTCAAATACCTATTTTGATCACTTACACCTATTTTCGGTGAGCTTTGTTGTCTTCTGACAACTCATTTAATATCATTTCAAGAACCAAGGATTAATTTGTTTATCAATTGTAACATTCTACTATATTGTTTGTACAGGGCATTTGATGTCGATCTTCTATATATAGCGCAGTATCTTAGTATACCTGTAACAGAGGTCGCTGTGCAATGGACTGAAATAGAAGGTGAGTTTTGATAATTTTATATATATTATTACCGTCATTTATTATTAACACTTAACCATATGTTATGGGTCTGAAGCCCATACAATTGCCATTGTCTTTAATTATACAAATACATCGTATAGGGCTACAGTAGAACCTGTCTTGAGAGACCACCCCATCTATCACTTAAATGTGGTCTTACAAGACAGGTGCTCTTTCATGAGAGTGGTCTTACAAGACAGGTGCTCTTTCATGAGAGTGGTCTTACAAGACAGGTGCTCTTTCATGAGAGAGGTCTTACAAGACAGGTGCTCTTTCATGAGAGTGGTCTTACAAGACAGATGCTCTTTCATGAGAGAGGTCTTACAAGACAGGTGCTCTTTCATGAGAGTGGTCTTTCAAGACAGGTTCCACTGTACCAGTTAACCTTGCCACATCTGTAGCATGTGAATACTGAGTTCTATTAATTATTAGTGCCATATTTTTTTTTTACGGAAAAATGACCGTTTTGGATTTTGGTCTATTTTGAATGTTAAAGTTAAGAAGATTTATTAAGTTCAAGTTACTGTAAATCTTGAATTTTTTGCAGGACTTTTTTTTCATGAAACACTGGTTCTGATTTTATTTTACACGTTGATATTTTCGCGATTGTAAAAGCCTATTTCCAGACATGATTTTTTTCTGATTTAATCGGAAATCTGGTTTTTTTTTGCTTGTCCGTTTTCTGACTTTCAACTTGAAACTACATTTTTTATTTAACATCAGCAAATTCAGATTTTGCAGTTTTTGTCGTACTTCAGTTTTGTTTTACTTGTTTCTTACAATTGATGCAAAATCCGCTTTGATTAGTGGGTTCTAACTGCCTTATAAAAGACGTAATACAATTGGTTGTACTGCTCCAAAATGTGTTTCTTGTGTAGAATGTCTTTTGTGGAGATTCTTGCAATAATATTAAGCTCTAAGATGTTGACAGTGTAGTGAAAAATGTATAAATTCGGCACTTGTACAAATAAATTTGGCACTTGTACAAGTAAATTAACTTACTTACAATTGTTGAAATAACTCAGTGCTGAATTCATCTACGGTAATACCTGCCTATAAAAAAGCTATTTTTATAGCTTAAAATTGGCCCAAATGGGAATTTTGGCCTACCTAGCTTGCAGCAGAGACACCATCTACTCAGAAGTTGGAAATACCTTCACCAAATTTTAGCAATTTCAGTATCTAGATATATTTGCACCAACCTGGTAATTTTCGGCACTTGTACATGTAACTTTGGCGCTTATCTTTTCAGCTTCAGGTATTTTTAGCACTTGAACAGGTAATATCGACAGTTAATAATAATTAAGATAGATAAATTAATATCTCATGATGAATATAAATTCATAAATCAATTAATATCTCATGATGAATTTAAATTGATAAAAAACAAATTTTAACACATGTATTTGGAAGTGCCAAAAATTTATAGTATTATTGCCAAAATTGGCAAATGGGAATAAAAAATATATATTTCTAAAAAAATCTAACTTTTTTGGAGTCATTTAAGGTGCCAGGAAATGATGAGAGTGCAGAATTTTGCACCTTTTTATCCAGAACATCTGGGGGCCTACATGGCCCCAGACCCCCGACGATAACATTTTGCAACCCATATTTTCCTACTTTTTTTTATTATAACTGAAAATCATGTCTGCATTTCACCATACCAGACAAACTAGAATTTTATAGTCGCCAGATGGATCTCTCGCGAAATTACATGTAAATAAAATTCTCGCAAATAAAACTAGATTTACTGCAATAAGGGGGTGAAAAATATCTTGTTATAAGGTGAGCTTCATGATCTTTAATCACACTGTACTTTTTTCGTCTGTTTCAGGTTCCAAGCTTGTCCCAGTGTGGAGTTGGCTACAGATGGGCAGAGATATATTGTTAATTAAATTAAAATATCTTATCGGTGCCTGGAAGATTAATTCTAAACCTAAACGTGACTAAATTTGAATTTTGTAGTTTTTACTTTAGGTCTCATGTTCTTTGACAGCATTCTTTATATATGTATATAAATATGTACTGGGGCCCGTTTTACGATAGGTCGTAAGTCCTAAATCCTAAGTCTTAGTCCTAATTGTCATGGGATGTGATGCGTTACCATGGTAGTTAGGACTAAAAGTTAGGATTTAGGACTTGGACCTTTCGTAAAACGGCCCTAGTACATATGGAAATTTTCGATGCTGGATATTTTTTCCCCTTTTGTGACAGAAAACATATTCACTTTGTCATGAATTTGCCCTAAATCACCATAGCCTCATGGATTACATGTACGTCCACACTTCATTTATTTTGCTTGAAAAGTTTGAATGTAAATTCTGTCATGGTGATTGACTTGTGTATTCATGTATATATCTGTATTATTATCGCCCCTGACAGGGGCTTCTTATTTCTGTTTCAAGTTTGTAAACAATCTTTTAAATATAAACAAGTAAATAAAGATTGGTTGATGGAACTGAAATGGAAAAAATTTGGATGAATTTTTTTTTTTTAATTTATTGGAAAAAAAAATTTGGGCGGCAGCATTTTGGGTGGATGGGCAAGCAACATCAAAAAATCGAAATTTTATTTTTGGCCCCATATAAAATTTGCCCTCTCATTTAAGGCGAAAATTAAACAGGATTGAAAATTTCCATGTATACATAATATATATCTTATTGGCAATTGTATTGGAATAGATAAATTATGTGCATTTCTGTATGTAAATATTATATTTAGGAGTAAGAATGGTATTTCGAGTTTTAAATGTGAAGAGCTCCAGATAAGGGGAGTGAGAAAAAAAAATTGAAAATCAGCTTTGAAATTTAAAATTTAAATTTAAATTTAAAACAGGGGGTGAAATTACTCATTGGAAATTGAAGTTACAAATTGTAATAGTGTCAGTTTATATATAATTATGTAAAACACCCTTTAAATATTTAAAAATACCCTTTAAGAATTTTGATTTACCCTTTAAATTTTATTTCTGGGAGTGAAATACCCTTTACCTGAAAATCTTATCTGGAGCTCTGATGTGTATGTAGTTTAATATTTAAAGACTATTTAATCTTTCATGACATTAGCAGTTTTATTATAAAAGATCGTAGGAAAATCATATACCGTTAGTGTCAGACTTTAGCAATCAACAAAATGCAGTAATTTCTATTTTTTCAAATATCTTTATTAATTAATCATCAAAATTTATGTTAATTGTTTATTGGTTTATCTTTACATATTTTTTATATATACTTTATGATTTATTTTTTAAATCCTGCAATTATGAGTCACAAAATAAAATTTAATGGAAATGTATAATGAAAATAAAACATATAAACAGCAGACTCAAATGTCCACCAGGACCCTGTTGTGCATCTATTTGTTAAATTTAACTAACGGTTAAATATAACCCCAGTTTAAATATTGTAACCGAGGGTTATATAACCTATAATTGAATTTTGATAACAGTTAAAATATGTAACCAAGTCTCAAAATATGGCTAAATTTTCCACATCTAAGCAATGATTTGACAAAAGTTATATTTAACCAATCATTCAGCAACAGCATTTAACCTCATGTTAAATTTTAATCTTTGGTTATGATATTTAACCGAGGGTTAAAATTTATTCAGTAGATGAACAACTGGGTCCAGTTGTTTAGGCCACCTTCAACTCATCAATCCCAGTGGTCATATTTAGACTCGGTGAAATCAATAAGTGGTACAGGTTAATGTCGTAATTTGAGAGTGAACTAATTGATGTTGCATGTAGAATTATTACAACATTTGTAAAATATTTATATTCTAAATCATACACCCCTAAATACTGGCAGTGGACTGAACCATTCTTTGAAATGGACAAGTCCAAATGTGACTTCAGGGGGTGATGAGTTAAACATGCAGCAGGTTTTCCTTGTGAGTGGCCTTTATTAACAGATTTGAGTGTGAATTACAGTCTCAAAAATCAAAGATCTGCGTCTGACTTTTACATGTTAAAAATTAAACCAAAGTAGCATTTAGAAGGTTGGATACAATGTTCTTAGACAATTCACTTTAAATTGTACAATTTATTTACATTTTTAAAGATTTTTCAAACCTGATTGAGGTTTACATTTTTTTTTAAAAATGTCCCAAGTTAATATTTACTGTTTGTCATCAATTCTCTTTGTTCATGTTTTCAGGGGCTGATAACTCTTTAAAGTTTAAGTTTAAGACTTAAATATTTTACTCTCGGACCCTGTCATTTTTCTGGCCATATGAGTCCAAGGACCTAACAACACTAAATCAGTGAATGTTTATTCTGTAATCTTTTTTTCTTTCTAAATGTTCTGTTTCCTTTGTAAAGTTCATTCATCTTTAACTTCTGTTCCACAGTCCTTGTCAAAAGTAACGCTCAAAGTCGACTTTATGATCAATATTGAACCCAGTTTTTTGAGGACTGAATTCAGGCAAAATTTAGTGAAAAAGTCCTGGACCTAAGCAGTTGAAAGATAATTTTCAGCCCTTTGGTATCTTTAGTGAAGAGGTTCTTATTTACATGCTGTGGCATTTGTGTGTAAGATAGGTTAAAATTTTATTTTTATTTATTTTTTTTTTTATATTACTTGACGAGTTAACATAACTACATCATTAAAAACAATATCAAAAAACCAAAAATTCTATAATCCAACATTTTTTTGCATTTAAGGAAGTTGCATTGTCTTAGACAGTATGGCTCCTTTTGGCCCCATACATCTGAGGTTGGAATATAGTTTTTATGGGTTATAACAACCTATTATGGGTTGACTCCAAAGGCTATCTTGTTGGCAGTAAAACGCTGTTTGTTTTTTTTTTCGGTTGATACTAGAAAATAAAGTCCAAAGTTAGAATTGAATTTTTACAGAAGAGTCAAACATTTTGGTGAAAATGAAATTCAATTTACATTTGTAGTTTGAATATTAATATTTTGATATAAAACATAATTCTACTTATTCTTGCATTTTTAAAAACACTTCTTGTGTGTCTGTTTAAAATAATGCAATGAATGATATTCATGGCTTTCCAGTGGTTAGAGCATCGTGCTTTAAACCATGAAAAAACCTGAATGTTGTGAAGTAGTCTATGCAACATCACAAAATTCTGACGTAAGTTACTCTAACGTCGCAGTCTGGCACAGTAAAATTTCCCGGTTGAGGCATTCTGATTGTGTATGCATTCAGGGGTTAATGTAGTGATCAAAGTGAGTGAAATATAATGACTGGATTATTCGGGTTAAAAAGTGGGGGGGGGGGGGGCATTTGCATAGGAATAAATTAGCTTGGTTTGATTCAGAATCAAAGTATTTGCTTAATCATTCAATTGATTGATTAGTTTTTGCATATTTTTAAATCAAAATCATAAAGTAGCATTTTCTTAGTTTTTCATAATTTCAAAATAAATATTTAAATCAATATCTAAACCATTGTTTTATGTTTTATCATTTTAGTTGAAAATAGGTTTTGGACTGAAATCTCAAAATACACATTTTTATAAGGATTCTTTCAGATTCTGTTCAAGTTTATGAAATGTACATTATCTCATATCAGTTTCACAATTAGGTCAATTTTTTCTTATTTTGCCACATTTAGGTCATCTTTGTTCTGAATACCTATATTTTTTACAGTGTGTGTGGATCGTATAAATCTAAGGACTTTCTTGACAGCTCAGGTAAAATGACAGCTAGAGTTGATTCTCTTTTGTGTGGGCAATAAATGTTTCCATTTGAGTTTAATGATGATATCACTTTTGTTTTCATTATAATTTAAATGATATCAATCATGAATCACTTTGAATTATCTATTAATTTACAAATATCCAAATTTTGTAAAAAAGAAATACCTATATATGTAATTATTCAATTTGCAATAAAACAAATATGTATTGTTTTAGATATATTAATGTATTATTTGTTTATTTATTTCTTTCAAATTTTCTTAAACACAGCTTTCATGTTTGGGATATTATATATAATATATATATATATATTACAGAGCCCCTTTGGTGACATACGGTACAGAATTTATTTCTCTAAATTATGCACACAGTTTACATATATTGTGTCAACATTTAATTTATAGAGTTTAGGTATATTGTGTGCAGTTTAGGTATATTGTGCACAGTTTAGGTATATTGTGTGCTCAGTTTAGGTATATTGTTTGCTCAGTTTAGGTATATTGTGTGCTCAGTTTAGGTATATTGTGTGCACAGTTTAGGTGTATTATGTGCACAGTTTAGGTAAATTGTGTGCTCAGTTTAGGTATATTGTGTGCTTAGTTTAGGTATATTGTGTGCACAGTTTAGGTGTATTATGTGCACAGTTTAGGTAAATTGTGTGCACAGTTTAGGTAAATTGTGTGCTTAGTTTAGGTATATTGTGTGCTTAGTTTAGGTATATTGTGTGCACAGTTTAGGTGTATTATGTGCACAGTTTAGGTGTATTATGTGCTTAGTTTAGGTATATTGTGTGCACAGTTTAGGTATATTGTGTGCTTAGTTTAGGTATATTGTGTGCACAGTTTAGGTAAATTGTGTGCACAGTTTAGGTATATTGTGTGCTTAGTTTAGGTATATTGTGTGCACAGTTTAGGTGTATTATGTGCACAGTTTAGGTAAATTGTGTGCACAGTTTAGGTATATTGTGTGCACAGTTTAGGTATATTGTGTGAACAAATTGGGTATATTGTGTGCACAGTTTAGGTATATTGTGCAGAATTTAGATGTATTGGTGCAGTTTAGGTATATTGTTTGCACAGTTTAGGTCAATTGTGCACAGTTTTGGTATATTGTGTGCACAGTTTTGGTATACTGTGTGCACAGTTTAATTAAATGTACCCTTGGTCAAATAGTTCAATATATTCATTCAAAATGCCTCTGTTGTTTCTGGACATAGGCAGTCGGCTAATCTCCGTTATTTAACCTGGATGTATGGTCATAAAAAGCTAGAACTGGTCTCGTATTACCATCGATTATCACCATCTTTGCAGGTTGTGTTTCTATAACGGCATTTTCTTTGGTACATGTACACATATGACTGTGCTCTTTGGGATGAAGCAGTTGTGTTACATTTTATCATAAACATACCAGTGTTCATTGCTGCGTGTATGATTTATGTCAAATACGGCATGTGTTTATATGAACTTCACTAAACAAGTCAACTTTTACAAATATTTCCAATTGATAATTTCTCTCTCAATACTTCATCAAACATTTATGATTACATTGAGGTTATTGATGTTTCTCTATTAAAGTTACAATATTTTGAAATCTATTCGATTAGTTTTTAGGAATACCGCCTTGATTCATAAATACATTTGGAAATAGACTCGCTGAAAACGTGTATAACCATGTGTTTTTTAATTATAAATGTATGTATTTTGCCAACATACTTTGACAAAGTAGTGTTAAATGGAACAGAACTTTATTTTTAAATTCATAGCCATTTCTTTAGAAGCATAATTTTGTTTGCTGACAAAATGTTTTATTATATTTAGTATGCTAATTTTTGGCAGTCAATATCTTTATGCTTCTTTATATTTGATAACTGAGGTATATCTATCTGATTTAAATTCTCCCCATGCTCAAAGATCACAGATGACAATATGTAGATGGAGACTGTGGATTCCGGAAACTATGAACCATGAAATTAGCCAACCAGTTTGGATACCAAATACACTTTTTAAATTGATATAACATGATTACAAGTGCAAACTCTACATGTGACACACTACATGTATTTACAAGGTTTACTTCACTGGGAAATCGGGACACATCTGTTGTTACCAATCAGACATGCCCTTACTATTAACTGTGATTGGGCTGTATATATACATTATATATATATATATATATATATATATATATATATATATATATATATATATATATATATATATTTCATATGGTCTGTGTGTTATGCAGCTTTATAACAGATTACATATATATTTTATATGTAACACTTATATTAAAGCTTAGCGGCAATTTGATTGACTAATGTGCAGCAAACTGAACTACTTTTGTTCACTACATACTTCATTCATCTGAAGGTTGGCGATGACATCACTTGGTGTTTGTGATGTCACTTGAACTTGAATGGGGACAATCGAATAAAACATGTTGTGTAAATGATTTTAAAATTTTGTTATATTCAAGTTGGCAATTTTGCTAATTTCAACATCTGATAAAGTATGCTTAGATGTAAATAATAATTTAAAATGTAGGCTACATACATGTATGTATTCATATATAAGCAATATTTACAGTATGTTTCTGTGCATGTATTTTACCTAATTGGAACAAAATGGTTAACTCGACAGAAAGGAGAATAATGATTCTCATCCCCAGTCATCAGAAAATGCCATTTCTATTGTATATGTTTGATCATATGATAAAAAGAATCTGTCACAACTTTCCGTGATACCCGTTATGAATTTTCCATGGAAAATTCAAAAACTTGTATCATAAATGTGATATGAATGAAAACTTGTGACAGATCCTATAAATATGCTAGGCTTTATATATTGCTGATTTATTCACAAAATTAAACAATTTTTTTATATAAATTCACCAAATGAATTTGGAACTAATATGCAATGAATTCAGTGGCAAAAGAAGAAATATTATGGGTTAAACCCTTTCACACCCCTATATCTTAATGGTATACTCTTCTCAGTTGTATTAGATAAGTCTATTATGATTTAAAGGGTTAGATATTAAAATAAGATGATATTTTGACTATTTCAGGAGCATAGTTTTTGAAAATCAAAATTTTACATTTGGCAGATAAAATGTTTTAATGAGCTCTTTACTTTTACTTGTACATCACCCACTCTACTTTTAAATCATTATGTTTCATTTTTTATGATTTATTTATTTGTCAGAGTAATTGTTTGAATTGTCAAAAAAATAAATATGGTAATAATAATAATAATAAATAAAACAAAAATAAAAAAAACAACAAAAAAACAATTAACTCATCAATCCCTGAAACATACCGGTAATGGCCGGAGTCTTCTGTAAATCAATGACTTAGGCCAGTTCAAATGTGTCTTCAGGGGGTATAAAAATCAGCAAAACAATTTAGGCAGCTCCAAAAAACATTTAGAAAGAAAATAAATGAAGTAATGATATATTATAACAATGTCCTTTACCAGTAAAACTATTTGTGACTGAATGGTGAGCAATTACAAAACTTTAACCAAAACCTTAACCAGACAGGTGAAACCCAGACAAAACCTACATTCCCTTCACCCACCCCACCTGGATCCACCAGTAAGGTATTGTATATCATTCTATACTTTTTGATAAAAACATTTAATCAAGCTTAGCAATCTTCCAAATCCTCCCTGAAAACATAACGAAATGGATTTTATATTCGATTTGTTACGTTGTACATTCTATGTGTGTTTTCACTGAAATAAGTGATAGCTAGTGAGGTTGTGTTAATTAAATTCTTATATTATCTTGTTGTGATCTCTATCCATGTTTTGGTAACATGTGAATTAATTATGACAAGTAGCACCACCATCTTTTATGTACATACATTGTAGATCTTGCTTGTACACCTTTGTCACCGTCCCACTCAATAGTTACTAGTACATAACAGTGCCATTACATGGTAATCCTTACCAGATTGAACTAGTGGGGATTTCCCCTCACAAGCATTGACATTATCATAGGATAATAGGGCAAAGCCTTTTCATTATAGTTTTGTGAAGACCACAGATTGTTTGTCTCTCTTTGTTTTTGTGACAGATTGTTGTAAATCATGTTTGTTACAACCATTGTCTGTTTCCATAAGTCTACATGATACGATGTACTATAATCAATCATTTTTTCTCCTATTTTATATATGTATTTGTCAGAGTGTTTGATTGTCAAAAAAATTTGTATAATAATAATAATACATAAAACAAAAATTCAAAAAAACAATGTGAATCCATCCAAAAAAATGAATTGGGTTCAATGTTGCCATAACTTCTCTCTCTCTCTCTCTCTCTCAAAACTCTCTCTCTCCAAAAAACATTTCTCTCTAATGATATCTCTAACTCTGTCCTCTACCTCTCTCTCTCTGAATCTCTCAATTACAAAACACCACACACATCCAACTTGACTGTTAATACTGATTAAAAATCTAAAAAGGAGGTTCATTACCTCTCCTACATTAGTATAAGCTTTCAAAGGAAAAGTTTCCCTCCCATTTCACCCTGTCCATGTTTACATTACTGTACAAAAGTATTTGGATCAGCAAAAATTCCAAATAGTTTTTGCTCTCCTGAAAATAAGTAAGATATATAGTGTTCATGTTATACAATAATCATTTCTACCTAATTAACTTCTGCAAAAATATGACCATAAAAAGTCTCAGAAATGTTTGATTTGAATAGAGTAACTGGATAATAGCAAAGTCAGTTTTGTTGACATTGTTTGGTCTCCATTGTCGGCCATCTTGGATAATGTTTTAACCTCTACAATGTACAGCTTCTGACATAATCCTGTCATTTTTCTATTTTATGTACACATGTATCTATGGGGTTGCCGTTTGAGCTGTGCTTTCTATGAGAAATCATTTTCCTTCTATTCAAATCCAGTTTGTCTACAGTGAAACATGTCTTGAGAAATGACTCCACCTGCCACTAAAATGTGGTCTTTTCAACTTGATGGTAATACTGATTAAAAATCTAAAAAGAGGCATTACCTCTAAACATTAGGTAAGATTAAAGGACTTATAATCATGTTAATCTCTTGTGGTTTCTTTCATGTGGTCAGCATTCCAGACAGGTTGCTCCATTAAGTGAGATATAGGTGATCCCTCTGTAAATACAGGTTTCACTGTGTTAAGATTTTATTTTGTCTCTGTCTTCTATGTTGTATCTCCTTATTTCCAGGTAATTCCCCCACTTTCTTTCTCCATGGATATCTCCATCTTGTCTTTTTTCTTTTTTCCTTCATCTGTTTCCCTAGATCGATCATTTGTATCTGTGAAACACTTGCTTGAGAAACGCCTCTCTGCCAAAAATGTGGTCTTTTCAAGATGGGTGGTCTGTTAAAAGAGGCTTACAAACATTGTGATATTGGATTTATAATGTTAATCTCTACTTACTCCATTAATCTCAAAACCTAGCCCTTGCTGATTCTCTCTTCCGTGTAATTAAGTGATCGTATTTTATTTTGTGTGAATATTACGACTGTAATAATCAGGTTATTCCCCCACTTTCTTTCTCCATGTATACACCAACTGTCTTTTTACACCAAATGTTTTTGCTTGTCAGAAACAAAAATACTATTTTGATATTAAAATCAATTCCTAGTTTCTCACATGTTCAAAAGATGTAATCTATTTCACATCTGTTTCATTGGGGAAAAAATATCAAAATTATTACTTTCCGAGTGATACTGTGCTTCTTGTTGACCAAGATTTTTGATAATTATTTGCTCTAAGAAGAAATTGCTCTTAATTATTTTTTCAGTAAAATGAAAGGTATTATCATTTTTATTTAGTTTCTAGAAAATTATATAATATTGTATATGTATGATATATTAATGTAAACTGGAGCATATAAAATAAAATATCATTAATCTTTATTGTTTTCACTTTTTTTTCTGTTCTACTTTCATTTTGTACATTGGAACCTGTCTTGAGAGACCACTCTCATGAAAGACTACATGTCTTTGGATAACATATTCTGAAAACCACTTGGTTAAATAATCCTTTAAATAAATCCTCTATTGAGAGACCACATTTTAGTGACCACATTTTAGTGGCAGATTGGGTGGTCTCTTAAGACATTGGTTGATATTTATTATGGTTTTAATTATTTGTTTTATTTTAAAGTTATTTTATGTCCAGTATTTTTCATTTGTATGAAGATGTCACCTGCTATAGGTGAAATGTAAATTTGCACCTGTGCTATGGACTGGAGTTATGTAAATACGATAGATTCTATATTGTATACATAGTATTGATTAACCCATTGACCCCCTAAAGACACATTTGGACTGGTCTAAGTAATTGATTTACAGAAGGGTCAATTGTTTTTAAGGGGTTGGTGAATTAATTTGTATAGGCCTACATGTAAGTTGTGATTCAACTTTTTTTCACAACTATATCTCCGTTTAGCTTTTTCTGTTCTCTAAAAATCTGCTAGCAATCGGTCAATCTTCAGTATTCCTGACATAAACTGACAGGAAAGATTTGACAAGGTAACCACAGATATGAGTAAAAACGGGAAAAATTTTATGTGTCACATGCTTTACTTCTACGGTGCCCCTTTAGTGACATAGAATACAGTATATTTTTTATAATATTGTGCACACAGTTTAGTTATATTGTGTGCACAGTTTAGTTATATTGTGTGCACAGTTTAACAAATATTATATCATGTGCACAGTTTAGTTACTGTATATTGTGCACACAGTTTAACTATATTGTACAGTTTAACATTCATTATATTGTGCACATAGTTTAGTTATATTGTGCACAGTTTAATTATATTGTGTGCACAGTTTAGTTATATTGTGCACACAGTTTAATTATATTGTGTGCACACTTTAACTATATTGTGCCCACAGTTTAGTTATATTGTGTGCATAGTTTAGTTAAATTGTGCAGTTTAACTATATTGTGCACACAGTTTAGTTATATTGTTCACATAGTTTAGTTATATTGTGTGCATACTTTAACTATATTGTGCACACAGTTTAGTTATATTGTGTGCACAGTTTAGCTATATTGTGCACACAGTTTAAAAATATTGTTTAACTTTATCTGAATAGAAAAGAAGAGAGGCATTATGTCGCTCACCTGGCAAATTTGTTCAACATTGCATAAGAAGTCAAAATGTCTAAAAATTATATTTTCTGTTTAATTAGTTGATTTTGAAAAATGTTTCTATTTGTGACTCCTTTTGAAGCTTCTATGTGTACTAGCCCCTTTGCAAACACGCAGCTTTATATTGAGATAGTTCCTGCAAAATTTTGTTCAACCATAATTTTTTTTTAATTTGTAAATGTCTAATGTTGATTATAACTGATATACTGTTAAACCTAAATTGAAATCTGATCATAAACAATCGTATGGCAAGCAAATGTTCCATGGTATGGTTTTATACAAATGACTTATTATCCCAAAACTGACAGACCTTTTGTCGACAAGGATATAAGGAAAATGTTAGGAATTATCTGAATAATCGTTGTGACAATGTTTCAATGTCACAGGCTCAAGTGTCAAGGTCACAGGCACCTAGGTAAACAGAAAAATGCTTTTCGTCAACTTTGATTTACCTCTTCTCAAAAATAATGGGAGCTGGCCTGGCTCTGTCAGTAGCACGCTTGACTCTTGATCATGAGGTCGTAAGTTCAAGTCCAGTCGGCGGCAGATTGGTTTCCTGTCTTTCGAATGAGACAGTTAAAACCAAGGTCCCGAGTCACAGTAGGTGTCAGCATGTTAAAGAACCCTCACAGCTCAATGGCCATAAGTTCCGATCAGAGGCCAAAATTTGAAGCCCTTCACCGGCATTTGGTGACGTCTCCATATGAATGAAAGATTCTTGAGTGGGACATTAAACAACAATAAACAAACAAACAAATAAAAAACAATAGACTCAAACCAAACCAAACTTGCCAGAAGCTAACCTCGTTTGAAGCCACATAGGTTTTGAAAATGCCAAGGGCCTAGGATCCATATGGCTCCAAATGGGCAAAAAAGGGGTCAAAACTTGGTAATCTTCTCATAAACCCAATGGATGATTAGGTTTCTTTCAAATTTGGTATACATCATTGTCAAGTCCATAGCTACAATTTTTTTAAATGCAATTGACAAGACTCTAACCACCAGGTTATGTGGATTTTATAATAGACATATTGTATCCAAAGATATATTATAAAGTTGTTCGTTGGGCCTCTTTTTAAATATTCAGATATAGTTAAACTTTGTGCACAAGATAGTTAAACCAGTTTGAAAAATTGTCACGGTCATGGGGTTGAAGGTTTAGATCACAGGCATGTAAGTAAACAAACAAAATTTTGCAGAAACTATCCCCATATTAAGCCACACAATGATTGCAAAGGAAAAGTGACTAAGAAACATAGAAGCTCCAAAAGAAGTTACAACTGGGAACATCTTTGAAAATCAACTAATTAAACAGAAAATATCATCTTTTAAACATTTAGCAATGTTGAACAAATTTGCCAGGTGAGCGACCCAAGGCCCCATTGGGCCTCTTCTTAAATATTCAGATATGGTTAAACTGTGTACACAATATAGCTAAACTGTGCACACAATACAGCTAAACTGCATGCACAATATAGTTAAAAATTGTGCACAATATAGCTAAACTGTGCATACAATATAACTAAACTGCACACAATATGATATTTTTTAAACTGCACACAATATAACTAAACTGTGTGAACAATATTGTTAATCTGTGTGCACAATACAACTAAACTGTGCATACAATATACCTGAACTGTGTGCACAATATAACTAAACTGTGCACACAATATAGCTAAACTGTGCACAATATAGTTAAACTGTGTGCATAATATAACTAAACTGTGCACACAATATAACTAAATTGTGCACACAATATAATTAAACTGTGTGCACAATATAACTAAATTTTTTGCACAATATAATGAATGTTAAACTGTGTGCACAATATAACTAAACTGTGCACACAATATAATTAACTGTGTGCACAATATAACTAAATTATGCACACAATATAATGGATGTTAAACTGTGCACACAATATAACTAAACTGTGCACACAATATAGTATTTGTTAAACTGTGCGCACAATATAACTAAATTGTGCGCACAATATAATAAAAAATATACAGTATTCTATGTCAGTAAATAGGTGCCGTTGTGAACTGATGCCAATACAGTGAGGGTTCTTTTACATGCATGCAAGCATACATAAAGAGAGACAGACACACGCTAAGTACATGTATATATCATAAGTATATTGTTGTCAATTTAGTCTGTGCAACACATGATGCTGGGAAGCCGCTAAATTTGATCAAATGATAGCTAGGCCTATATATGTCTGACTATACAAATATTAGAAAGACTCAGTTTCACCATAATCTATTGATTACATGTGTAGTACAACACTGTAGTAGCATGATCTGTAACACCATAAATGTATTTACAGTCACACTTGTATTAAAGGTCAACTCGGTATAAAGGGCACCTGCCTATATGGGCCATTCAAACATGACCTTTGTTAACTTATTTTTATAATGAATAAATCTCTGTACAAAGGCTGCCTGTCTATAATGGCTACTTTTGTCTGTGGCCTTTATAATTATAGACAGGTATGACTGTAGGCCTACCCTAAACTGATGAAACTTTTATTGCTCTCTACATGCACAAATTTTCGAAACCTTTGTCAGGACATGGACTTCTTTTCTAAATTACCCATGACAAAACTTACAATGTACATGTATATCATAAAAGTCTAAATGTTTATCAGTTCCATTTTGTAGGCCTATTTGCAAAAAAAAAAAGGAAAGAAAGAAACAATGGAAAAATTAAAGCAAAACTTCCGGGGACTGATATATATCTACAAAGCCTGGACAAAAGTATTTGCATGCTATCAATTTTTACAATATATTTCATATAAAACTACATTTTTTAAAAAAAATAGTGTGAAGCCATTTCTGATTGCATTTCAATAGAATTTTCATCATGAAACAAAGAATTAAACCCAGTTTCATTATATATTTTGATTTTTAAGTTCTAAATAAGAAATTTAAAGATTTATTTATTTAAACAGAAACATTTAATTTTGTAATGACAACTACTTATATGGGTAAGTAAAATTGTGACGTCTATATTTTACTTTCTGTTTCAATTGTTAAGTCCTTGAAATTACAAATTAGAAAATTATATACAGATAATCAATGAAACTTGGAAACATTCTCTGTTTCTTGGTAAAAATTCTATTGAAACGTAATAAGAAATGGCTTCAAAATATTTTTTCAACAAAATGTGGTTTTATATGAAATATATAGTAAAAAATTTTGTCCCGTCTCTGTACTTTAAAAAAGGTATATTGATCGACTATAAATTGAACGTTAACAGAAATATGAAACATCGGCTGTTTGTAACTGAACAGATGTTACACAGACGTTCTTGGCCTACTTTCGATTTCGAAGTCACGTGGATTTATTTGGTCATATGACTTCATTGTCACATGATTCCAAAAGCAAACACACCGGATACTGTAAGCATAGAAGGTAGGTGATAGGTAGGCATACCAAGTTCTTTTTTGTAAGTGAGAGGGTCTTAACCCTGCCCGGGGTTTATTATTTTAATTTCAGTGACAATCTCAATATATATTGTGTTTAATGCGATCTCCTGTTCTGTAATCTTTCCTGTCGATGTTAAAAATGCATGTTAAACTAAACGTGTTTTATATTTAAAAAAAACTCCGGTCCCTTGTTCAGTTTTGTATACATTCACCAAGCGTAACTTGGTGTAAGGTTAGGCTAATCACAGGATCTGGAAACGCCCGGTCTTCTTACAAATATCTATTTTAAATATACGACGATCGGCAAATATACCATATCTTATCACAATTAAGATACGAGGTCTTCTATAACAGTGGTCTCATATAAACAGTAAGATAGGTGGTCTTCTTACTCCAATAATATTAGAGCTCGCTTTACCTCGGATATGCCGAAATGCTAGTCAAAAGTATATTGCCGTTTAAACTTCTAACAGTAACATTGTTGGAGTAGTACTATATATATAGTGATCTTCTGTGACAGTGGTCTGATCATAGGACAGGTGGTTTTCTATGACAGTGCTGTCAGTGGTCTCAGACTCATAAGACAGGTGGTCTTCTATGACAGTGGTCTTCTATGACAGTGGTATCATAAGACAGGTGGTCTTCTTTGACAGTGGTACTATCATAAGACAGATGGTCTCCTATGACTGGTATCACAAGACAGGTCAGGTTTTCTATGACAGTGTTCTCACAAGATAGGAGGTCTTCTACAACAGTGGTCTCATAAGACATGTGGTCTTCTATGACTGGTATCACATGACAGGTCAGGTTTTTCTATGACAGTATTCTCACAAGACAGGTTGTCATCTATGACAGTGCATGTTTGACAAGATGGTGGTCTCACAAGGCAGATGTTTGTATATGACAGTGATCTCACAAGATGGTCTTTTTTTAAAAAAAAGTGGATTCAAAGACGGACAGTCTTCTATTATTCTTATAGTGATCTCACAAGACTGGTTTTTTATGAGTATGACAGTGGTTTCTCTAGACATTTATGACATTGGTCTCACAGGATGGGCAGTCTTTTATCACAGTGGTCTCACAGGACAGGTGGTTTTTTGTGATAATGGTCTCACAAAACAGGTGGTATTTCATTACTGGTCTCACAAGACAGGTCATCTTCTATTGAAGTTGTCTAACAAGACAGGTGGCCTTCTATAACAGTTGTCTCAAGACAGGTGGTCTTCTATAACAGTTGTATCAAGGCAGGTGGTCTTCTGTGACAGTGGTTTCAAAGACAGGTGATCTTCTATGTCTTTTATGACAGTGGTCTAACAAGACAGGTTGTCTTTTATGACAGTTGTATAACAAGACAGATGGTCTTCTATGACATTGGTTTCAAAAGATAAGTTGTTTTCTATGACATTGGTCTCATAAGGCAGGTGGTCTTGTATGAAAGTGGTCTAACAAGACAGGTAGTCTTCTATGACTGTGGTCTAAGAAGACAGGTGGTCTTCTATGACATTGGTTTCATAAAGCAGGTGGTCTTCTATGACAGTGGTCTAACAAGACAGGTGGTCTTCTATGACAGTGGTCTAACAAGACAGGCGGTGTTCTATGACAGTGGTCTAACAAGACAGGTGGTCTTCTATGACAGTGGTCTAACAAGACAGGTGGTGTTCTATGACTGTGGTCTGACAAGACAGGTGGTGTTCTATGACTGTGGATAAACAAGACAGGTGGTGTTTTATGACTGGATAAACAAGACAGGTGGTGTTCTATGACTGGTCTAACAAGACAGGTGGTGTTCTATGACTGGTCTAACAAGACAGGTGATGTTCTATGACATTGGTCTAACAAGACAGGTGATGTTCTATGACATTGGTCTAACAAGACAGGTGGTTTTCTATGACATTGGTCTCACAGGATGTCCATCATCAGTGATTTTATGTAAATTTCTGTGTTTTTTGCAGGCCTATTTTCTCTAGCAAAATAAGGATTCCTTTCTCCAAAATTAATTTAGATTTTTGCTGAGTCTGTACATATAAATGTTTTGCATCATTTCAGAACAAACTTCAGTATGATAAGAGCACTCCTTGTATCGTTGGTTTGTGTTTATGTGGCATGGGCTTTGGATAACGGACTTGCAAGAACGCCACCTATGGGTTGGATGTCGTGGGAAAGATTTCGCTGCAATACAGACTGTAAAAATGATCCAGATAACTGCATATCGTAAGTTTACAATATAGCTCGGTATACTACAAATACAGTCACTGTCATCAGGAAGTGACTATTTCGGGGAACTGACTGCATGATTGGTCAAAAGGTTATGTGTAAAACTGTCTTTAGTCAGTTTGGAATCAGTTCATTAAATCCTAAACAGCTATCATACATGTTATACAGAAAACCATTTTTTCTTGGGTAAATTAAACCAATTAATTGCGGCATATTTTCACTTGTTTGTTTGTCATTATTACATCCTGTCAAGAATTTTCCATGTACATGATAACCCACTGTAGATAAAGTGCTATAAATTTTGACCTGTGCTTTGGACTGATGCCAATGCAGTGAGGGTTCTTGTACATGCTGGTGAATTTCACATATTATATGGAACACAATTTAAAAATGAAAAATGAAATTCTATAAATTAGACTTAAATTCCACAAACAAGGTTAATTTTAGTTCACTTCTGACAAAGAGTCAGTGTATAAGAAGATTAATTGTGTATGATTAATCAGTTTCTTCAGCTGATAAATTAACTAAACTTGCTTGGCATATGTAAATTTTATGATTTTTATCATATGCTATATGTTTCAGGTGCTGGATTAGTACTGTTATTTTGGAAAAATGTCCCTGTTTTGGACTTGGTTTATTTTTAATGTTGTTGTTTAAAAATTGGTCAGCTGGTCAGTTGGGGGATATGTAAAATATGTTGGTGTGAGATGATCTTTCTAATTTTTGGTTATGTTTGTGAAGCCTAGGTCCGTTTAGTCTATCACACAGCAGGTCTTTTTCTATAGTTTTCATGGGACTGAAATTTGGCCCCATTCCCAATGCAAAATAGTTATACATATTATCGAGTGAATGATCTATGTTACAGAGAGAAATTATACATGGATATGGCCGACCGACTGGTTGCAGATGGATACAGCAAATTAGGGTATGAATACGTCAACATTGACGATTGTTGGATGTCAAAAGAACGTGATTCCATGGGTCGCCTGCAGGCAGATCCGGAGAGATTTCCTGGTGGAATCAAGAAGTTGGCTGACTATGTAAGTAATCTGGACGTTGGCTGTAAAGCTAAACCTTAAGTTCAATTATTTGTAAAAAAAACAGTGACTATTAGAATACAACATTACCATTCAAATATTTGTATACACATCTTCACTTTCTAGTACAGTGAAACCTGTCTTGGAAGACCACCCCTACTGTCACTGAAATGTGGTCTTGCAAGACAGGTGGTCTCTCAAAACAAGTTTTATATAAAGGATTATATAACCAGGTGGTTTTGAGAATGTGTTCTCCCTAGGCGGTTGCTCGATGAGAACTCAAAACTCTGCTATTCACAGATTCAATATTTAAACATTTCATAATTCTGTACTTGTAGAAATTTTTGCCCCAAATTATATTCACACTTCAATGACAGAAAACATTTACCTGGTGTTAATTCGCCCTAAAATGACAGAAAACATTTACCTGGTGTTTATTTGCCCTAAAATGACAGAAAACATTTACCTGGTGTTAATTTGCCCTAAAATGACAGAAAACATTTACTTGGTATTAATTTGCCCTAAAATGACAGAAAACATTTACCTGGTATTTATTTGCCCTAAAATGACAGAAAACATTTACCTGGTATTAATTCACCCTAAAATAACAGAAAACATTTATCTGGTATTAATTCACCCTAAAACACACAAAGTCTCATGAATGACAGGTATGTCCGTGCTTCAAGTTTTAGCATGAAAATTTTTCGTTTTCATCTTAAATTCACACCCTCATCTAAGGAAGAAAATGGCTAAAAATAAACAGGAGTGTACACTTCCATGTATACAGTATTTCCAGAATTATCAAACCCTGAAAAACAATGGACTCTACTGTAAATCAATGGCTAAGACTTGTCCAGATGTGTCTTTAGGGGTGAATGCGTTAACATCAAGTTACAGTTCATGAACATGTAATTGGATATTTATAGATTCACAGTAAAGGACTAAAGATGGGTATATATGAAGACTTCGGATCTAAAACATGTGGCGGATATCCAGGCAGCAAGTACTTCCTAAGCGTAGATGCCGATACGTTTGCGAATTGGGGAGTGGACATGCTGAAATTGGATGGTTGTTATACTGGAATAGAAGATATGACAGATGGTACCAGTTACATTTCATTTTTACATACATTAGCCCTTTCAACCCTACAGACCACAATAGACTGGTCTTAAACAATAGAAAAGGGCATACCACTCAGATATCCAGGGGTGAAAGGGTTAAACTGAGTACAGTGGAACCTTGCTACTAATACCAATCTCTTACACAGAGTTGTCAGCCTTATACTCTTGATCATTCTTGTAAAATATATAAATGTACTCAATTTGCCTTTTCGCATATATATATATATATATATATATATATATATATATATATATATATATATATAGATATATAGATATATATAGATATATATATATTTAGGTTTGACATAGAATAATATAATATTTGAGGCAAAATTACTTTTTAAAAATGGTTATAAATATAGGAACTATATTTTGGGGAAAAGTATGCTTATTCCGAGTAATTTGGTTTTTATATTCATTCTGTTGGTTACATGATCACAGATTTTTGGACCACTGCTTTTTAAACGTTGTCAGAGATTGGTCAAGTGTGCAAGGGGACAGACAACTCTCTGTGACTTACTCAGATTGATCTGATCAACCTATAGGTCTCTGAAGTGAGGTTGCCAGACTTATTTATTATCCATTTAAGAAATTTTCTAGAGACTGAATATCTATGGTCTTAATCATGAGGTTGTCTCATAATCAAGGTGGTGTCTAGATGGGGTCTCACTGTATATATCTACTTATACCATATCCAAAATTACACAAATGTGGCCTATACTAAAAGCATCTAAACTCAGAGAAAATCATGTGTACATGTATTGTCAGTTTTGTGGATGTGATCTTTTTATTGCAAACGGTGACCTTATAAAGGGAGGAACATTTTCTCAAGTAGTTTTGGATACCTGAAAATTATCTCAAATTACGGAAAAATTTGCACCCTATTTGCCGATTCCTTACTTTTAGTGAGATGACTTCTAAATTCTAGTTAATTGACTCTTCACTTCTAGTAAATTGACTCCTCACTTCTAGTAGATTGACTCCTCACTTCTAGTGAATTGACTTCTCACGTCCAATAAGTTGAGTTCTCAGATCTCCATTTTCCTGTAAATTGACTTCTCACTGTAAGTACGTAGACTTCTCATCTTCAGTGATTTGAATTTTCACTTTATTGAGTCTACTTCTCACCTCTAATGAATTGAAATCTCATTTCTAGTAAGCTGGCTTCTCACTTCTAGTAAGTTTACTTCACACATCTAGTGAGTTGAATTCTCACTTCCAGTGAGTTGGGTATTTCACATTTTTTAGTTTACTTCTCAACCTTAATGAATTGAAATGTCATTTCTAGTAAGTTGGCTTCTCACTTCTAGTAAGTTGACTTCTCACTTCTAGTAAGTTGAATTCTCACTTCTAGTTAGTTGAATTTTCACTTCAAGTGAATTGGTATTTCACTTTAGTGAACTGAAATCTCATTTCTAGTATGTTAGCTTCTCAGTTCTCACTTGTAGCAAGTTGACTTCTCATATCTAGTGAGTTGAATTCTCACTTCTAGTGAGTTGAATTCTCACTTCTAGTGAGTTTGTATCTCACTTTAGGGAGTTCACTTCTTATCTGTAGTGAATTGAAATTTAATTTCTAGTATTTTGATTTCTGACCTAGTTAAATGACTTCTATTAAGTTGACGGATTTTCAAATGTTGTTTTACAGGATACCCACTTATGGAAGAGTTCATGAACATGACGGGGCGTCCGATGCTGTACTCCTGTAGCTGGCCTGCTTACATTGTTTTTGATAATAAAATAGTGAGTAGTTAAAAAGTTTTCTGTCTATAAGCAAGCAATGTGAACTCTTTATGGTAAGAGGATGAAAATAGTAAATGATGTGTACAGATGTAACGTGCCGAGCGCATCACATCGGATTGTCACCCATCCAGATGCCGACTACGCTCGCCATTGCTTAACTTCAGTACATGGCTATAAACGCTAACTGTCCAGCCACAAGAGCTAGCTGATGGACTAGACAGTTAATCTGCCTATATCCTTGACTGTGACACAATTATGTGATCCATAAACCTTCATCAAACAGAAACTAGAAATAGTGTTTCAGAGCAGATGCCATTTTTTATCCCTGTGATAATTAAAACAAAGATCACATGATTACTTTATGATGCAATGTGGTTTCTAAGCCAGACAAATTTAATATTGCTTAACGATAGAACAATTACCTGAAGCTTTGAAGGCTTTGCTTTAGTGCATATTAATAAAAGCTCTTCACTGATGTCAATATTTTGAAATGTAGATGCCCTTATAATAGATACACTATTTCTATGTTATCTGGACTAGGTTGCACGATACGTCGTTAAATTTAACTTGACATAAACCGATGTTAAACCAATAGGCTAACCATAGGTTTAATTTAACAATGTATTGTGTAACCCAGTCCTGATCTTCAATGTTGAAGGTACATTCAGTTGTTCTTAACAAAGTGCTATCAATCTTGACAATATTATGAGGTTGTTTGTTACAGATTTCATTATTATTTCTTCCAGTTTCTTCACTAGCCGGTATCATACGATATTTTGGCATTGGTTGGAATTTGATCTTTTTCATCTTGGGATAACTGTCAAACAGCAGACAACTGCTTGCAGTGACTCATGCTTGTAAAATCCAGGAGAGTGATAAATTTCTCTCCTTAAAGACAAGGAGAGCTTTAGTTTTCCTACAGTTTCACTTTCATTTGGAACTAGAACAGATGTATCAACATTGCGCAGAGGATATATGCATGGATGTATTTATAAACGTCTATAGTTAAGCTATAAACAATGCACAGAATGTATGCACATGAAATCTGATATAAAACTCAATAGAGGTCTGGGAATTGGACAAGTGTTGAGGAAAATAGATATCGATAACATGATTTTAACATGCACTGATGAATGGTAGGGAATATTAGTATACTTATATATTTAAGGTGCGTGATTAATAGCTCTTCTCAATTAAAAGTGAGGCACATGATGGTGTGCAAGGGCGATCACACTCCTCAAACATAAGTCACTGCGCTTGTGGTGTTCTAGTGGAAGTCTGTTTGACTCACAAGTTAAAGGTCACAGGGTTCATTCCCAGTACTCATCTCACTGATGGGGCTGTTTCATCCTCTGGTTTAGTTAGAGGTTAAAGTGTCCTTTCAAAGGGAGATAATAAACAAAATAATAATTCTTTTCTGTTTTCATTAAGAGTTTCTGGACAATGTTATAAAATCTGTATACATTTGATTCTATGTCTTTTCAATTCTACTCCTTTAGCCAAATTATGAGGCCATTGCTAAAAGCTGTAACATCTGGAGAAATTATGCTGACATTCAGGACTCATGGGCTAGCGTTTTAGGTATCATAAACTTTTATGCCAAGGATACAGGCAATTTCAGCAGTGTTGCAAGGCCAGGCCAATTTAATGACCCAGATATGGTAAGTACATACAAATGTGGCAGGTGGTTGATTTTTGTTCAGTAAAAACAGCCGAAATTTTTGATCAGTTTTTATGTCCTCATTACTTCTCCTGTATATTAAGACCCTCCTCAAAAGTGACCTCTGTGGCCAAGTAGTTAAAACGTCATACTTTAAACCATGAAATCTCTCACCTCCACTCCGCTGATTTGGTGACAAAGTTTACCAGTTTACATTTGTCTATGTGGAAGGCTGGTGGTCTCTTCCTCAGTACATTGTAACCAAGTTCTCCCCCGACCCCTACCATCGAAAATGAGAATTTACTCAAGTCTGAGAATTATTCTCAACTTTCAAATTTCAGGATAAGTCAAAGTTGAGTAAACTTTTTAGACTTAAGTAAAGGGACTAATTCATGTACCATGTGATACCGATAACGTTTGTTCGGGACTATTGTTTCTATTACCGATGGAATGACACTAGAAGACGATATCCCGATCTAACGTCATTTCAGCGGGAAGATTACGTAGACTAACGTTCCATCACCATTGGAGATACTAGTACTGCACAAACGTTATCGGGTATCACGTGGTCCATGAATTAGTCCCGTTCTTAAGTTTTATGGTGCCAGGCTCTGGCTGCTGTCATTTAAAAAATATTAAATTGATTTCACTATTCGTGATTATGTCCTTGTAAAAATAGAAGAATCGTATGATTAGTATGATGTTTGGCATCCATGATCTCTAGGATTTGTAGCTTTATGGTATTTTAGTTTAGAAAAAAATCTTTTTAGATTTGGGTGTGGGCAACATACATGCAGTGTTTCTCAAACACATCTACTCCGATGTTGGGAGTATTTTATGAACAAGTAGCTTGAACATGGTATTCATTTTTTCTGTTTTGCATTAGATGTGTGTAATACATGTACAGTACCCTTTTTTTATTTACATTGTTGAAATTTTCTTTTTTCAGATTATTGTTGGTAACTATGGGCTAAGTTATGAACAGCAGAAATCTCAGATGGCATTGTGGGCAATAATGGCTGCCCCATTATTGATGTCAAATGACCTTCGTAACATTGACCCCAAATCCAAGGCTTTACTTCAAAATGAAAATGTCATAAAGATTAACCAAGATCCACTGGGTATAGCAGGGCAGTGTATACTTGATGTAAGTTTAGACTCCATTTTGGTGATTTGTTATATAGAAAATTTTGATGGCTACTGTGTGGTGGGAAATTACTTGCAACCTTCATTTCATGAATATTCGCTTTATTCACGGTTTTGTTAAAGCTGTCAATTTTAACTCATCAACCCCTGAAAAACATGGACTCTTCTGTAAATTAATGACTTAGACCAGTCCAAATGCATCTTAAGGGGTGAATGGGTTAAAGCATATCATCTCTCAAAATCTCGTTACCATTAAAAGCTGATGGGTTTTGATGTGAAAAAGAGCTTTGATATTTCAAATATGTAATTTTTATGATCAGACCTTGCAGATGGTACCAGGACCTTTGACCTTTTGACCCAGATAATGCCATTTGACTGATTTCTTAAAATCGGTCATAATTACAGTATCTGGGATATAATGCTGCCACCAGCAAAATCTGTAGTTCTCTGACAACGCTTGGTTTGACATTCATTGCTTTTGTTAAATTTTCTCTCCAACAACACTGAATACCACCATGACTGAAGCATTCTGAAATAAATAAAAGCACTGAGAGTTGATCAAATTATTGAAAATTTTTCTTGTCTTTCAGTGTCTAATTTTATATCATACTCTTTTGAATTGTAATTTTTAAGTCATCTTTTCTTTGACAGATGACTCATTTACAGCTTTGGATACGTCCAATCTTACCAAAAGGGAGCATAGCTTTCGTAATATTATATGCCGGAGACCAGGGAACTCCTTATAAGGTATATATAAATAAATTAGTCTTTTTTCTCGTCAGTTTCAGGATATTGATGACACTGCATAAGTTTAACAAGTCTATCATTGCGTGACACGCATCCTGCAGGTGTATGTCTTGTCTTGACTTTTGAACATTTCAGGTTTCTCCAAACACCATCATGTCACTTGTCTTCAGATTTAATGGGTAGCAGCTAAAGGGTTAGGGCAATAAAAATTGTAAAGTTTATGACCCCTAAATCAGGCATTCTGTAGATATGTGTCCTCAGTTGACCCACAAAACCTCTTGTTTTAAGCATTATGAGCTTTTATTTCAGAAATTTTACATATTAGATTTTATGCAATATTTTATTTCATATACATGTACAACCAAAATATGTCCTAGTGTTTAAAAGTACAAATCAATGCATACATAATTTTAGAAAAAAATTAGACACTCAATTGTTGAAACTGTATGAATCACAAATTACTTTTCATTATTTTTTTTATGGAAATAAGGTGATAGGCAAGGAAAGATGTAGGTAATTTCATGTGATACTTATGTATAAGAGCGGTTTAGTGATTATCTGACAATTTTAAAAAATGCTACTGCTGACAGCTCATACTGCTTTTAAAATTTTCACCTTTTGTTAATAATTTTTATGACCAGGGATGTTTATAACCTGAGTAATTACGATTCTCATCTTTTATCATCTGCCCATAGAGTAGAAAGACACTTATAGTACCAGCTTAGATGGGCCTCTACGACTGAGTGGTTAGAGCATCACACTTTAAACCTTGAAGTTTCTAACCTATTGTCCCGCTGGACCCCAAGCTGATTTTGTGTGAAAGTTTGCCGGTTTACTAGCGGTAGACTGGTGGTCTCTTCCCAGATACAATGTAACCAGGTTCTCTCCTCCGACATTAAAAAGTGGCTGCCACCTTATGACTGAAAAATTGTTGCATGTGGCATAAAACAACATTTTAACAAACAAACAAAGCAGCTTGGTGATTCTTATTAACTTTTAACATGAGTAAAATTCTTATATTTCAGGTGAGCTTTCCATGCCAGAGTTTAGGAATGGTCGGCCCAGGAGGCTACAATATCACAGAAATTTTTGAAGGAAAGAATTTAGGACCATTTAAACCACAAGATAAACTCAATGTCTCTATCAATCCATCTGGTGTCTTTTTTGGAAAAGCTGTATATCTGGGTTAATTAAACTCTTATCCCAGTTCTTTAGTTTATCATATTACATTCCAGGCGATAAACTTAAATTGTATACAATAATCATGTGATCAAATGTTGAATTCTGATTGGACATTGTTCTGATTCACTAGGTCTGGGCACAATTATCTGGGTCCAATTAGTGGCATGTTAAAGATTCATCACTGCATATATTTAAGTCCATAGCACTAGTAAAATTTTGTCACTGTTCATCTACAGCTAGTGACATCCCCAAATAAGTGACAAATTCTTGAAAAGATTACATTTTAGTAATTTGTAGAAAGAAGGGCAGTTTACAGATATAGTGAAATCATTAAAATTTTTAGTCCCTTTTTCTGCAATACAACTTATCTCGAACAAATTCTGGAAAATTTTTGTTTCCGCTTTCTACTTTTGATTTGGTACATTTTTGGACCTGTATTTTCTTATACCAGACTCTATCAGAAAAACACTCAACAGTAACAATACATTGTATGGTTATTTGGCAGACTGTGCACATGTAGCAAAGGAAAAAGTCAAAATAGCATCATCGTAAAAAAATGAGTTGAAGATTTTGGCAAAAATTCCGCAAGTAATATACACAAACTTGGCCTATACTTTTAAAAAGCATCAAAACTCGTAGAATACCATGTGTATTGTGAGGTTTGTGGATGTAATTTTTCTATTGCACATACTGACCTTGTAAACGGAGGAACATTTTCTCAAGTAATTTTGGATTCCTGAAAATGATCTCAATTTACAGAAAAATTGAACTTGTGTTCCCAATGGATACATTAAAGGGATAATTATATTTAAATGAAAAAGACTGGTTTTTTTATCAGATTTTTCAGCTTATAGCCTGTATGTGGCATACTTATTTTTAATTTTTGAACTTCCATGTATTAAACTATTTTTGGGGTCATACTATTTTTGGTGGGTACAAGAATGGACATTATAATTGTGCATGTCAAATTATTGTAAAATTTGGATTCTAAATTATACACCCTGAATTCTGATAGTGGACTTTACCATTCTTTGAAATGGGTGAATCCAAATATGGCTACAAGGGTCAATAAGTTAACATTGTCCTGTCCTCTATTTTAAGTTTAATGTCCTTCAGCTATTCAATTTTCCATAAACCTGTCAATCATTTACTTGTAGCTTTGTTAACAAAGCTTGTACTGGGCCATCTAAAGATAAATGCCTCAGCTTGTGAAATTGCCCCACATTTAGTTGATGAACTTACCCACCCCTAAAACAAAGGTTGGACTGGACTAAATCATTGATGTGAAGGCCATTCCACTTTTTTTTCAGGGGTGGATCTATGAATATCATATGTAACTATATGGTATATCGTAATTTTTTTTTGCCAGTTGTTCACTTTGCCAAGTAGTATTGTTGTATGTAACCCTTCAAATTGATACATTACTTGTAAAAAATACAGAAATCATTAACCATGCCACCAAATTATTCTTGTGATTAGTATCCATGGGTTATTTTTATATATTGGCAACTTGGATAGTATTAGTGCTTATAGCCTGGTCCGCAATTAAATTTTTGTATACACACATCATGTACGTATGACGATCATTGTGGCTGCCATGATACAAGAATGTATCATAATATATCATGTCTGTAGGTGATATGTATTGCAATGATTTAAGCAACTTACTTCAGAGAATATATCATAGGCCCACATATATCAGTAATGATTAGTTTAAGCTTTATTTATTTTACAAAGATTGACACATATTTATATTACAAAGATTGACACACAAATTATGTCACATTAATGTCACTCGTTGGCCCTGATGTTGGGGTGTGGGGGTCCTTACTGTGGGAGGAAACCGCAGTACCCGTAGAAAACTCATGTGTCCGACTTGGGGACCACCAGGCCATCTCACATACTCTCCTGTGAAATTGAAGGATTGAACCTGGGTTGCATTGGTCGCATCAGTGATGATTGGCGAAAGTAATCAAAGCACCTGAAAACAGATAATATCACAGTGGCAGAAGTCACGGTGACTTAACAGAAAAAACAGATTGAGAATGATGCATTATGTCATATCACAGAGAATTTATCATAGCTTTGTAACTTGCAGGTTCACCTGTATAGTTCAACCGAGCCTGTATTGCTCACCTGACTTACACATATGCGTATGTTCTATTTATAGTAACAGCAGCCATGTTGGTTGATGGTGAGCATGAAAATTAAACCTTTGAATCTACATACCCTATTGATATTTCATGCAAAGTTTGGTCAACTGGTAAGTGATGGAGCGAGCGGGAGCTCTCGCAAAATTACGCGTACATAAATTTCTCGCAAATAAAGCCAGATTTACAGTATGTGGATATATCATGGCAGCCCTTCATACTATCACCAATAATTGTATTTATTAATGTCAAAGACATTTTGTGGGTTGATGTGTTGGTTTTGAAATGTAGATTCAATTTATAAGCATATATATTTTCATTCCGGCCATTGCGATATTTTTTTGTCATTTTGTTGTAAAGAAATACGTTATTTTTTTTTTTTTGGTATGGCATTTAATGTGTGACTGGCACATGTATAAATTTCCGTCACATTCGTGGTATTTACAACAAGATGTCATGTGATTGCTTTTGTTATGTATTTGTATATTTACACGGACAATGTATTTACTCAACGTATTATACCTCATTTGCTTGTCTGCATTTACAGCTATCCATGCCTTTCACGCTTATGGAAATGTACATCTATTAATTCATTTCATTTTCTGTCACAAATTCAGTGCTATTTTGTTTATATTTAATTTGCTCTTAACAATCAAAACCAAGAAAACTTTCATTCTGCGATGCAATACATACCTGTATTTTGGAAACCCATGTGGTGTTAACAGAAATTACTTTTACAATACTATCAAATCGTAAACTCTTGGATTTCAAAATGATATTTAAGTTTCTTGATATTATAGTCCATTACGACTCTGAATGTGCATGTCACAAAATGTGTCAAATGAGGTCAACTGGAACAATTGAACCATAAGGTCATAAAAATTTACAATTGTGTTATTATTATTTTTTTTTAAATATGCTGAATTTTGAATTTTTGTTCGATTTTATGAATGTATTTAACACAAAACAAATAACATTCTAGTGTATTTGTTTTATAAATGTCCAATAACATAAGAATTAAATATTACTGCAATCTTAGAAATTTGCTTAGCTTGGAATCCTCGTCCAATCAAAGTTGGGTAAAATTCTCGACTTGAGCAATTGATGGCGCTAGGCCATGCTTTGTACAACAAAGTGCAGTGTTCTTCATGTTATAAATTATGATACATCAAAACACGAAACCATTATTTTGGACAAAGAGTCCGTTTGTAGGTTCATGTACCCATACATGTATTACTTTTTAGGACAAAACAGATTTAAGCACTAAAATATTCATTGTTGTGAGCTTACGGGACTTAAAATCATTTTGTAGTAATAAATATTTTAAAGGATATGTAGTGTTGTTTATGTTTATATAACATTAAGTTGTGAATCAGAGATACTTACAGTGGCAAAGGAGATTGTAGTCAAACTTGCCTTAACGGTCACCTTACTTAAGCATTCACGTCTATTCAAGTCAATTCAAATAAAATTCTGTGTCCTCCAAAGGGAAGTATTGTTATGCAAAAAAAACAGTAAAACACTCAATATTCATAAAAAATTTTGGCCCCTTGGCCTTTATCAAGTGAAAGTAGTCTGCACAATAAACAGTAAGTAAGACTGGTCATTGTGCAGACATATTGCTATGTAACTAATATAGATATTGTCGTCTTTCACTTGATATAGGCCAAGGGGCCGAAAATTTATGAATATTGAGTGTTTTACTGTTTCTTCGCAAAAATTTTAAGTCTTTTGATAAATTCTTGATTAAAACAGAACCTCGCTTAAAAAACACCTCACTAATCAGACCACTTTGAGTCAGTCAGAAAGTTGGTCTCAATAGCAAGGTTCAACTGTATCATTCTGTTGAATATATTTTGTATCTGTGGAAAAAAACAAACAAAAAACCGAAATCAACATGAAAACAAGTTTTAATCCATTTGAACTGAGAAGTGACAGCTTATAAATACACTGTAACATGTGTGGATTGACATGGGTATGAATTATCTGTTAGAACTTGTTGTTAAGATGCAGAGTGCTATCAGTACAAGTGGTCGCCTCATGAATTATCAGCAGACTTCTTTCCATATTGCATGATGATAGGTTTACCTTTGAACTGTAAACCATTGACTAAATTCAAAGCGTCTGTAGCTGTGTCAGTATCTGTATAGAAACATGAGAAAGAAAAAAAAAAAAATTCAGGTGCAAGTTAATGAGTACAATATGAAATGTCAGTAATATGATAAACTGTATTAAAACTATTTGAATCTTAATATGTCTTCTACATTTTGTATAAATGAGTTTTTGTGGGCAAAATGTACGACACGATAAACATAGAAATGTATAGTAGAACTTCAGTTAGTCAAATTTCTCAATGTTTCGAACTACTGACAAAGTCTCAAATAACTTTGTTATTCAACTCTTCTTATAAACATTTTATAACTCAAACTTATATGAGTAGAATTTCTTGATGTTTCAAATAACTTTTTGGGCCTATTTATATAAAAACATAAAAAATTCCTAAAATAATTTGAAGTCAAAATTTACATTTAATTTGTGCCAACTTAGAAGTCACCTCCCGAATCACTAATAAGATCCAAACGAGCCGTGTAAGTGCTAACTGGCTTTAATACATCCAAACAATACACAGTGTGTAAAACGGGCCATGAAGTGTTTTAGCACATACCGAGCCCGATCAATAATAACATACATAATTACAACTACCAACTAGCGTTGTATGAAAGTGTCCCATTACTATTCTTCTCCTGCTCATAAATACTCGGAAGTTTTAATTAAAAATGAAAGTTAATTTTAGCACTAATTATTAAATATATCACGATGGTATGTGTCTCCATACATCTTGGTTTAGAAGCAGTCATATATCGGTACGGTACACCTTACAGAACCTCTGCAACTAAAAGTTCTCAGTTACCATTCATGAATCAGAAGTCCTGATGTTTCGACATTTTCTTGTTGTTCCCTTGAACTTTGACCTTTTCTATGTGGTCCTTTGAACTTCAACTCATGGAAGTTTTATTGTATGTATAATTATGCTGTATGCCTGGAGATTTTTGCCCCAGGTCATTTTATGACAGAAAACATACATAAATTCATCTTGAATTTGCCCTAAATCACCATAGGCTCAAGGATGGCATGCATGTCTGTACTTCAATTGTTTATAAAAATGTCACTTGAATATTTTGTTGTCATTCTAAGTTTACCCTCGCATCTAAGGACAAAAATAGCAAAAATAAAACAAGGTCAAAAATGTCCATGTATACACTTTGTTGAATTTAGTTGATGTCAGAAACAAACAGCATAGATATATATGTGGATGTTTTGTTGAAATCTTATTTTTACCCCACACTCATCAAGTTTTCAATTATAAGGTGGTATCCAATTTTTAGTGGTTGAGGAGAGAACCAGTCACAGTTTACCAAGAAAGAGAACATCAGCCATTTGTAATTAAACTGGCAAACTTTCTCATAAAGTCAGCTTAGGTTCCAGTGGGGCTTAGAACTGCTCTGCTCCATATGGGTCTGCACATTCAGTAGGTACATGTATATAAGTGTATGCATGTGTACGTGTAAGTTATTCAAGTAAAGTTTAATCAACATCACACCTGGAAATGTTACAAAAGCTTGGCCCTTCATTCTTCCCGTCAATAATCTAAACAAAATGTTGGATCCTTCTGATTTTTGAAATCTGATAAAAAGTGCTACTAAATCTTCTTTTGTGACTTTTGGTGACAAATTTTTCAGAAACAATACCTGCAAAGTACAAAAGACCACTTTTTAAAATCTGCTACATTCAATTTAATTTTCCTATTGTCAGTTTCATGTCAATATCACCGAGTTAAAAATAGTGCTTGTTCATATCACATGTACATTGTATCATATGTTCATGCACATAATACATTACCATATTCGACCCAATAAACCCCACAGTCTATGCGTACCCTTCCCCCTTTTTTCACACATAATATATTATCTTTTCTAGATAGTTGACAAGGAGATGTTGACCTAAAAAACGAAAATAGTAGTTTATCTCTAGCCCCCAAGCAACACAAGAATGTTGATAGATGTCCTCGCTATTAACGGCAACAACTTTACCACTGTGCCTCAATATAAGAAATTAACTGTTTTATGTCAATTTGACTATAAATTGGTCCCAATTAGCGCCTACCGCTTTTTCCTAATATTGTAGAGCCCTGGGTGCTTATTGGGTCGAATACGGTATGTATAGGTCTACCATGATAAAATGGCACCAGATTACAAACAAATAAGTCCACTTGTCCATGGGCTTGAAATTAACTCCTTTTCCAAGGTGGCCTACAGGGCCAGTAGCATAAAAAATCTACTGACCCCATACAAAAAATCTACTGACTCCATACCAAAAAATTACTGGCTCCATACAAAAAATTACTGGCTCCATACAAAAAATTACTGGCCCACATTAAAAACAGAAAATGTTTAATTTTCCTTTTCAGCATTTTAGTATGAAACATTTATTTCAGTTCATCCAAAACATTGAAACAGTTATATAAAAATAACTTAAAAAATTTAAAGTTAGTTTAAGAAATTGATCATGTAGATTGTTTTTGTAAATTTACACTGTAATAATTTAAGCATGCAGATAAGTTTTTTTACCTACATTTCTACAGTACATTGAGGCCAAATCAGATAAATCCTATCAAATCATATTAAAATGGCCAAAATTAAACTGTCCAAAATATGTACATGTTCGATGGCTGGAAAATCTGGATCTGTTTCTAACATTAACCTGGAATTTTTTCTAATGTTAACTTTCATAGCTAAATTTGAGCAGTCACTGGTCACAGAGAGCAGGTGGTTACTATATTGGGTAAAGGAATATAGGAATTAAGCTAGGGAAATAATGAAAACAGCAGATTGGACCAATGGCCAAAATTTAACTAGCCGAAAAATAACCGTTTTATAACCAAAGTGGCCAGATTTTAGTGACACCAAAATATCCCTATATATACAGTATTAGAGAGTACTTGTGAAGTGTAAAACTGAGTACCAGATCTCAATTATACAAGTAGGTACTTAACAAAGTAATCTCACATGTTTGCATCAAATTTCGTCTCACTCTCACTTTGTTTCACTTACATTATTGGGAACACCAGCAGAATATTTTTCAAATCTTGGAATCTTTTGAATTTCTTCCACAGTGAGTTTATTTGAAAGAATGTCCTCCTCCTTAATTTCTCTAATGTTACCCTCTAACTCGAAATAGCCATGATCACCTTTAGATTTTGAACAAGTCCTGACTTCAATGTTTTTCCTGTCATCACTTGTACCCGAATGTTCACTGCTTTGAGATAAACAAAAATGTGAGGGACTATTTTTTCTCTTCTGACAGGAACTATTTTCACAATTTGTAGTCATTAATTTGCATCTATTTGATTCACATTTATCACAAACTGAAGCCATATTTATACTTTCTTGTGTATCACTACAACTGATGTTAACTTCTATATCACTTTTCTGTGTATTTGTCCATTTTTCTTTCTTATTTCTTTTTTGTTTCTGCGTTAATGATAAAAGTATTTCAGGTAAATGTTCCATAGGATCGTCAGGGTGAGTTATTTCCCTTGAATCAGATGTGACTGTCAGCAAACTTGAAACTTTCTGCAGCTCTTCATTGTGGCTATTTCTCAATAGTGATTTTTCTAGCTCCATCTCATGGCGTGTTAGAGATTTTTGTCCATGAAATGAATCTCTCTTCTTAAAATAATTCTGTTTTTTCTGAATTTTTCTCTCAATTTCATCTAACCGTCTGCTGATTTCATAAGGATCCAGTCCAAATCTTCTTTTCTTTTCCGGCTGTAAATGACACAAACATGAAAGGATGTAGATTATAGGGCCATCAGGAATGATTTCTTTTCAATTTCTCCCTTTTTTACAACTTAGATTGATATACAATAGCAAAAAGAGATATACACAGGCATACAAATTTTCAAATTCCTATATTTTGTGAAAAGTGCTTGAGAAACTTGATTAACTCAACCTTACTACAGTGCAACTTGTACATAAAGATCCCCTAATGCACACAACAAAATCAGTCTTTATAAGAAGGTGGTCTTTATATAGATTTGTAAACATATGGTGCTATTGGGGACATCAAACAACGGTCTTACTGACCAGGTGGTGGCTAAAGCAGGTTTTACTGTATCTGTATATGAATACCATACTGGACATGACCTTATTTTCACAAAATATATAGGAATATAAGTGTACAAGTAGTAGTAGTAAAAAAAAATAGATTTTTGGTTTGGTAAACACAGCTTTACATATGTGAAAATAGTAAAATCCATAAAACCTGGCAGGGCGGAGTCTCTTGAACACTTTCCTGACCTGGACGAGTTTAAATTTTAGGTAATAATTTCGGTAGTAATGTATAACATTAAAATAACACTGACTAGAGTACTGGTTCCTACTTGTCACCATACATAAGAGATTATCCGGTGAGGAATAAAACGTTTTTCAGGTGCAGCTTGTCATAACTGAAAAGTGAGTAGAATTGTCCGAATGATAATCAAAAGGTTACTCCCCACCCCATGCCATCGTATATAAATGTGATAATATATCACTGTTTAAAGACTGGAGGGTTGATAGGTCAAAATCTTGACACAAAGTAGAGAATAGTTTCTAGAGGAGTATAACTTTCACAACAAAAGTGGAATTGATCAAACCTTATATTATCAAAGCCTGTGTCTTGTGATTCTTTATCACATTTCCAAATTTCAAAAGATTATCATCTAGGGAAAAATGTATACATGTACATCATAAAACACCGATCCAACTTTCAAGAAATCGACTCATCTTCCCATTTTCAACTGAAGCTAAACTTTTGGTGTCAACAAATTTCATGGAAACCTTGAAAAGTTCTGTGTTCAGTGACTATTTATTTTTATTGTAAATACGACAGGCCTTCTAATGATAAAATGGCAAACATTTCAGCTTTGGGGGGTGGTTACGCAAGATCAATCCTCACTGACTACATACAGTTAAGCAAACATAAGTTCCCAAAATTTATTTTCCCAAGAAAGTGTATCAAATTTTCACTAATAAATTCATGAAATTCTAAATTGTTTATGATAGTTTGACTGTTTGTTTGTCCTTTAATTATCATTTATTTTTTTGTATTACTATTAACATTTTTTAAAGTCTGTATAAAAATTATATAACTATAACAGATGGTGTGAAATATGACATTTAAGAAATCAAAATTCAAGTTTTAAAAGGTTCATAAAATTTTTCCAAAACTATGAACTAATAAAGTACATTTGTAAATGTAAAATTATCAAAATGAAAGTGCTAAAAGTTCTCCATTCAGTGCTATTAATTCTCAGAAAATCTGACAGTTAGCAAATTTAGGAGAATATTTTGAAAGATATAGTTTAATACAGACTACATGTACATTAGGGAAAATAATATACATGTATCTTGAGAACTAACCTACATATTGTTGGTGTTGTTTTTAATATTTTTGTCTGGTGTCTCTTTTTAGACAACTAAATTTTATAAATCTAAACATTAAAATAATAAAAATAAATTTTAAATTCTATGACTTTTTTCTTTGTAAATTATGGACAAGTAGATTTGTGATTCAGACATGTTACTTTTGGATATTACATGCACATGTACTTGTCCGAAGGGACAAGTGATCAAAATCCTTATTGTTGATCCCTGAATGGTCTGATAATGAGGTTCTACTGTTTTTACAAATATACTAAACCTACGGATTGTGACACTGATGCTCTCCCATACTGAAGTTTGAAGTCAATCTCCTCTTCAGTTAAACCATAGTGTTTGAGTTCGGCAATGTAGCTGTCCTTTTCTTCTACAGTCTGAAAGTCGCTGAGCGATGACAGACCCGACAATAAGTTAATTTCTGGTCGATGAGCTGCAGCAGATGTAAATTTTCTTCCCTGAGACAATTGTCTGAAATAGACATTTCAAAATACATGTACAAACGTTGAAAAATATTATATACAATTTAGTCCTATGATAGTATAAGGTTTTGGAAATTTGTCAAAATCAATAATTCTTAATCATGTAAGGATACCAAAACTTCATAGACAATAGAGATATAGCATTATAATGTAGCTATTTTAACTCATCAACCCCTGAAAAACATTGGACTCTTCCGTAAATCAATGACCTGGATCAGCCCAAATGTGTCTTTAGGGGTGGATGGGTTAATGGAGGTCAGCAGTCAGCAGATTCAGTCTGCTATTTTTTATGAAAATCTGTTTAACTCGTCAGCTAATTGATTATACATTTAGAAAAAATTGCTGATTTGTATCTCTGACTTAAGCTTCTGCCACACATAAATCATTCCTCTAATTTCTTCTGGTTACTTTACATAACATTCCAGAAACTATGGACAGTACTGTTATACATTTTTGTACGTAGGCCAACCAGCGACAATATATGCATTAAAATAAAAGAACTGTCAATCATCCAAGACTAAGGAATCAATCCAACATTATCAGTTTCGCACCAAGATAGACTCAACATCAATGATTTTGAAGTATCATTGTTTTATGAGGAAATTTCATATATACATGTGTAACAGGGGATAGGTATGTTGGACCAGGCAACTCAGCCACAAGGATTGCAGGAGGCCTGGGTTCAAATCTCAGTATGATCTTTTTCCCTCACCTATTACTTTTGTACGATGCACATAAAACATTTTTAAAGATTTACATGTAATTATCAACTGGACAAGATAATATACACATGTAACACATTGTTTATATGCCTCCGTGGCCTAGTGGTTAGAGCATTGCACTTTAAATCACAAGGCCTCTCACCTCTGATTCGAATCTCGCTAGGGTCATTTCGAATTAAGTGGGAAAGTTTGCCAGTTTTCTTGCGGAAGGTCGGTGGTCTTTACCCGGGTAACCGGGGTTTCTCCTCCACCAATAAAAAACTGGACGCCATCATATGACTGAAAAATTGTTGAGTATGGCGTAAAACAAAAAAATCAAATCAAATCAAACTATTTTAACTAGTGGAGTTACCCCTTTTGCTCAATTGGTAGAGCACCAGATTTATATACCAGGGGTCCTAGGTTCAATTTAAGACAGAGATAGTTTTTTGCCTCTGTGACATTTTGGCACCCACATTGGGACCTGGGTTCTTTCTGGATTATAGTAGACCTTCCAAACACTAGCAGGATGCTATTATTATGCAAGCAATCTGGGCCGATACCCTCTCCACCATTACATTATTTTACCTCCATTAGGATTTCTGAGCTCAGAAATCAGTAGGATTAATTTATTTAGTTATTCAGTTATTTAGTTAGGCCCCAAATGCAGTAGGCAGTGGAAAATGTGCAGTCAGACTGGGAATCAAACCCAGACCTTCCAAGCATCAGCAGGAAGACCTTCCAAGCACTAGCAGGAAGATCTTCCAAGCACTAGCGGGAAGATCTTCCAAGCACTAGCGGGAAGACCTTCCAAGCACTAGCAGGAAGACCTTCCAAGCACTAGCAGGAAGATCTTCTAAGCACTAGCAGGAAGATCTTCCAAGTACTAGCAGGAGGACCTTCCAAGTACTAGCAGGAGGACCTTCCAAGCACTAGCAGGAGGACCTTCCAAGCACTAGCAGGAAGATCTTCCAAGTACTAGCAGGAGGACCTTCCAAGTACTAGCAGGAGGACCTTCCAAGCACTAGCAGGAAGACCTTCCAAGCACTAGCACCACCTGGACCGATACCCTACATGAATATAATTACCAATCGCTTATCTCACAATAACTATAAGTGGTAGTTTTGTCCAAATGGTTACATGGTGTTCCTACTAGTACTATCTTGACTAGTGGGGAAGGCCTACACCTTTTGCTCAATTGGTAGGCCTATAGCACCAGACTTGTAAACTAGGGATCCTAGGTTCGATTCCATGCAGAGACAGTTATTTGTCTCTGTGACATACATATATTCAGCAGATTCTATACATATCTACTATTATTGCATACTGTTCTATTGTGACATCTTTCTGTAGCTGATTCTGAAGCAGTACTTTGAGTTGCCTCTGGCCTTCTGTCTCTATCTCCTCCTCTGGGGGACAGTTCTCTACTTGTTTTCTCTTAGATTGGACAGGTAGCTCCATTCTGATTTTCCAGTCTGGATACTTTACTACCAGAATCTCTGTTGTTACTTTCCTGTACAACGACACACGTGGACAAAAGAGAAACTGAGCTAGATATATGCTGTGTTTATAGGTGATTTGTTTGTTAAGTTACATAAACAAATTTTTGGTGCTCGATCCCGATTAAATTTTTCAGATTTGGATTGTCTGTTCGGTGAGAATCCAAGTCATAATAGTACAACAAACACCGATATATTTAAAAATAACCATTATTGTTTTACATAAGGTCTTTGCATTCCTCTTAGACGACTGTATACCGATTGCATAAATATTGATGATATGTTTCGGGTTCGTTATTGTAAAACATAGACATTTCCGGTTTAAATTCTCATTCACCTCGGACACACTTTAACACTGTTAGGTCCAACTTTAAGTTCAAAATGTCATCGTATGCGTGGCGAGCGCTTGGTTTAAAGTAAGTATATTGTAAGAAGACAATTCACTTGTCATACAGGTGCCAATGAAAGCTAACACATTTTAGTATTTAATTTTTTATCGGTCGGCATGGTACTAAAATATCGCCGGTTCCCATCTCAAGGTCAACTCCACAAATGCTCTGTACTACTGTGTTTGTAAAACGGTTTGTGGAAACGTCGAACACACCAGGCGCATATGGTAAACGCAAAAATACAACACAGAATGAGGATATTAATGTCATAAATTATTGTAAGAAAAAAGCCTTGACTTTTTAACTAAAATTTGAAGTCAACTTACCTATCTATGCCTGGGCGGCGGGCCGAATTTTCTGCCCATATTTTAAGCGATTATTTTTTGGTGGTGATTTTACCACACAGAAAATCGCTTAAAATCGGGACAGAAATTTCGGCCTAACCTATGCGATGGACCAGGTTTATGGATAGTTACAGCTGCAACAAAGAAGGTATGTTAATATTTTTATTTTTCAGTCTCCTCCTGAAGGAGACCAAAAAATAAAAATAGTAAAATACCTTCTTGCAGAGTTTTCCTTAGGAAGGGACCCACAAGAACAAAATTCCTGAGTTCTTCGTTATATTTGTGTGTCCCCTAAATTAATGAAATTCAAGAAAATACATAAAAACAAAGGCACACATTTACGAGTCTTGTGGGGGGGGGGGTTGGTGGGGCCGGGGGGGTGAGTGGGGGGGTTGGGGGGGAGGGCGGGTGAGATGGGTGGGTGGAGTTGGGGGGGGGGCATATGCGTGGCGGTGAGAGGGGAGGGGAGGGGCGGGTGAGATGGGGGGTGCGGGGGTGAGGGGGGGGGTGGCAGGGGGGGGCGGATGGGGAGGATGGGGGGTGTGGGGGGGAGGGCGGGGCGGGGGCGGGAGGGGGGAGAGGGTGGGGGGGGGGGAAGCGGGGTTGGGGGTGGGAGGGGGGTGGGGGAGGCGCGGGGGGAGAGGGGGGGGAGGGGGGGGGGGGGTATCGTAGGTTGGTGGTGGAGGTTGGGGGAGAATGTGTGACGGGGGGGAGGGTGAGGGGAGGGGTGGTGGCGTAGTTAAGTGGGGGCGGGGGGGGGTGGGAGGGGGTGGGAGGGGGAACTTACCTATCTATGCCTGGGCGGCGGGCCGAATTTTCTGCCCATATTTTAAGCGATTATTTTTTGGTGGTGATTTTACCACACAGAAAATCGCTTAAAATCGGGACAGAAATTTCGGCCTAACCTATGCGATGGACCAGGTTTATGGATAGTTACAGCTGCAACAAAGAAGGTATGTTAATATTTTTATTTTTCAGTCTCCTTCTGAAGGAGACCAAAAATAAAAATAGTAAAATACCTTCTTGCAGAGTTTTCCTTAGGAAGGGACCCACAAGAACAAAATTCCTGAGTTCTTCGTTATATTTGTGTGTCCCCTAAATTAATGAAATTCAAGAAAATACATAAAAACAAAGGCACACATTTGTTGTTGTTTTGTTGTTTTGTGTTGTTGTGTATTTTTGTCCCCAGTCAGTCTCAGGTTGAAAAAAATACTGAGTTTTTGTGCGTCTTTTGGGGCTCGCTTATATTCAAGTTTTGCGTCCTGAAAAGATTTTAGTCTATTAACCCCTGCTGCATGGTTGTTTGAAGAAGGGAGACCTTAATTTAAAATGTTTCTGCAAAATATAGATATGATTTTAAAATTATGATACATGTACAAGCCACAAAACCAAAAACAACACCCAGTTTCACCTTAGCACCCCCAGATTTGTAAGCATGAGCACGAGATGGATGGATGGCTTTCACATGATCAGTGATTCAATTGATTGTTTCCTCCATTTCTGAGCAAAACAAGAAATAATTATTACATCAAGGAACCCAGAAACATGAAAAAATTCAAAGCCTGTTGGCAAAGTGAAAGAAGACCTAAATATGAGGTCACGGTTGGGACTATTAAAATGACAGAATAGTACTGTACTGAAAGTCAGAAAAGATCAATAAGTTAACCATCCAAGTAACATGTATTGTTGTAAGAAATAATAGAACTGGAATTGGCAAATGTCTTTTATAGTTGAAGTGAAAATGTAGTCTTTGTAGTCTTTTAGTTTATCACAAACTTTTGTAAAGAGAAAAATGTGTACCTGATACTTGTATGTACATATAAGGTAATCACATGCTTCTCTTTCTGATTCAGACATAGATATACTTATAGTCATAATTCACAAGAAAAATTCTGAAAAGTGAACCATTCAATTATTTTTTTACTTTTTAAACACCATTCCTTTTGTACATGAAAGTTGAAACAAAAACTCAGATTCACAGTATTTATGAGACAGAAACAAGTTATTCATAAAGTTGGTGAGAACTGTTACAGGGTGTGTAGTGGGTGATGCACCAATTACAGTAAAACCTGTATATAGGGGCCACGCAAGGGACTAGAGAATATTGACCTCTATGTGCAGGTGACCCTTATACACAGGTTCAATTTAGTTGAAGTATGCAGTCAAGGGACTTTTCAAAACTGGCCTTTATAGACAGGTGATCCTTATATAGAGGTGGCCGCTATAGCAGGTTTTACTGTACTCCGTTCTGTGTGCAGGGATTCTAAAAATACCTCTGACACAAGTCTGTCAAATAAAGGATCACTTTTGTGATATACAGTAAAACTTGCCTTAATGGACACCTTAATTCACTGGACACCCTCTGATAATGGAGAGTTTGTCTAAGCCCTGATTAACATTGCTATATAAGAAGACTACTAGCATTTGTTTTAAATAAACGGACACCTCCCAGACCCGGACAAGGGACATTGTTATTGGCCACACCTGTATGCATAATTTCTTTATTTTTAACCCTGAATTAGCGGACAGTCTTCATACATTTGTATGATTGACTTCCAGTGCCACAGTCAATTTCTCACTAAAGCTCTGCTGTACATCCCGACTTCTATTTTGAGAAACACCCTTACAATGTTTTATTTTGTATTTTTGCTTGATATTTCTTTCCTTGCATCGGAACATTTGATTACAAGAACAATTGTATTGATTTTGTGTATGAATGTTTTAGCAGTGAATGGTCATCCTTCATTCAGAGCAGACCTCTCTATAACGGACAATTTGATTAGTCCGGCAACTGTCTAAACACAGGTTTTTCTGTATTTACATGTACTTTTGCAAAGGACAGATACAGTAGATTTTGCAAATATGGTCAGAATTGGAATTGGATTGGAACAGGAATTCACACCCTGTTTGGCAATTATGGCACTTTCTTGCAAGTATTTCAGTATTGGCACTAGGTACATGTATTTTCAGCAGTCATGGAAGTACAGGTATACCAAGGTAAAAACACAACAAGTCTAAATCAAATCATAACAGAGGTGACAAAAGTATTCAGTAATGCATGGAGTCTGTGCAAGGCAATATAAGTTTTACCTGTAGTGTACAACCTGTTTTTGGAAAATAGACCTATTGTTTTTGTTTCTGACTGAACCAGGATGTGCCACTTTACATGTACCTTAGTAGACATATATTTAAGTATTTTTTAGATTAAGAAATGATAAGAAAAATGTGGTGCAATCCCTCACTTATATATAAAACCTGCTATAGCGGCCACCTCTATATAAGGATTACCTGTTTATAAAGTTCAGTTTATATATCTAAAACTTTTCATATGCATCAGCAAGAAGATTGATCATATATATGATTATTATTTTTTTTTATTTTATTTAGTTATGTACAGTATTCAGCAGTCTGTGCACGTGTTGTGCGACAATGTCTGAAACCTGAGTTCCAGGCTGAAGCTGTTAAAAGAGGAACCTCAACTATGAAGGCAACAGATTGGATAGAGGGAAAACCTCAGCCAAGGAGTAAGTGATAATTCCAAATAAAAAAAAAATGGGCGGGTCCAGTCCATTCATAGATATAAATGATAAATACAGCAGAATCCTCGAGCTCTAAAACCCCCGTTTTTCATGTTTTGTGACTTGGGTATAACTCTTTATTTTCTTCATTATTTACAGATTTATTTATTTGCAATTGTTTCATATATGATGTAGCTTCCCGTGTGGAACAGAGCACTTTAAACCACATTGTCTTGTACATATGCAAACCCAATCTCCACCCCTCATTTCTTCTTTGATCCACCTTTCAAATTCAAAACAACGGTGGTGATGGATAGTTGTCATCAAGGTCTATATACATGCGAAGTTACAAAGAGATACCATCTATGGTCTTCCCACAATGTACCTAAATGCAAGAGTAAAACCAAATTAATGACGCAGACAGCCTCACAATCTACCCCATCCCCTATTATAGTTTGATCCCCCTCAAAATTCAGAAACAAAGATTATGATAGATAGTTCTCATCAAGGTGAAGTTTCAAAGAGATATCATCTATGGTCTTCCCACAATAGACCTAAACTCAAGAGCTAAACCAAATTGTTGACGCAGATGCAGAGACTTTGCCATTTCAAAAGCCTGATTTTGTTCACAATCCAACCAAAAAGGAAAAGAAAACACAGCTAATGTCCCTTTTAGCTATCGCCTTGGCATTTGGTTAAGACGATTGGTTAAGGTCAGGTTAACCTGTTTCTATAGTTACTGTTCATATGGCAACTAACCTTACATGACATGATATACATGTACAAGTGTACAGTAAAACTTGCTTTAGCAACTACCTGTGTATCAAGACCACCTGGTCACAAAGACCATATTTTTGTTGTCCCCAATAGTACCATTTGTGTACAATCAACCTCTATATAAAGACCACCTCCCTATAAAGACCGATTTTCTTGTGTCCCTAAGGAGGTTGTTATATATAAGTTACACTATACTTATCACAGTCTTACATGTATAATTCTGAGCACATGTTACACCAAAAAATCCAAGTTAGAAAACGTCCTCATTCATTTCTGGTATATTATACCAATGTGTACTTGTAATCTATGAGAATTATTTTGTTATTTTCAGAGTCGGAACAAGGTGGAAGTGGATGATGATGAATGTGTTGTATAGCCGTTACGTAATATTAATTAGGACCTGAATAGTTTGTCATTTTGTACAACAAAAAACTCAACTAAGTGATAGAAGTTGTGTCAGTGAATGATCATATTTGAGTAAAATTAAAATAATTGTGACTTTATCAACTTTGTTTTCATGTGTTTTATACTAGCGTAGTCTTCAAAGTTCTGGATTTTTTATGAAGTTGCCATTTTGATTACCTACGGTCCTTCAGTTTCAGGTTGTCCAAGTGGAACTTAGGTAGTCCAGAGTTTTAGTTAAATGGAAGTTTGAAAACCAGAAGTTGTAGAAGTGTAAAGTACAGAATGATGTCAAACAACATTACAACCATGAACATGAACACGAAATTACCTACATCAGTGATTTAAACAAGTAAAATTAGCTTTTCAAAAGATTAAATAATTGTCCATAGCAATACAGCAATTTTCTTACATAATCTTAATATGCAAATGACTTCAAGGTCAAACACTTGCAAGGCATTTACCATGCATGTTCAGACATTCTTTTAAGCTAAAGCAATGATGGAAAATTTAGCCATTATTAATCACATATAGCCATTATTAATCACAATAAAAGCGCTTTCATCCGATTCCTTCAATCTCACACCTTAAGATATTTTGTGATGGATTCAAACTAACAGAACAGGTTGCATTTGGTTCATTTATTCTAATAATACACTTGCATTTGTTCGTTAAACCACCAGGAAATATCTTTCAGATGTACGATATACAAGATAAAATGTTGCAAGAAATTTTCATGTGAAATTTCCATTGACAACAGCTCATGTTGCTTTCACTCATCAACACTTGAAAAAACAACAGACTCTTCTGTAAATTAATGACTTTGGCCAGCCCAAATGTGTCTTTAGGGGTGAATGAATTAAGAAATGATTGACACCAACCTTTCTGATTTGATTTCAAATCAAGATTACATGTACACCATATCTTGGTCATCTGGTGAAAGCTGAGATGCAAAGACTTAAATAAACAGATAAAATAATGAAGAAGAAAAAGTATTTGTCAAGTTGAGAACAAGAAAATTAAGGATCTTTGTAAGCTGTTGTATTGATGTTCAATGTCCCACACAAGAATCTTTCACTCATATGGAGACATCCACCAAATGTCGGTTGCTTCAAATTTTGGCCTATGTTTGGCACTTACAGCCATTGAGCTGCGCGGGTTCTTTAGTATGCTGACACTTACTGTGACATGGGACCCCCTAATTTTGAATAGTGTTTTATACCACACTTAACAATTTTCACTTATATGTTGGCGGCCAGTTTTTACTGGTGAAGGAGAGAACCTGGTTACAATGTACCCGGGAAGAGACCACCTGCGGAACTTTCTCACAAAAATCATCTTAGGTTCCAGTTGGACTCGAACCTGTGCTGACCAGAAGTAAGAAACTTCATGGTTTATAGTGTGATACTCTAATCACTCGGCCATGGCGACACCACAAGATATGTTTGAGAAGAGCAATGTCTGCGAAAGCTAAGTCATTCTGTAAGTCCCGTAACTGTCGCAAATATCGCTGTAAGCATGTAAAGAACTGGCCAAACACAAAAAATCTTGTATTGATCTCAATTTTAATAAAACATAATATAAAGTATTTTGTATATATTAATGTACAGTAGATATAACGGCATAATAATACTTAAATCAAAAACAAATCACATAAAAATGTATCTATATATTCATATCATTCAAAATGTAAATAATTATCTCTATCTCTCCTCACTCTCTCTGTCTCTCTCAAGTATTCTAGATTTGTGAAATACAGAGTAACCTCCCATTTGCAACAGTTGTCTTACGTTAGATTAGGTATCTTGTATTGAACAAAATGGACAAAAAACTACTTTTTATTTTTACTTTAAAAATTGGACAGCCTGATGAACCCAGTATAACTCAACAAACATGAAAAATCATTATACAAGGTAAATAAATTGTACCTTAGTCTGTAAGGTGTACAAAATTTTTTTCTAGCAGAAAAAGAAATATTTTACAAGATACCAACTACAAAGAGGAGATAACTCAGCAAATGGGAGATAAATCCTGTAATCCGCAAGTATGGAATATGCAATTTAAGTATGATTTATTTCAGAATCATTTACAATCATACCTATGTAGTTTCTTAGATATTCTAGTGATGAAAAATAGAAAAAAATACTGAGCAATGCTTCAGAGATTGGTTTATGGCCGATATCCCAGATTTGCATTGTCTGATATACATGTTTATTCGCCATAATGTGGCACTTTATTTTTATAATTCTGGTTTGCTTGATTGGGAAAATTTCAGGACAATTGTTTTTCTAATCAAGCATGCCTTGGTAACTGACGCTGTGTTCGCTGCCAAACATGGTTGTCTGTGATCATGGTACATGTATATATATATATATTTTCCTTTATAATGACAGTATGATACACACAAAACGGGTCACTAAGAATCACAAAAATATTAGCCAGAAAATAAGCCAATTACAATATTTTTTAGCCAATCTTCAAAAAATTTAGTCAATGGCTACATTGGCTAATGACAGAATGAGCCCTGTCTGTATCATGCCTGATGTTTTGGATTTGTATAATGCCTGATCTAAGATTCAATTGTGTTTGGTATTTGAAGTTTTAGTTATGATTTTAAGTTTTAAAACAAAAGTTGCAGACTTCATTTAACCTATAGTGGAGTACCTTAACAAACCAACATTTAAGCACCTGAACTAGCTGTCACCTTTTAGCACCTTGAGTGCTAAAGAAGTCTTTGTATCCTGACTAGAAATAAAGAAGAATATCTCGGCTGTACTCAACTTGACATTCTCGATATGGCTAACCATGTTCATGATATAATTAAAGTAGAACATTTGGGCTGTACTCAACTTGACATTCTCGAGACAGCTAACCATGTTCATGATATACCGGGTAATGAAAGTAGAATATCTCGGCTGTACTCAACCTGACATTCTCAAGACGGCTAACCATGTTCATGATATAAGGAAAGGAGAATATTTTGGCTGTACTCAACCTGACATTCTCGAGACGGCTAACCATGTTCATGATATATAAAATAGATTATACCCAGCTGTACTCAACATGACATTCTTGAGACAGCTAACCATGTTCATGATATAATTAAAGTAGAATATTTGGGTTGTACTCAACCTGACATTCTCGAGACGGCTAACCATGTTCATGATATATAAAATAGATTATACCCAGCTGTACTCAACATGACATTCTCGAGACAGCTAACAATGTTCATGATATAAAAAATACAATATCTCAGTTTGACATTTTCGAGACTGCTGACCATGCACATTATACAAAATTAAACTCAGATTTTATCACTGATCCAAATTATATTGTATTGCTATGTCTCATAATTAGACACATCCCGTTACTAGATAAACAAGAATCATTCTAAACAAATGCATGTACATTTCAGTTATGTTAAACAAATTTCATCAACTTCAAACAAAATGTCACCTGGTCTTGTCTAATATGGTATCAATGACCTTATAGCAATCAAACTTTATCACAAAGTTAGTTTTTAAGTAACTAAAATTCCTGTGGTGTACTGTAAAAGTGCACAGCTTGCTACCTTTAGATTTTATTTAAACTCGACTGAAGCATTTTATATTTTTGAGATCAATGCCAACACAGCATCACCATGGTTACTCAACCATGTCTTTGATAACATCGTAGAACAAGCATTTAACACAAATTTAAAATGTTTAAATGCATCACAATATTTTTGACAACTTTAACCAACTCAAAGGTGTATACTATCTTTATCACAGCCATTTTACCCAAACTGTATATCTTTCAGAATATCCCTTCAGCTCTTTCAGTTTGACATTGTATCAGCCTGTATTCTATGTAACCTGTTTGAATTTATCATGGCAATCATTCAAGTGTTTTTCTTCATTTTTTGTTCCATTTCTACCCTTTTAAGTTTCTCAAAGTTCTCCTTGGCTGTCTTGTTGTTTGGATTTTGTTTTAGCACCAGTGTATAATGATGTCTGGCCATTGCCAAGTTTCCCTGTAATAAAAGCATAATCTTATTATATACATGCACAACTGAAAAGTAAAAAAGTAAAAAATGCTATTCATTAAATAATTTCAATACAGGGATGTCCAGGAGGAAACCCAATCATCCATCGCAATTAGTATTCCAGAACCATTAAATACATGTAATATAATAGGATCCATCACCATGTTATGGGAGAGACAAAGAAATCCTGACCTGAGTGCCTATGTCAATTGTATCTACAACAACACTCGTAGATCCAAAGAGAATTGAGATTTCGTTGTCGAGTTGCAGCACAAAATCTGCACATTTTTATCCTAAAATCCCCAAAAGTTAGTTGAGATTTTGTATAGAGAAAATCTTGTGACTTTGGACCTGGATATACTGTATACCTGGAAATTTTCGCCCCCATTAAATTTTCGCCTCTGTTTAATTTTTGCCATTTTTGTTCGTAAATGAGAGGGCAAATTTAAAATGAAAACAAATTTTTCAAGATGAATAACTGAAGCACAGGTGTACATGCCATCAATGAGTGCATCAAGACTTTGGTCATTATGGGGCAAATTCAAGACAGGATGAATATGTTTTCTGATGTAAAAAGGGCAAAAATAACCCGGGGTAAAAATTTGGAGGTTACAACAGTACCGGTGTCAAACGATATTTTGACCCGAAGGTATACAGTACCGGTGTCATATGATATTTTGACTCTAAGGTATACAGTACCGGTGTCATACAATATTTTGACTCTAAGGTATACAGTACCAGTGTCATACGATATTTTGACCCTAAGGTCTAGAGTACCAGTGTCATATGATATTTTGACTCTAAGGTATACAGTACCAGTGTCAAAACAATATTTTGATTCTAAGGTATACAGTACCGGTGTCATACAATATTTTGACCCTAAGGTATACAGTACCTGTGTCATACGATATTTTAACCCTAAGGTATACAGTACCAGTGTCATACGATATTTTAACCCTAAGGTATACAGTACCTGTGTCATACAATATTTTAACCCTAAGATATACAGTACCTGTGTCATACGATATTTTGACCCTAAGGTCTAGAGTACCAGTGTCAAACGATATTTTGACTCTAAGGTATACAGTACCAGTGTCATACAATATTTTGACCATAAGGTCTAGAGTACCAGTGTCATACAATATTTTGACCCTAAGGTCTAGAGTACCAGTGTCATACGATATTTTGACCCTAAGGTCTAGAGTACCAGTGTCATACGATATTTTGACCCTAAGGAATACAGTACCGGCACATTCTATGTCTTACATAATACTTACATTGATGTGATGGATTGTACCCACATTAAGATGAGCCTCAGTGTTGTAAGGATTCAGGGTCACCGTCTCATTGTACCACTGTAAAACAAAAATGTTTTATACAGTCAAACTAGCATAAAAGTTCACCTCTGTATAAAGGCACCTGCCTAAAAAGGCCATCCGAGTAAAATAGTTTACATGACATCATATTATGAGCTGTCTTACAACTAAGGTGAAACAAAGAAATCATAAGTTGTCACACTCTATGGTGAGACAAGGAAATCTCCAGCTAGTAAAAATATGGTTTACATGACAACATTGTATGAGCTGTCTCACGCTAGGTAATCTCCAGCTAGTAAAAATATGGTTTACACTGCATCATTGTATGAGCTATCTCACGCTAGGTAACACTCAGAAATCTCCAGGTAGTAAAAATATGTCTTACATGACATCATAGTATTAAGCTGTCTCACGCTTGGGTGAGACAAGGAAATCTCAAGCTAGAAAAATATGGTTCACAATTGACATCATAGCATGAGCTATTTAACGCTAAGGTGAGTCAATTAAATCTCAAGCTAGTAAAATTATGGTTTATATGACATCTTAGCATGATCTGTCTCATCGTATAGCTGTCTCAGTTTGGGTGGGACAAAGAAATCTCAAGATAGTAAAATATGGTTTACATGACATCATAGCATGAGCTGTTTCACCTCTGTCACATGTGTCATACATAGATGGGTAACAATGTGCCTTTTGATTAAGTGATGTATAATACAGATCAATGACCTTGAACGCTTCATTGTAAAGTCGAAGATCTTTGTAATGGTTTCCCTTCTGAAAAAGGAACTTCTCAAGTAAGTCGTTATTCTGGTCTTTTTTTGCTAGTACAATTGCTGCATCCACATACATCAGTGCCTGTAAAATATGGAAATATTCAAATGTTAAAACAGGATTGTTGGAGAATCAACATTCTCCTGATAGGTAGGTTATTAATGGTTTTAAAGTCCCATAACTCTGACAAAAATATGTACAGTAAAATCATATATTCGAATACATTGTCTTTTTGAGGGCTTTTTCTGCTTTTTTGTTGTTGTTGTTGTTTGTTTGGATTTTAGTGTATCACACCAAACTCAACAACTTTTCAGCCATATGGTGGTAACCAGCTTTTAACTTGTCCACCCCTAAAAACACATTTAGACTGATCTAAGTCATTGATTTACAGAAGAGTCCATTGTTTTTCAGGGGTTGATGAGGTAATGGTGGAGAACCAGTCTGTGGTGTAACTCCATATACGCTGTCAAACCATGGCATGCACATCGCAGAGTTTTAAAAAATAATTGACATCAGAAAATTTTTAAAAAATACAAACGAGTAAAAATATAAAATTAAATCACGTTGTCCTAGCTTTAACGCACATCCACCGTGATTTTGAGGTCAATTTAGACATGGCCATGGATATTTTTGTTGCAGCTAAAAAATGAATGACAGATTTTTCAAAATTTCTGATGTTTCTCATTAAAAAAGGAACAAAATACAGTCTTACTAATTTGCTATTCAAACTAATTTAAGGCCAAAAGAATGCACCATTTTGCATCTAGTGAAAAATAAATCTTGCAGAGGATCCACCAAAACCTTTTTACTGGCATGCTCGCATGGACCCAGCTATATCCCAGCCAGTAGTTTAAAGCCTTAATGCCCTGATTATGCTCTGACCATTCCACCATGCAGGACTGATCCCACAATAATCTCTGGAGTGATTATCCTTTTTGTTATTTTCTATGAATGCCGCACTAATATTTGTCTTTCAGGTATAAAATGAAGTTTACCTGATGGTGTTTGCTCTGTTTCCCCAGAATGTTTGCCATTTGTATAAGGACACTTGTGTTGTTGGGATGCTTTGATATTAACTCGGACAATACTCTCTCGGCTTCATCTACCCGCCCAGTACCAGCAATGCTGTGAACCTGTTGAATTTGAATAAAACATATACTCTGATGTCATGACTAAATATTACTGAATAAGTGGACATTTTTGCTAGATGCAGATTTGAAACAAGAGCTGTTTGTAAGACAGTTATACCATCCTCCCCCATAAACGGAAACTGTGAATTATTGGAAATTATCAAAGTTCAAGGGGCATAACTCTGTCAAAGATTGTTTGATGGTAACCAAATAAAAACTTGACCTAGATATTCTCATGCTGTATCTGTATGCCAAATTTCATTTCAATATGTGCACCCATTGCAGAGATATTAGAAATTTGTTATTTCAAGAGGCATAACTGTCAAAAATTGTTTGATGGTAACCAAATAAGAACTTGACCTAAATATTCTCATGATATATCTGTATGCCAAATTTCCTTTCACTATGTGCACCTGTTTCAGAAACATGACAATATAGGAGATAAAAGTGCTTGTCTACTTTTGGAAAACACCTAATCCACTATTAAAATGTCTCAAAGACATTCTCATGCTCATGCTCTCTCTCGCTCTCTCTCTCTCTCTCTCTCTCTCTCTCTCTCTCTCTCTCTCTCTCTCTCTCTCTCTCTCTCTCTCTCTCCCTCCCTCTCTCTCCTGTCATAAAAGGGCAAAAATAAACAGGTGAAAATTTCCAGGTGTACGCTATACATCCTGAATTTAGAATGATTCATAAATGATCAGAAAAAAAGATTATGACATAAATAGTTACATAGTTAATGCTGACGTCCACATTATGTGGGTCCGCCTGTAAGATCTCTTTAAAGATATCATGGGACTCCTGCAAACGGTCCTGCTGTAGGTACACAAGTCCGAGTATTTCCAGGGCATATATGTCCCTACGTATGGAAATAACCCTGCAAAAGAAACAGTGAAAATTTGAGTTGATGTACACATAAACTCACACACTTCTCTTGATGTACACATAAACTCACACACTTCTCTTGATGTACACATAAACTCGCACTTTTCTTGATGTACACATAAACTCACACACTTTTCTTAATGTACACATAAACTCACACATTCTCTTGAACTACTGTTTTTTTTAATTTCTTTTTATCTTACTGACATATCTGCTATTTCATCTATTAAGTACTTAACTAAAAAGTGACGCGTACAAAACCAACAAACTATATAATGTATGCATGTTTGGTGCAAATTAAATTAAATGATTTTCACATACACTAAAAAGTGAAAAGTCATTTTCTATTTGTTTTGTCACTGTTATGAAGTGTATGGTTACTCTCCTGTATTCCGAATCTTGCGTAATCTGGCCTAATTCCCCAGTCCCATGGTCCGGAATAGACAGATAATACTGTATTACAATAAAACAGTAGAACCTGTCTTGAAAGATCACATATTTATCATGTTAGTAAACAGTAGCTCTTATTCATTCAACCAATTTCTCTGTACAGTCAAACCTTTCTGTAAAGGCCACTCAACGAAAGGCAAAAGGAAGATGAGGTCAACACACTTATATAGCACAAGTCCAATGCACTTATTCAGAATGATAAGTCCCATACACTTATTTAGCATGGCAAGTCCAATACACTTATTTAGCATGATAAGTCCAACACACTTATTTAGCATGGCAAGTCCAAAACACTTATTTAGCATGATAAGTCCCAAACACTTATTTAGCATGGCAAGTCCAATACACTTATTTAGCATGATAAGTCCTACACACTTATTTAACATGGCAAGTCCCATACACTTATTTAGCATTATAATTGCCACACACTTATTTAGCGGTTAAGTCCTATACACTTATTTAGCATGATAAGTCACACACACTTATTTAGCATGGCAAGTCCCATACACTTATTTAGCATTATAATTGCCACACACTTATTTAGCGAGATAAGTCCTATACACTTATTTAGTATCATAAGTCCCACAGACTTATCTAGCATGATAAGTTCCATAAACTTATTTGGAAGCAGTAAGTCCCATACACTTATTTAGTATCATAAGTCCCACACACTTATCTAGAATGATATTAGTCCCATGCACTTAATTAGCATGATAACTCCCACAGACTTATTTAATATTATAAGTCCCATACACTTATTTAGCATGATAACTCCCACATACTTATTAAGTATGTCTTCCGCTTCTCTGGTACTTCCAACTTGTCGGAAAGCATTCGCAGCACTTACAATAGCCACAGACTGATGAGAGTCTAGTTGGTACGACTTCTTATAGAGTTTAATGGCTTCCTGCATGTCACCTGTAATACACAGAATTGATAACAGACAAGATATAAATGACCTGCGCCCAGTATCACTAAAGGTCGTAACTTTGCCAGCAAATGTAGACGTAACTTTATACGTAACTCGAGTTAAAATTTTATTCAAGTGTATGTAGTTTCAGTTTCACAAAAGGTCGTAAACATGCTTACTCGTTAACCTACACTAAATAACGTGTGAAATTAGTAGCAGGTTAGTGTAGCCGTAGACACATACAGAAGTTCATATGTAGGAAGAAAGATATGACCTTTTGTGAAACTCATTTTAGACCCAAGTCTAGATTTAGATTTACACGTAAAGTTAAGACATTTAGTTAAACTGGCCCCGAGTTATTAGGTATGACTGGTACACAAGATATACCGTGGAATAACGTTTTCTCAAGATTTGGAGGATCATCTCTATCACTTGGGGAAATCCTGAATTTGAAATAACTGAAATTTTAATGAATATTTTTATTCATTATAAGTACGGAACAGCTCTTCCATTTTTACTTCAATGTATCGGATTTTGACATAATGAGATTTCACTATATATATATATATAGAGATAAATACTATAAAACGCCATTTTGTACAAAATAAAATAAATTTTATCCCATTACCTTTTAAATGGAGATATTTTGCATATTGGAGTATGGCTTGTGCGTTATTTGGATTGTCTTTTAGTACAAGTTGGTAGTACTTTTCAGCTTCTTTCCACTTTTTCTCTTCTGTCATGATCCCTGCCTGGGTCAGAAGGGCCTCTTGGTATTGGGGATCAACCTCAAGAGCCTGCAGGATAAATTGATTGCCTTCTGCCCTCTCGCCTCTTTTACTGAAATATTATTTTGGATAATAACCAATTTTTTTTTACCTGTTTTAATTGTTTTTGTTTTAGTGCCAAAATTCAGATGATATTTCTGACAACAGAGCTAGTACTATCATAAAAACTGTTTGTGTTCATTACACTTTGTATGTTCCTTCAACAGACCACTGTATAGCCTACTCAGAAATTTTTCGCCCCTGGTTATTTTCCGCCTTTTTAGGACAAAAAACATTCATCCAAAACAGGCAGACAGACAAACACACAGAGAATGAGACAGACAGACAAACAGCCAGACAGACAGACAGAGAGCCAGACAGACAGACAATGATTACTTTATGTTCAATACAGCGGATTCAATTGAAAAATGCAATTCTGGCTAGAGGACAATCAATTAAGCATAACAGTTCCTTGACCCACTCATAAAATTTGAGTAATTTCTTTTAAAAATTACTCAACTTAAGGTAATCTCGAAATCTGATTGGCTGTGCAGAACAAGTTAAAATATTCTCGGGGTTAAAAATATTCTCAAGTTTTCTGCATGTTGATATCAGTCTGAGAATGTCAAATCCTAACTTCTAATACATGTTATCGGAGTTATACAGTGATACACATATATACATACTAGAGTAAACTTCCTAAATTTGTCATTGCTCCCTTGTGTTTAGGGAGAACCCTGAGAGCCTCCCTGAAGTGGTACTCTGCCATGGATGTGTTGTGTAACAGTGTACCCAAATTGTTGTGGGCGCTCGGATTGTCCGGATACAAACTGGAACAAAAGAAATGAAAAATATTGAAACAATATCATCATTAAGATGTATTTCCAGGAAAATGTATTAAATGGTACTGCCAATTCCCATGAAGAAAATTACTGACACTTTTTCTGTTTGGTAGATACATGTTGCCTTTGTATACCATACTTCAGGACATTTTGACCTGTGGTTGTTTTCACTTTTTGACCTTCACCCTATTAACAAATTCGCCCTAAATATCATGGATGACAGGTATGTCCATGCTTCAATTAATTAAACTTCAAAATTTCACTTTCATTTCAAATTAGCTCTCTTATCTAAAGACAAAAATGGTGAAAATATCCTGGACTGTACAGTAGTAATTAATTAGATCTACAGGGAACCTCACTATTAAGACCACCTATCTGGCTGACTCAAAGTGGTCTGATTAGTGAGGTGTTACAGTGGAACCTCACTATTAAGACCACCTAACTGACTGACTCAAAAATGGTCTGATTAGTGAGGTGTTACAGTGGAACCCCGCTATTAAGACCACCTAACTGACTGACTCAAAATGGTATGATTAGTGAGGTGTTACCTCGCTATTAAGACCACCTAACTGACTGACTCAAAATGGTATGATTAGTGAGGTGTTACCTTGCTATTAAGACCACCTAGCTGACTGACTCAAAAGTGGTATGGTTAGTGAAGTGTTACCCCGCTATTAAGACCACCTAACTGACTGACTCAAAATGGTATGATTAGTGAGGTGTTACCTCGCTATTAAGACCACCTAACTGACTGACTCAAAAGTGGTATGATTAGTGAGGTGTTACAGTGGAACCTCACTATTAAGACCACCTAACTGACTGACTCAAAAGTGGTATGATTAGTGAGGTGTTACAGTGGAACCTTGCTATTAAGACAACCTAACTGACTGACTCAAAAATGGTCTGATTACTGAGGTGTTACAGTGGAACCTCACTATTAAAACCACCTAGCTGACTGACTCAAAGTGGTCTGATTAGTGAGGTGTTACAGTGGAACCTTGCTTTGGTCAAAAGATCATCTGTCTTAAGAGACATTATTCACAGTCATTTTGGTGAATATTCAACCAAATTGAACCTTGTCTTGATCCTTTTTAGAGACCTCTATTCCTTACCAGATGATTGGTCTCTCAAGACAGGTTCCACTGTACATAACTGACACAAAGAAACAGTGAAACTTGTATATAACAACCTTCTTAGGGACATATAACGGCCTCCTTACGGACGCAAGAAAACCGGTCTTAATAGGGAGGTGGTCTTTATATAGAGGTTGATTTGTTCACAAAAGGTACTATTGACGGCAGCAAAAAAGGGTCTTTGTTTTTTAATTTTTCTTACCTGACGGATATCTCATAATGATTTATTGCTTCATCAACTTTGGATATGTCACTCAGGTAGTTGGCAAAATTATAGTGAGCTTTTGCGTTTTGTGGCAAAGTCTGAACTCCAGATCTGAAAAAGGTCATAAAAGCATTCATGCAAAAATTTATATTATGAAATGGAAACTCCAGTTGGAAATTTCAAACCTGTCTATCAATCTATAGACAAAGGCAGTGATACATGTAGAGAATGAAATCTGATTACATGTACCTGCTTGAAATTTGCATGTATCTGTAAAAATAATTATGGCATTATTTTGTGGTAATATTTTGGAATTAACATTAATTTTTCACCTTTTGAAATGGGTTCTATACAAGTCCCTTATGGACCCTTTAAGAAAATTAATTGGGATGGATTGAAGATATTAATCTTTGTCTTGTTTGTTGGATGTTTTGCATCTCGCTGAGAATTTTTAACTTATATTGAGATGTCACCAGCTTAGGTGAAGTGCCACAAATTTTCACCTATGCAGTGAAGGCTCTTTTACATGCCAGAAACAGGCACTACCAGTTTACAAAAGTCTTTGTATGACCAAGGACTTTCTACTTTCAAATCATAAGCTCTTCCACTAAATTTAGTCCAAATCTGTTTCAGTTTACATAAACTATAGTGAAAAAAATGTCAAAGTTATTACACTACAACCATGAGATTCAAAGAACCTTTTCCGTCAGAGGAGTCCCTCTCTTTCTCAACTTCACACCCCTAGCCCTTGCGTCATGCTACTCACAATGCTTATTAGCTTTAGAATAAAGATGCAACATACATATTTTTAAGCTGATCATTCCAATGATTTTACAGAAATTTAACTCATTTACCCCTAAAGACACATTTGGACTGTCCCAAGTCATTGATTTATAGAAGAGTCCATTGTTTCAGAGGGCTTGATGAGCTAAAATGCTAAAAGATTATGGAAGAGGAACAACACTAACTACTAGTACATTTCAGAACTGCCTGGTAGGAACTTGCTCACCTGCATGACTCATTCACCTGTGTGACTCACTTACCTGCCTGACTCGCTCACCTGCGTGACTCGCTTACCTGTGTAACTCACTCAACTGCATGATTCACCTATGGAACTTACCTGAATAGAGTCAGTCGTGTCTGCCAGACCAGATTCTGTTTGTAACACTTCACTGCCATCATAACCAGAAGCGAAAGAAACAGTGCTGTGATCAAACCTCGGTGGTAGAAAAACTTCTGTTGTAACTGATATATTCCGTAAGCCACCAGTATACAATATCCAGTACTAGAAATAAAAACGAAAAGGTCAAAGTTCAAATTTCACTTCAAAATATTACCTTTTTCTGGAGTATACAAAAGTTCATTTTATTGATAGATTGTTTACCTGGCTGTTTTATGCCACACTCAACAATTTCTCAGTGATACAGTTGACAGACTTTGACCATGGATTGATGTAAACCTCACCAAAGTGCATTGCAATACATACAATGAAACATCACCATTTAGAATACCTTTCTGACTGACTCAAAGTGGTCTGATTAATCTGATTGGTCTGATTAATGACATGGTCTCTCAAGTGAGGTTATGAACTTATTTAACTTATTTATCAAGAGACTGGAAAGTTATTGTCGGAAATATCAGGAGGTCTCCTAGGTGAGGTGTTCTTTAGGCAAGGTTCTACTGTAATCTAAGTGACTGGTGAATTGAATACAGTAAAACCTGTCTTGAGAGACCACTCTTATAAAAGACCACCTGTCTTTTGAACCCATGTTCTGAAAACCAACTGATTAATTTTAATTTTGATTCTTTTGATGAAACCTCTTTTGAGAGACCACCTTTCTTGAGACACCATATTTCAGTGGCAGATGGGGTTTTCTCCCAATCTGACATGTTCCACTGTATAGCATAAACGTCTTTAACTGGTAAACATCCATCTGTTACAGAAATATCATCTTTTAAAGAGGTTTCATTTAAAGTATTATTGAAACAAAGGGGTTTCAAAATGTGGTCTCAGAAGACAGTTGGTCTTTCATAAGAGTGGTCTCAGAGACAGATGGTCTCAGAAGACAGTTGGTCTTTTATAAGAGTGGTCTCAGAAGACAGTTGGTCTTTTATAAGAGTGGTCTCAGAGACAGATGGTCTCAGAAGACAGTTGGTCTTTTATAAGAGTGGTCTCAGAGACAGATGGTCTCAGAAGACAATTGGTCTTTTATAAGAGTGGTCTCAGAAGACAGTTGGTCTTTTATAAGAGTGGTCTCAGAAGACAGTTGGTCTTTTATAAGAGTGGTCTCAGAGACAGATGGTCTCAGAAGACAGTTGGTCTTTTATAAGATTGGTCTCAGAAGACATTTGGTCTTTTATAAGAGTGGTCTCAGAGACAGATGGTCTGAGAAGACAGTTGGTCTTTTATAAGAGTGGTCTCAGAGACAGATGGTCTCAGAAGACAGTTGGTCTTTTATAAGAGTGGTCTCAGAAGACAGTTGGTCTTTTATAAGAGTGGTCTCAGAAGACAGTTGGTCTTTTATAAGAGTGGTCTCAGAAGACAGTTGGTCTTTTATAAGAGTGGTCTCAGAAGACAGTTGGTCTTTTATAAGAGTGGTCTTTTAACAGTGGTTCTACTGTATTTTGCTCTGAGCGAACTGTAACTTATACCTGCATAAGAACAAAACCCCTAGTGTCTGAGGACAGAAATTTCACGCACTTTAATATAAATGTATTTTGTCAAATTCTATTGACTAAAATGATATATAGCTCCATTACCCAATACTCTTGGTTCATAATACTTCCTTATTCTTCACAAATGAGATACGGTATATTTATACGCTGAAATTCGAACCTCAATCATCATGTAGCGTGTCTGTAATTTGTATTGCCATGAGGTTATGCATTAATAAATGTGATATTATAATTGGGTAATCACTGAATTTTCAATCTATAGATGATTTCTTACCGAAATTTTTCATTTATTTGCAAGATAAATACATCGAAGTCATGGAGTTATGTTTTTGAATTATTACTAAAAAACAAGAATGTCAACAGAAAGGTATTGTTTATATCTATATATTTATAAGTAAACAATGAACAAGTGAACAAATTGGATGGTCAATTAAAAATTAAATTACTAATCAGGCATGTAATAACATCAGGTCTAATTTGGGATTTGTAACCCTAAATATTGATGTCAAAGTTTATTTGATATTTTGTTTTTAAATTTTCAGTGCATAATATTGAGTCATTGTGTAGTAATGGGTAACTGAATTAGACTTGAGTGATAAAATACTGTACTGGTCGGGGACCAGTAGTCAGGTGGTTGTTGTGAGTGTGGTATCTTCAGATAGCTTTCATTGTATAAATACTTACCTTGAAATATACAGTACTCGCTCTGCTACGACAAACCCTACTCGAAGAAAAATATTTGAAGCTGGCAAGAAAGGTATGACCAACAGCATCAGTCCACAAAGAATTTCATCAGGAACATTGTGATTGAATTTCTGCAAAAAGCAGGTTTTTGAGTTATTAAACATTGATATTATAGAATTTATTTCAAGAGATTCTCTTTAGATAACCTAATGAATTATGATTATTCAAATATTTGGATAATGAGATATTCTATGCAAATATTTGGACTACAAGATAATATGTCATGAGATAATATATCACCATTTTTTATATCACAAACAATAGAAATAGCATGTCAAATGCTCGACAACCACAGGATAATTTTTAAAATAATTATAAAACAAATGTTGTTTTTTTTATTTTTTCTTTAAACTTCACTAAGAATTTTTCACTTATATGTCAGCAGCGCAGTGAGAGTTATGTCATGACGTGTCTTTCGGATGAGCCTTAAAATCACGGTGTTGTGTAAACAGTAAACGTGTTATGTTAACTCATTCACCCCTAAAGACACATTTGGACTGGCCCAAGTCATTGATTTACAGTAGAGTCCATTGTTTTTCAAGGGTTGACGAGTTAAAGGTAAACAAGGGCACAGTAAAATGGTACAAGATTTGCCAGTCAGAAACTCCTGCCGCTTTCCAATATATTTTCTGTTGTGTAAGGAAAAAGTTTTTTTTTTAAAAAAAAAAAAAGCCTGTAACTTACATCAAAGATGATACACTTTTTCCAAATATGTATCAATTTTCATAAAATAGCATAGCAACAAAAAAAAACAACATTTTTCTGAGAAATGCTATAATCAGGGAAAATAATCCATGGATTCAGTCCAACGAGTGTCATTCTCAAACCTGTTCAAGGTATATTAGCATTGAATTTATGGACAAAGTTTCATTAAAATTAGTGAAGGACAAGAACAGCTAATGGACAGATGGACAACTGGACAGACACCAAACCAGACAGATGGATGACTGGACAGACAACCAACGAGACAGATGGACAGCCACAGATGGACATCTGGACAGACCATCAGACAGATGGACAACCAGACAGATGGACATCTGGACAGACCACCAGACAGATGGACAACCAGACAGATGGACAACTGAACAGACAACCAACCAGACAGATGGACAACCACAGATGGACTTTTGGACATACTACCAGACAGATAGACAACCAGACAGATGGACAACCAGACAGATAGACAACCATACAGATGGACAACCAGACAGACAGACAACTGGACAGATGGACGCAGGGTACAGGTACCATAATACATCCTATCTAGTCTATTATAATGGACGTATAAAAGTGCAGTGAATGCTTTTTTTTATTTTTTAGTAAAATCAAATATTTTATGACAGAAAATTTATTTGAGAGTAATTACCTGTAATTAACATTGTTTTACCTTCACATAATGGCCCCATTTTATAATCAGTAAGACTAGGGTAAGTAAAAATCCTGCAGTTTCCAGATTCCTTAGGTCCCAAAGATTTTCCACTAGCGGAATACTTCCAACTTGCCAGTCATAACAGAGGGTTGTTGGAAACAGGAGTATCCAGGCATTGAAGAACCACAGGTAACTGTAGGTAAGGCACCTAAAAATAGAACCACAGGTACAACAAAATGTATGTTTCAATAAAATGAATACAAGATGTGTTTGAGAATCCCTTAAAAGTTCCATAACTACAACAAATATACTGCATACCTGGAAATTTTCGCCCCTGGTTATTTTCACCCCTTGTTTTTTTAACCCTTGTACATCAAAAAAGATACTTATGCATTTGCCCCAAATAACCATAGTCTAATGGACGGCATGTACATGTATGGCCATGCTTCCTTGAAAATCTCACTTCCATTTTAAATTCGCCCTCTCATTGAAGGGCGAAAATTTGCAGGTATACGGTAGTTAAATGTTGGCTATCATCAAAATAAATCCAAGATCTCATTGGCTTGTTTATTTTATTGGTGTTTTTTGTCAAACTTTATACTTTTTCATTTTTAACTCATCGACCCCTGAAGTCACATTTGGACCTGTCCATTTCAGAGAATGGTTAAGTCCACTGTCAGAATTCAGGGGTGTATGATTTAGAATAAAAAATTTATAATAAGTTTACACGCAATATGAAGTTGTTTACTCTGCAGTCTAAGTGTGTCTTTACGGGTGAATGAATTAAGCTTACTCTTTACCTTTAGTAGTGCAATGTATGGTGGGACCTATCTTGAGGGACCAATCGTAAAAAGACCACCTGTCTTCTGAGACCACTGAAAACCACTGGCCAAATAATTCTTTAGATACCATAAAACCTCTTTTAAGAGGCCAACTCTCTTGACAGACCACATTTTAGCATACCACTGGCCAAATAATTCTTTAGATACCATAAAACCTCTTTTAAGAGGCCAATTCTCTTGACAGACCACATTTTAGCATACCCCTGGCCAAATAATTCTTTAGATACCATAAAACCTCTTTTAAGAGGCCAACTCTCTTGACAGACCACATTTTAGCATCAAATGGGGTGGTCTATCAATATAGGTTCTACTGTAGTGTCACACAGACAACAGAGGAAATACAAGAATATAGAGTCTGTGATCACCATAATGTAGAATCTACAGTGGATTTTTATTGGCTGACTTGATGGATGTCTTCTAGGCGCCCTCCCAAACAAAAGTTTCAAATATCTAGAGTTGAAATCCATTTTTTTTATCTAGTTTTAAGAATGCAAACTTGGCAATTGAGGATAGTTCTTTGTAACAAAATGAACTACGGTAGGATTTTTCAGTATGATGGCATGGCAAATCATTATATTATGGTGGTATTTTTTTTATAATGCATATGTTGTTATCCAGTTCACACATAAGTCAACAATTAACCCATTTACCCCATAAGAAACATTTGGACTGGTCTAAATAATTGATTTACAGAAGAGCCCATTGTTTTTCAGGGATTAATTGATTGAGTTATGGTGAATTACTTGTAATACAAATGGAAACTGATCACTGTATATAGCAGTAATGAACCAGCTTAGTGAAGTTAAAATATCTCAGATACCAAAGTATAGATCATTTGGATGTCCAGAATATAAGTACAAATCTGATAAAAAATGGACAAACACGGACCTCTTGAAATCAAGAGGTGGGATCAGGTGCCATGGAGGAGTAAGCATCCCCTGTCAACCGGTCACACCCACCGTGAGTCCACAGTCAAATTAAAATGAAATATGTGAGGAACGAATCCTTGTTATAATTGGTACAGATGTCTCAACAACTGCCATCGAACAGGTAACTCAACTCAGTATAGGATTCCTTCATTTCAACTTGTCAATATCTAATAAACTGGTTCAAATTTCTGTCAAAGATTAGAGAAATCGCCATATCTTATTAAATACCGTAAAACTTGAAAGCATTTCACCCCAACTACACTAGGAATTTAAAGTTTTATGGGATATATCATGAAGTCACAACCATGATGTTCTTAAGTGGAAACAAATCAATGCACCAAACCTTATACAAAACAAACATTAATTTAAAATTTACCCAAATATTTACTTTTATCTGCAGGTGTCCTTATTTTATCCCCAAAATTTAAAAGTTTAAAAGGACTGCTTCTTATATGAAGTCAATAAATGTTTTCTTTCATCGCTGCACACAACCCAGTAAGGGCAAGAAAATCTAAATAAAATCCATGAATAGAGAAGTAAATTGACAATTTTCTGTTCGACATCAGAGCAGAATGCAGTATAATTAAAAACTGCATGTATCTTGATTTAGGTGTAAAAGAATGATCTCATTTAAATGCCATATGATTAAAAATTTGTTAAAACCCACAACATTATATAATACAGAGAGGTGTAGATCACCTTTACAAATGATGGTCACAAAACATAAAGAAAAAGTAGGTCACAAGTCGCAACCGCTTAAACTTCACCACAAACTCTAAGAGGTATTCTATAGATGTTTAAATCAAATTTAATACGTCATATAAATATTCGTACAGCGTAAGTACCCAATCACACTTGACCTTGAAGTATCATCTTGTGGGTTCCCTATTTATTCGATTCATTTACTTTTTAGAATACATGTACATCTAAAAGGAAAAGAAAGTAAATCTTTCTTCTATCGACCATGACGTATGTTTTGAATAATGTCGGTATTAATCTTCTCCTTTCCTGAAATGCCAGTAGAATTTCATCATCACCTAGTTCTGGGACACATTTGATCGTTTTATCAACCCAACCCTATGACGAGTTGAAGAGTTATAGTCAGGCATTTCAAATAAGATCTAGATAGTTTATGAATATTTAGTTATCTACATTATTACAAAGATAAATTATGATGCTTAAAACAATAACTAGGTCTAAAGATTATTTATCATACAATTTTGCAACAATAATCAGAATCAGGAATGGTAAACCGATTTTCGATTATATTTGTTTATAAATAGATCAATAATTTTGGCACTTGACCTATATCTGATGATATTTCAATATCAGTCACTTTTGTACATTTTTTTTTGGAGTATCATACGATGTACATGCAAAACTATCATAATACAAACATATGTTGAAGATGAAAAGATCATTTGTGTCTGTCCTGACTAAAGTGGAAACCCAGACATAAGGACTGTAGGACTCTACTTAAAAGTAAACATGGGTGGCTTAAGATGTCAAAATTATAAAATTGCTTTACATGTTCTTCATGTTTACCTTAACAAACACTAAGAAACTTTGGAAAAAATATTTGAATTGGAGAGATTTCTTGTATAGTTTTTTTCATCTCCTTGGCAATAACACAAATTTCTTAATACATTTACAGTGAAACTTCTATATAAAGACCCCCTTAGGGACACAACTAAACTGGTCTTCATAGGGAGGTGTTCTTTATATAGAGATTGATTTGTACACAAATGGTACTATTGGAGACAGCAAGAAATGGTCTTTGTGACTAGGTGGTCTTTATATAAAGGTGGTCTTTCAATACAGGTTCCACGGTAATGCCATAATTTCAGTACATAGGAGACTGTCTTGAAAGACGACCAATTTTCTGAGACAACATTCTGAAAGACATTTGAGGCACTTGGTCAAATAATTCTTTGAATAAAACCTCTTTTGAGAGATCACATTTCAGTGGCGGTTGAGGCGGCCACTCAAGACAGGTGCCACTGTACTGCAAAAACCATTTTAGTCACAAATTCCATTTTTTTTTTCAAATTTGATGACTTTATTGTCAAATCTTACTTTTTAATTTTATATATATATATATATATATATATATATATATATATATATATATATATGGCCATTGATTTTACACGATCGCGGAATCAGCAATATGAAACAGAATTTGCGTTTTTGAAAAATCTTTAAAAATTCCAACATGAGATAGAATTTATTAAATTGTGGACTAGTGTGCTATTTCCGTGTGTTATAAACTTCAATTCTTTGTTTATTTAAAATATTTCATCACATAATTTTACATTAATTACTCTTTTTATCCCTTAGATCTATTAGCCTACATTAACACATCGAAAGATAAGGGCAATCATTTCCATTGTCGTAACATCAGTACTGACTGACACCTGCCGATCTGGTGTCTTCTAAAACAAAAATAGCTTTAATTTGATATCTTGAATTAGGTTTTCATAATGTTTATTTCAATTTCTGAATATATATATACCAATTTTTATAATTTATAGTAAAATTTCACAATGAACAATCCATCCTAACTTTTTACGACTTACCACTCGATTGACAGCCTGTTTTTGTTACCAACACAAACATGTGTTCACACTTTGACGTTTTTGACAGCGAGCTATGATGGCTGAAGACACATGTATGTAAAAAGAGGAGAGTTACTCCCATTTAAAAAATAAATACATCAGCACGGGTTGATAGTTTCCATGGAATCTTTATGAGGATGGTGACGTTTAATTTTGCAAAGTCTGTCAGCATAGTATAGATTACGCTAGTGTTGATACAATAAATTAAAAGACTAAAAATTAGATACATGTACATGTAGATCTACTTTACACCAAATAAAACACCACAGACTTGTTCTAAGTTAGGTGATAAATTCAAGCAAAAATAAGTAATTAGAAATTACCTGTACAATTTTGAACAAAACTTGTTACCTACATGTATATGGGTATAGGCCTACAGACTTGCAAATTATTTATCAAATATCATAAAATCATAAAAACATACAGTGTTGCATATACATGTATATGTTTTATTTAATTCCCTATTTAAATTTATCATTAAATTGGTGTGGCAGAATATTGAAAGCATAATTATGAGTGTATTGTTAAATATTTTTCATCTAAAGCATGTTTTTAGTTCTTTTTCTTGTAAAAACAAAAAAAACGGAATTTTCCAAAACTGAAAACAGAATTGAAGCAAATCTGAAACGTAAAATCACTGGCCCTATATATATGTTTCAGATCTTCTTTTGATACTTTATAAATGAGAACAATTATAATGTTCAAATAGCCACATGCAGTGAAACAGACAACCTGTGAAAAGTACGTCTACAGTTTGATCAAGCTCATTAATATGGTGCTCATGCAGTTTCTATATTACGACACCGTCATAACATTGTTAAGTGGCGTAATTCATCGCCATCTTCACATCTACTCACAAACCTTATCGTTGACTCTATCTTTAAACTTTCTCTCAAATTCTGTACTTCAAAAAGTTCCTTTTTATTTGACAAGCAATTTGCAAATATTTACGTACATAATATGTACAGGTATATGCAAATAACATGACACAATGTGTGGCGCCTTAAATCAATCTATTTCAATTCTAAACCCTTTTTGCAATCTGCATTAAATCAAACAAAACTCTTAAAACTAAAGATTATAGATCGCTTTTAAGAATTAAACATGAAAAATCTCAAGTTTGCATATAATCATTATCATGTATATTTCAACCATCAAATCAAACTGGATTATATCCATAACTTGCTCATCCCTAAAGACACTCTTGGACTTGTCTGTACCATTGAATCAAGGTAAATTCCATTGCTTTTCAAGGGTAGATTATCTGATATTAATATTTGAACCAGTCTATCTTTGTATTGTTGGTCAATGTTTACAGCTACATCTACATTTTTGAGCCTATTTGTCTTGATATTAATATTTATGTGTTTTGATGTATGTACGACTTTTAAATTTTAAAGATGATAAATTAATATGCACTAAACATACAATTCTGAATTGCATATTGCAATATTTAACCACATACAAATATAAGGATATCATAAGAGAATCATTTAAATTGTTCCAACCAAAACTTTTAGATCTGTGTCGGTTGTATATATAGGTCTAATATATAAGCATGTAGATTTTTATATTTTCTTTTAATTTAAAAAATGCAAATCATACAAAACTAAAAATCTTTCAAAGGAAGAAAAAAAGAGGACAAAATGGGTTTACAAAAAGAAAAAAACCAAACAAAAAAAAAACAGAAAAAAGAAAACAAATGGGGTAACCAGAGATTACATTGTTCACCTCACATCAACATATTTTACCTCCCTCCCATTAATGTATTAACTTAACCAGAGATTACATTGTTCACCTCACATCAACATATTTTACCTCCCTCCCATTAATGTATTAACTTAACCAGAGATTACAATGCTGACTTCACATCAACATATTTTACCTCCCTCCCATTAATGTATTAACTTAACCAGAGATTACATTGTTCACCTCACATCAACATATTTTACCTCCCTCCCATTAATGTATTAACTTAACCAGAGACATTGTTCACACATCAACGCTATTTTACCTCCCTCCCATTAATGTATTAACTTAACCAGAGATTACATTGTTCACCTCACATCAACATATTTTACCTCCCTCCCATTAATGTATTAACTTAACCAGAGATTACAATGCTGACCTCACATCAACGTATTTTACCTCCCTCCCATTAATGTATTAACTTCAACCAAACTTTTAACCACAGAATGCCAAAGGATTGAAAATAGATGGGGTCCAAAACAGGGTCACTAACTTTAGAAAAAGTACAGTATATGATGCATAGCATGTACTTAAAATTGTAAGACTTGTACGTCATGCAAGTTTTGTTGATCTATGAGCAATAGATGTGGGTAAACCTGAAGCTCAACCAATCTTCGTAACCAGATGCCGATGCTAGGTACCAGGAATCAAACCTGGGATCTCCAGTTTGTGAGTTCAAAGTTCTACAACTAACCATCACCTGGAGTCAGGTTTAAAATTCAAGTAATAGGACCTTTTTTAGTTGTCCCAGATACCTAGTATCCTGTTTGGTATACAAGAATGACTTGACTAAATCCCTGATATATAGTCACATGGTTCATCAATCAGAGTTACCATGATACATAATGACCCAGCTGACAGGATGGCCTTGGATTTTTATTTCATATTTTTATTGGAGCTTTACGCTATACTCAACAATTTTTCAGTTACATGGTGGTGGCCACTTTTTAAAATGGCCTTGATTTAAACTGATCTCTAATTATCTAACTCATTTATTAGAATGACCTTAAATATGAAGTGACATCTAGAAACCTAACTCATCACAATCTGTTTTTGTAGAATAGATTGTACTCAGATCACGTGACGTCAACAGAAATGTTACCTAGGTAATTTACAGTATCACAATGTCTCCATTGACGACATCCAATGATATCTTGTTTCAGGTCATTTGAGTGTGGGATAATTTAAATGTTCATTCTGGTAAAGCTGACAAGTGTCATGTGTTTCCTTTAGACAACTTCTTAAATCTGGTCCCTTTCACTGTATGTAATACATATTTCTGGTCTGACCTATTTGTACTACACTCATTTACCAGAAGTGATGAAGGACACATTTTTCCTTGAAGGTGCATAATATAATTACAAACCATGTCGGAATGGAACAATTTCATAAAGTTTCATTAATTTGTTTCTACTGTTTAACAAAATATCATATGTCAATTCCGACCATGAAATTGTTTGACCTGCTGATATTCAGCCCTTTAAATTGCAGATTATTAATTCATAGTTGTTTTCGGCCTTTTCTAAATAGTAAAAAATTTCAAACTTTAGAAATAATATTTTAAGCTAAAATGATTCATATGACAAGATCTGTGTCACTGTTAATACTTTTATATATCTTTAAGACTCAACCCAGTGTTTATAACCTTTGAACTCTGAGCAATAGACATGATAGTGATATTACACACAACTACTGACAAATGACCTTTCCTTGTATGACCTTTAGTTTATGACCTTTAACCTACTTTTTGAATATCATTTACGACAAATTGCTACTTCCAAGGACATCAGCATTTCATAAGCACATCTTGTTTTTTGTAGGTTATTAATTCTAAAAGATTTATCATGTTTAAGTATTGGATGACATATGACTTTAAAAAAAGCACTCAAACATTTTAAAAAATATAAGTTCTAGTAAATGCATATACCAATATACTTCAATTAAAATGCATTTAAATTTTTAAAACCATTTGACATGTTCAAAACAAACTCAAAATGTTAGATAAATGATCTCCATTTTTTTTATTTTGATATTATGGTAAACATATGTGATGACTGGAGATCAGAGATGATGTGTTCACTCATTCTCTTTGTTTGAGCATTTTTAAATTCAACAAATTATCAAGATGTCCAGCATTGGGTGGACATGTTGTGGTAAACACATACAGTGTTACCTGTCTTGACTGACCATCCTTTCTGCCACTGAAATGTGTTCTTTATTTACACATAACAATTTATTAAAATTGGGAAATCTAAAAATAGAAAAATAAAACTGTTTGAAAATATAAGTCTCATAGTCAAATTCCAACTGAAAATGGGAGGAAAATGCATTTTATGCATTGCAAATGGGACCTTAATTTGGCGTCCTATGATAGGGCAGAAATTTCTAGACTCACCTTGTAATAATGGATGAGGAAAAGGAGGCAGGATTATCTTCCCAGGAAAATTTTGGCAAGTTTCCATTCATCAGCAAGACACGACACAGGAGAAGCATACTAATCTGAAATAGTGAGGTTAGAAATACAGTCAAACTTGTATTAAGGGCCACCTCAGTATAAAGGGCACCTGCCTATAATTGTCATTCAAACATACATGTATCTTTTGTTAACTATTTTATAATGAATAAAGCTCTGTATTAAGGTCACCTGTCTATAACTGCTACTTTTGCTTGTTCCCTTGAGAGTCCTTTATAGACAAGTTTAACTGTATTAGAAAAGACAGAATTATAGAGCAAGCCAGTCTAAAAAAAGGAACCAGATAAACCTAGTTTATCTCATGCTCCTGTGGAATACCTGGCAAATAAGCTGAGGTATTTGTCCAGATCTATTATTATCTGAAGGTAATGTTAATTTTAAAATTCAGGTAGCCCAGGGTTGCTTGGTAACTACCCCCAGTTATCTGATTGGTAACCAACATTTACCAGACTTTTTTTTAAATGTTTACAAACATCATGGGCTGAAATTAGTAGTAAGAACCAGAGTCAGAGTCGGAACAGAATATACATTATCAAACAATTTTTGACATACACAATAATAAATCACAATAGATCTTTAACTAAAAGGAGTTACAGTAAAACTTGTCTTGGAAGACCACCCTTTCTACCACTGAAACGTGGTAGCACAGGTGGTCTTGTAACACAGGTGGTCTCTCAAAACAGGTTTTATTTAAAGGGTTATTGAACCAAGTGGTTTTGAAAATGTGGTCTCTCAAGACAGGTGGTCTTTTACCACAGTAGTCTCTTAAGACAGGTTTCACTGTATTTTTAAATTTTGAATGGTAAAAGAAGTAATAATTTAGATAACCATTCTATAGAATATACATCAATTTCTTAATCTGTAAATACTTGAGGCTCAACCTGGACTGTTTTCTGTTGTTTATAAGAAGGTTTTATTTCAAGAATTAATTAACTAAGTAATTGTTTAAATTCTGTCCAAGAATACAGCTGGTCTTTCATGGCAGTGGTCTCTTAAAGAAAGATCCCACCGTATCGCCATCTATCACAAAGACCATGGCTAAGTAGAACATATGCCCCTTCAATAAAATATGCAGACATGCAGACATCTGAGTGGCAAGAAGCGAGGCATGATATAGATTTGTGCCCAAAACGTTATTACCCAAGAAAAATTCTACCCTTTCAAAGGCAAATTGTATCCAGTGTACGATTTGTATATCATTGGGTATGATTTGTTTTGGGTATGAAACTCCTTGATGCCACTTCGGAAGTGTTAAATGTGCAGGTGTGACTAGCAGGAACGCAGTTATCTGAAAAGTATTTTTTGTAACATTAACATATCAACCCATAAAAACAATGGACTCTTCTGTAAATCAATGATTTAGACCAGTCCAAATGTGTCTTTAGGGGTCAATGAGTTAACCTTCATTTCCAAAGCAACAGTCATACAAAAGAGTTACAATTATTTTCACGTATGATAAAATGCATTTTTGTTTATTTGATATTTATGCTGTTTTCTGAAACAGGTGCATATACATAAATCTTTACATATCTATATACTCAAGTAGATATATATAAATTTAATTGTTTTTATTATTTACATATTTTGTAAATTATGGGATATTTACAGCTTTTTAAAGTTTATCTAGTACATGTTATTATTCTGCATTTATAATGATATGGTGGTCGTAAATATTTTTCATATGATTCAAAACGATAGAAAATTTAAAAACATGTAAAAATTTCATATACATTATAAAACTAAGAATGTGATTTTATTATCAATATACATTTTTACACAAGTAAATATTTGATTACATAACTGTGCGTAGATATATTTATTTGTTTTACGAGATGCTGATACAGCTTTATCAGTTCCTGATAGGTCCCACAATATCAACGACACCCATAAATCCAAATGGTTTCTGCATCCACAAGTTTCCATCACAGAATTCTCTAAAGGCATCCATGAACCATAAATGGTATCAACATGCTGTAACTAATAGCATACATTAGGTTTCCACAAGTTTCCATTGCAGGAACTGCCTAGAATCATGGACCCCTTAGGTGTACAAATGTGAAAACTGTATGGAAACATAAATATCCACATGGAAAATATGCAGAAACTATCTGTAAACTAAGGTTTCCACTTAGGTTTCCGTAAAAACTGGATTTTTCTGCAGTGCCAGGGTTATGAATATCACAATTTTTGTATGAGACCTATTACATATTTATGTAGATCATTGTAACTCAATGTATTCAGCTTGTTTGGTACATACAGTAAAACCTGCTTTAGCGACCACCTGTGTATAAAGACCACCTGGTCGCAAGACCATTTTTTTGCTGTCCCCAATAGTACCACTTGTGTACAAATCAACCTCTATATAAACACCACCTCCCTATAAAGACCAAAGAGGTCATTATATACAAGTATCACTGTATTCTTGAGTAATGAAGAAGATTTTTTAAGACTACTCTCCCCTTTTTCTCATTCCTTTAGGCCCTGGTGGAAGTAGGGACAAATGAAATTCAGAGTTATCTATACCCCAGAGATGTGAAAAAGCAGAAAAATGACTCACTTATAGAGGTTTAATGGAGAAAATAAAGATTTAACATTGTGGCAAAATTTTGAAAAAGAAAGAATTCCTTAAATTCGAAAAAAATAATTCTGATCTCTGATACTCTTTTCAAAAGATGCTATTTATAGCAAATCTCAAGATAACTGAACCAGTCGTTTTTCAGAAGCTTTAAGATGCCTCTTTGCAGACGATCCTGTGTAAGGTAATAATTTTATTTAAATATAAATAATCATGTTTTTGGTAATAACTTTGATAAGTTGAACATAACAAATTTGACTTAAAACCCATTGGCCAATAATTTGACTTTTTGGTATCTGTAATTCAGTACCAACCTGCAAAATCAATCCACTTTTCCCTATAAAGACCACCTGGTTGTTAGAGACTTCATTACAGCAAAAAACCAATAGTACCATTTGTGTACAAGTCACCACCTCTATATAAAGACCACCTGGTCACACAGACTATTTTTTGCTGTCCCTAATAGTACCATTTGTGTACAAATCAACCTCTATAAAGACCACCTTTCTATAAAGACCATTTTTCTTCTGTCCCTAAGGGAGGTTTTTTAGTACAAGTTTCACCGGTATTTGTACAAATCAACCTCGTTATAAAGCATGTTACCTCCCTATAAAAATGACTGTTGTTGTGTCCCTTTAGGGATCTTTATATGCAGGTTTCACTGTATATCTTTCAGTGTATAAATTTATAATGAATAGTGGAAGATTTGTTTTTAATTCTATCAACTGCTCTTATGTCCCTAAGGAGATCTTTATATAAAAGTTTCACTGTATTATTATTATTTGGAACTGAAAAAGGTTAACAGATGCTATAACTTATTTTTCACATTTGTGATGCAATTCTTTAACCGAGTCACAAATATTTTTTTCCAATACAGTGGAATCTGTCTGGAGAGGGATCTTGGCGCCCACCATGGAATGTTCTATGTCTGATCTATGACAGACTGTTCTTTTCTCTTCTTTTCTCTTATTTTGTGTCTCAACATTGAATTTGAACTTAAATCCATATTTCTGTGAAGTGATCACAAGATTATAGCGAAACTGAACTTGAACTGAACATATTACATTTTAAGAGAGAATGGAATTCAACATGGCCGACAGATGTCCATCTTGGATTTTGATCTCTCTGAAAATGTAATACGCACATTTAAACCTCAGGGGTAACCTCCATAACCAATTTTGAAAAGATTCCTTCAGTACATTCCGAGCAATATATACTTCTATTGTCAAAATCCAAGATGGCCACCTGTCAGCCATGTTGGAATCCAATTTCTCTGAAAATGTCATATGCACAACTAGACCTTACGGGAAACCTTCATGTCAAATTTCAAGGAAATCCCTTCAGTCCTTTCTGGGAAATAGCAATAACAAACTTCCTATGGTCAAAATCTTCCTATGGTCAAGTTGGATTCTGATCTCCAATGTAATATGGCCACTCTGTTGGCAAATTTCAAGGGATCCCTTGATCTCTCTGAAAATCAGTAACAAATATGCATCCAAGATGGCTAGACCATGTTGGAAATCTCCTTCATGTCACAACTTTTCAAGGACCTTCATATCCTTAGTAGTACTGTTATCTGAGAAATAGCGGTAACAAACTTCCTTTGGTCATAATTCAGGATGGCAGCCTGTTGGCCATGATGGATTCTGTAATAAGCACAACTAGATCTTTTTGAAAATAATATGCACAACTAGACCTCAAGGGGAACATTTCATGTCAAATTTCAACTTCCTTTGGAGATGGCCCCCATTTAGTCCAATCTTCTGAAAATTTAATATGCACGGTAACAAGAAATTGTCAAGGGACGGACAGATGAGAAGACGGACCACGGATGCAGGTTCATATGAATCTGCCCATTCCTATCTCTTTGAAAATGGTGGGCACAAAAGAAACAACACATGTCTAATCAAGAGAACCATATTTTGAAGATGACTCTTTGGTAAAAAAACATCTGTCTGTAGATTGAAACCTCTGAAAATTTTGAGAGACCTCACATTCTGTCTTGTAAGACCACTTCAGTCCTTGTGAGAGATAGCACAAGAATTGTCTTGACAGAGACCACGGATGCAGGTTCTTGTATAGCCCATCACCTGTGATGGTGGGCTAAAACATCACCTGTCTTGACCATATTTTAAGACCACCTGTCTTGTAAGATCACCTGTCTTGTAAGACCACCTGTCTTGTAAGACCACCTGTCTTGTAAGACCACCTGTCTTGTAAGACCACCTGTCTTGTAAGACCACCTGTCTTGTAAGACCACCTGTCTTGTAAGACCACCTGTCTTGTAAGACCACCTGTCCTGCCACATTTCAGTGGCAAAAGGTTGGTCTTTCAAGACAGTTTCAACTGTAAATTAAACAAAATCCGATTTTTATGAAAATTTTAAATGTTCAAAAGTTTATGTCAATGACAAACAATGAACTACTAAAAGAAAAAAGGGTAATTTGAAACAGATTAGAATAGACCTTCCCTCTGACCTACGTGAACTAATCAATTACTCAATTAAAAACACATCGTAACACAAAATTCTGTCAGAAGACTTACCACAACTATTATTATGGAGATCCTAGAGACCAGTGGAATTATGGGATACCATTGTCTTTCAGTACTTCTACATCTAAATATAATTAAAGAGTTACTTTTAATCTTTAAAAAATCAGAAGAATAAAACAAAGAAAAACTTCTGGTAAAAATTTTGCTCAAAATCAACATACAGAAAGAAATTGTGTTTGTTTTGTTTTGTTTTTTTTGGGGGGTGGGGGTGGGGGTTCTCCCTAAATCTAAATGAATGTGCAATGATGAAAATTGTATCAATCAAGTCTGATAATTTTACTAAACTTCTTTGTTAATCCTGAAATCTGCTGAGCAAGCAAAGTTGATAATATTCTTATATTGTTGTATTGTGAGCAAGTTAGCCGTGGTCAAGGTCATTGCAGTGATTACATAGAATTTTTTTTGGAATTTTTGCATAAATATATGTGCATACTGAGTACAGCAATTTGCATAAACCAGTTTGGCAGGGATACACATTAAAAATACAAGGGTTTATATTGTAGTATAATATGTAAGTAATTACATGAACAGTAGGTTAATCACATGCAAATCAAATTTGTAATTTGTTTCTAAACTGACACATGTCATTCCCTAATTGACACCTGTGTATTAATTTGAATCTAAATATAACATGGCTTAAAAGATTTACATATGTTAATCTAGTGCCTGATCTACAAGTCATTTCAATTGTCTGAAACAGATCAGAGGCTCAGATAAGAGGCTCTGAGTTCACTGATGTCAACAAATTCTAATGTGATGTTCCGTTGTAAATGCAGATTTAATCCATCATTATACAAAATATGCAGGGCACTCATATTAGTCTAATGGCAGATCGTTTGACTTGCAAGCATAAAGTCCCAGGTTCAATACCCAGTACAGGGCAAAAACTTGGACTCTTTTTTTTTATAAAAAAGGATACTGACTGTACTCTGCCAAGCACTGGGCATACAAAGTAAACATCAGTACAAAGCTCAGGTCAAGATCTGTGGCACTTCACCTAAAGATTATTACATCTTTATATACATGAAAAATTACACATCTTATGACAATATTGACCAAAAAAAAAATCTGTATAAAATGTGTCCACTAAACAATGAGCTCAAACTAAGTGATCTAAAACAGTTTTGCTTTTACTTTATTCTACTGTAAGTATACACTACACAAAACTATAAAGCTTTACTTCTTATATTTCAAAAGACAGCGCTCAGGTTAAAGAGTTTTTCAACAGATGTTACAGCCAATGCCTACACTGCTGGGGTATGACATTAGCTTTGCATACATTTTGTCCCAGCAAGCAAAATAAAAGAAAAAAAATTTCCAGACTAGCAGGAGAAAATAATGTTGACTTGTATAGTTCCTCTTTGAATATTATCATGGTCAGTGCATTTGTGTTCATCAAACACTTTTTGTTTTTCTTTAGAAAAATGCCATACTTACACACGTATTATTATCGTCCGGCTACAGATCAGAACATCATACAGAATACACACTCCCAACACAGTCACACCCTGTTCTTTACACAGCATGGCCAGACCAGCACATATCATACTAACGGAAAATTGACCCCAACTCTGGATGGCTGGGATTGCCGTGTCAGAGAACCATCTTATTTCCAAGGATCTGTAATCACAGACAATGACATATCTATGTTCAGTTTACAACTAAACATAAAAGTTTAGAATGTGGTCTTGTCTGATACCCTTTTTCTTTTGGAATCATACTACATAAAATTCTAGCTCAACTAGTTATACATTAAGGTTTAGAATTTGGCCTTGTCTAATACTCTTTTTTTCTTTTGGAATCATTCTACATCACATTCCAGTTCAACTAGTAATACATTAAGGTTTAGTATTTGACCTTGTCTGATACCACCTTTATCTTTGGGAATCATACTATTTACAATTCCAGTTCAACTAACAATACATCAAGGTTTAGAATTTGGCCTTGTCTGATACCCCCTTTATCTTTGGGAATCATACTATTTACAATTCCAGTTCAACTAATAATACATCAAGGTTTAGAATTTGGCCTTGTCTGATACCACCTTTATCTTTTGGAATCATACTATTTACAATTCCAGTTCAACTAGCAATACATCAAGGTTTAGAATTTGGCCTTGTCTGATACCACCTTTATCTTTTGGAATCATACTATTTACAATTCCAGTTCAACTAGCAATACATCAAGGTTTAGAATTTGACCTTGTCTGATACCCCCTTTATCTTTTGGAATCATACTATTTACAATTCCAGTTCAACTAGCATGATTTCGTTTGGAATCATACTGCATGTATTTAAAATTCCAGCTAAACTAGTAAAAGTGTTATTGACAGACAGGATCAGCATGAGTATTTACTTTGGCCTACCATTTATTTTGATATAATGTCTATATTTACCATTTATTTTTATATCATGTCTATATTTACCAGCCACTGAAGTCAAGAATCCATGATCATAAAACACTTCCTTCAATGACATATGTACCAGGTAAGTAAATGAAAATTTAAAGGTCAATGTGATAGAAGTTGATAGGTTAAAGGTCAATATAGAGCTGGCCTGTATCAGTCAGTAGCACGCTCCACTCTTGATCATGGAGTTGTGAGTTTGAGTCCAGCTGGCGGCAGGTCGGATTCCTGTCCTTCAGATGAGATAGTAAAAACTGAGGTCCTGTGTCACAGTAGGTGTCGGCATGTTAAAGAACCCTCACTGCTCAATGGCCGTAAGTGCCAAGCATAGGCCAAAATTCGAAGCCCTTCACCAGCATTGGTGACATCTCCATATGAGTAAAAGATTCTTGAGTCTGAAGTTAAGCAACAATACAACCAACCAACCAAGGTCAATATATTCTTAATAATTTTATCAAAATTTGAAAATAGAAGAATTACAAATAACTTTTTTTATAATGAAATTTTTTGCTTTATGATTTGAGGGTATACAATACCTTATATACAGCAGTAACGATAACATGAAAAATATGGCTGCCAGTACATCTGCCCTTCCCACAATCCCTGAGACCTGAAACGATAGTTCAACACTACATCATGAGTACATATAAGGCATTCTAACTGAAATTATAATTTTTCAGAATCAAACTTTTAAATGTTGCAAATGAACAAATTCAACAAACACTGATGACCTAAAACAGAATTTCCCTGAACTTGGATCTGAAGGGTACATATAAGTTGGGTAACCAGAAAAAAAACATACCGTATAACCGGTCTGGTTATTTCTGCAGTACAAAATTTTTTTGATTTTGGTAGTCAAAGGTCATACTTTTTTATTTAGCGATTTCAAATTCTACATTTTTTTTATGAAACTTTTGAAAAATGCATTCTCCCATTAATCTTCATACATTTATCTAATGATCACTTAAGTCATATCCAATATCCATGATTTCGTCTGAACAAAAATTTTAAAAAGTGTTGCCATTTCGGTAATACTGTTAAACATTCAACAAAAGTGTTGTTTTACCGTTTTGAGTAAAATCAAATATTTAGTCAATAAAAATCTCAGATGGCCTGATAATTAAAACAAAAGGTGATCTTATAACAAAAGGACAGTTTTATATATAAATCACCCTGGGTTTATGAGAATACTCTTACCTACTGTGAATTGTAAGTAGTTGAATTATCTCCCCTTATCTCATCAACGGTCACATTGAAATCCCCCCAAATCAATGAATAGTGCAGTCTAATGTCAAAATTCGGGAGTGAACAAATACATGTACATGTTACCTGTAGATTTATTATAAAATTATGATTCTAAATCATACATCCCTGACTTCTGACAGTGGACTTAAAGGGGCATAAGCTGTGTTTACCAAAAATAATTTTGATTTTTTCCCTACTTTTTCTACATGTATTTGATGTACAATAACAAATAAGAGCTATACACAGGTACAAAATCTTATATTCCTATATATTTTGTGAAAATAAGTCAGGTCTAGTGTTGTATGCATATACAAATAGTAAGGTTTGACTTAATCAATTGCAAGTGAAAAAGTGCCAAACTTGGGTTTCTCAAGAAATTTTCACAAAATATATAGGAAATTAAGAATTTTTATGCCTGTGTATATCTCTCTCTCTCTTTCTTTTTTGTTGTTGTAAATCAATCTGAGTAAGTAGTAAAAAATGGGGAAAAATTGAAAAAAATAAATGCAGCTAATGTCCCTTGAACCATTCCTTGAAATGGGTGGGTCCAAATGTGACTTCAGGGGTTGATGAGTAAACACTAAAATTATGTATTGATTAATCTATCTCATATAGAAAAAAAACATGTCAGATTTGAAAAGCAAATGGTGAATTAATCAATTGCAAGTGAATAATTGCCAAACTGGGTTTCTCAAGTAACTTGCACAAAATATGTAGGAATTTAAGAATTTCTATACCTGTGTATATCTCTTTTTTGTTATTGTATATCAATCTAAGTGGTAAAAAAAAACAGAAAGCCTAAACATTCAAAGGGTATGAATTATGTTGGTGTGTCAATCTGTTGGAATGGTCAAGGGTTGGAACCAACAGGTATTACTGTACATGCATGTTAAAATTTACAAATGTTCAAACTTGCATACAGACATACAATCAGACAGGAAAAGATCAAATATGTAAAAACGTTGATCTTGATATGTTAAGTAAACACGTAAATTTTAAACAGAAACTTGAATAAAGACTGAACTTGATAACTTCTTTTTAACCTTCATGACAGTCTTGGCGATAATTAAATACAATAAAATGATGAAATTAAAGACAGCTATTTTGGTCATATAAATGAGAATGACAGAAGTTGTGCATTTAATGAATTTACACTGCGACCTCTTGATTTTATTTACAACATTTAATTTAGAAACCTGTTTTTTTGGGCGTGTTTGATATATATCAGTAACTACTCTTTAGAAATGTTGTATAAAAATGATTCTTAATTGGGGCAATAAAATGCAAAATTTGTAAGATTTACGATAGCTATACACAGGTGAAGGAACGAGTCTTTTATCATTATGTGTACATCAAGTTAACTTATCGTATGGTGTATCACCATGTAAGCAGGTTTTTATAACGGTATATCAGATATGATAGTAATATAAAACTACAAATATATTCCACAAAGTATTTTTTTACACAAAGGGATATGCATGTTATCTAAAAATATATCTGATAGCATCAATAACCATGTCAAACTATCTTTGTAGTTTTTGTGTATAGTAACAACTCATAGTGGTCTGGTCTACTGGTCAAGGACTGGTCAAGGACCAGTAGCCAACTAGAACCAGTAGTTAGTTATGGTGTGATTTCATCTTTTGTATGCTTTACCACAAGATTTTTTTCCTTCTATTTAATAAAAAAACGTCCAACAGCAGATATTTGATCTAAAAAAAATCTCACAAAATTGTGTTTTATATAGCCGAAATCATGTAATAGCTGATTAATGGTCCTTGCCATCTACTGGTCACTTGACCAGTAGTGACAGCAGTTTCAAATTCCTAGGAAGTATGTTTAGTGGTCAAATCAAGGTTAAACCAATGATATCTTTAAGCTCTAACATATCAATTTATGGACATAATTTATAAAACAATGCAGTATGAGTAACATCTTTCAGTAAAAACAAACATTTTATGCTGAAAAATATTTAAAACTAGAATCTAATGAAATTCTTTGTAACAAAATCTAACTCCTTTGATGTACAGTAAAACCTGTCTTGAGAGACCACCCCATCTGCCATTGAAATGTGGCCTCTCAAGACAGTTGGTCTCTCAAAAGAGATTTTATATTAAAGATCATTTAACGAAGCAAGTTCTATAATGTGGCCTCATAAGACAGGTGATCTTTCAAGTAAGGGCTCTTTCAAGACAGGCGTCACTGTATAATCTTCCCTATACACAATGTATGTACATGTATATGAAATGTATTCTGACTTTCTATCTTCAAAAACATAATAACTCATTTTGACATGGTGTCTAGATAATTACATTGTACATTAATTCACGTTGACATATTTTATGCAGCAACATTTGGCATCATTTTGACTCTAATTCATAAGATTTTGACATTCTGTCTGTACTCATTCATTAATTAAACATATATTTAACATTTTAACACCTTCATTACAAAGAATTTAACATTATGACAGGATTTTATTTTTGCTAACAAAAATAATTAAACATTTTTTGTCATTTAAATTTCTTTATTCAAACACTGATTTGCTAACACTAGTGTAAAGATTTTGAATAAGATCAATTGTATCACACTATTTCAATATCCTTCCTATTGTAATTGTCACCCTATCGTTATATTATACAGGGGTTTTCCTACCTCCAATATTCTAGGTCCATGGTTCAAATAATTGGAAAAGTATACAACATTTTTACTAAAAAAGAACAACTTAATTTGAAACATTTGTATGATGATATTTTATTCTTCATTCCGAAATTCCAAACTGGGAATTTGTGTTTACATTTTGGGAAAATACAAGCTAACAGGAATGGGTCCTGTTACCGAATCCAAAATGGCTTCCGAAAATTCCTCTTGTTGTTGCACTGCTACACTATTTTGACATTCTGTCATCTGCTACACTATTCTGCTATCCTGTCTATTCCTACACTATTTTGACATCCTGTTCTAGGCGTCTCCTCACTATGTTTTGACACTCTACTCTACAACTATTTTGACATCCTGTCTACTCCTACACTATTTTGACATCCTGTCTACTCCTACACTATTTTGACATCCTGTCCTGTCTTCTGTCTACACTATTTTGACATTCTGTCTACTGTTACACTATTTTGACATCCTGTCTACTCCTACACTATTTTGACATTCTGTCGTCTGCTACACTATTCTACACTATTTTGACATCCTGTCTACTCCTACACTATTTTGACATCCTGTCTACTGCTACACTATTTTGACATCCTGTCTACTCCTACACTATTTTGACATCCTGTCTACTGCTACACTATTTTGACATCCTGTCTACTGCTACACTATTTTGACATCCTGTCTACTCCTACACTATTTTGACATTCTGTCATCTGCTACACTATTTTGACATCCTGTCTACTGCTACACTATTTTGACATTCTGTCGTCTGCTACACTATTCTGCTACACTATTTTGACATCCTGTCTACTCCTACACTATTTTGACATCCTGTCTACTCCTACACTATTTTGACATCCTGTCTACTGCTACACTATTTTGATATCCTGTCTACTCTAAATACACTATTTTGACATCCTGTCTACTGCTACACTATTTTGACATTCTGTCTACTCCTACACTATTTTGACATTTTGTCCACTTCATGACCAAATGGTCATAAAGACTATTTTTGCTATCCCCAATAGTACCATCTGTGTACAAATCAACCTCTATATAAAGACCACCTCCTATAAAGACTGGTGTTGTTGTGTCCCTATAGGGATCTTTATATTCAAGTTTCACTGTATTTCTTTCAGTGCATCAATTTATAATGAACAGTAGAAGATTTGTCTGTAATTCTACCAACCCAAAATCAATTTATCTTTTTCCTTTGTATTTTTGTTTTTGTTATTTTTTTTTTCATTACAGAAAATATACAGTAAAACCTGCTTTAGTGACCACCTGTGTATAAAGACCACCTGGTCACACAGACTAATTTTTGCTGTCCTCAATATTATCATTTGTGTACAAAAAACCTCTATATAAAGACCACCTTTCTATAAAGACCAGTTTTCTTCTGTCCCTAAGGAGGTCGTTTTATACAAGTTTCACTGTATTTGTACAAGTCATGTCGTTTCATGCATGTTACTATATTTAAATAAATGACTACATAGAAAAGGAGTTGCTAAGTTGGAAAACGTGTTCCCAATCCAATTTTTGCTGTAGCCGACAATATGCAAACTAAAAAAGATGTTATATTCAAAAGATATTTATTTGACAAAGTGGTTCTCAAAATGTGGTCTCAGTAGACAGGTGGTCTTAAATGAGAGTGGTTTCTCAAGACAGGTGGTCTCTCAAAAGATTTTTTCTTTCAAGGATTATTGGACAAAATGGTTTTCAAAAATGTGGTCTGACAAGAGAGATGGACTTGACTTTTAAGTGGTCTATTAAGAAAGGTTCTACTGTACTATTTGCACCTAATGCTTTGTAGAATCTATCCACTGTTTTATGGACAATAAAGACTTATTTTGAAAATCCTGTCTGCAACTATAAATGTTTGCACAAAATGCCTGATAATTAATTTCTCAACATCCTCATATTGTGTAATTAAGTTTGATCTAACATCAATGATTCTGTATTTTGTTCAAAATGTTTGTGAGATAATGTACATAGTATGATTTTCAGAGAAGGTTAGACCTCATTTACAGCTAGATAAATGGATGTATTGGTGTGTTACAATATCTACCTGAAATTTTGATTAAAATTGTGCAGGTGTTTGCAATATAAAATAGTTTAATCAAGCCAGTATTATATCATGGTGTATACATTCAATACAACAGAACAAAATTAGGTTTCACACATCACTTACACATGTATGTGAAATATACATCCATTGTGACACCCAAACTCTGTATCAACATAATTCACATCTCTTTCACAAACTCGATATCAAAGGAAATCAAAGCTGTGAATCATCAACAGAAATGACATCAAAATGACGTTCCTTTCTTCAGTTGAGGTTTTATATTAACTTAAGTAAATAAACTTCCACACATTTATACGAATAAATAAAAATAATACCTGTGAAAAAGCTGTACAACTTTGTCTGAGATACGTTACCAAGATAACTATATCCTGATCTACATGTATGATTTGAGAACACCATGAAACCCTAATAAAGTTTTTAATGTTTGGATATTACTTCAGGAAATTTTATTTGATGTTTTAAAAAGGTGTGATCATAAAGGAAACATACTTACCTGTCAATAAAATGTAGGAGATACTAACTACTATGATAAAAGTGTAATTGTAAATTATTTCTAGCATTTCAAGTTTTTTTAACTGTCAAGAGGTAATTATCAAGGGAAAATGGGTAAACATCTATATATCTGTATTACTGATTCACAAAAATACTCACTCTCCCCAATTCTGTGTAAATGTGCTCTCCCCTGTTTACCCTCTTCTCTCATTCTTCCCATTTGTCATCACAGTCTTTCTTTCTGCAGTTGTGCTCGCTTTCTGTGCTAGGCATTCTCTCTGTGTGCATTTGAGTTCTCTATCTCTCAACTGCTCGTCTCTTCTGACTTGCACTGAAACTGTTCTCTCACTTTCATTAAAATGCTCTCTTTTTCCCTCTCTTCAACTGTGCACTTTTCTCTCTCTTCATTCAAAACTTTCTCATCTTTCTCTCTCTCTCTTCTATCTAAACTCTCTCTCTTTCTCTCTCTCTATCCTCTCTCTCTGAGAATGTGCTTTCTTTCTTTGCTTTTTCTTCCTCACTCTTCTATTAAACTGAGCTCTCTTTCTCTCTCCATTCAAATGTGCTTTCTTTCTCTTCTCTTTAGCTTTCTGTGCTTCCTGTTTTCTCTCTCTCTCTTTATGTGCTCTCTTTAAACTTTGCTTTTTCTTTTCTTAAACTCGCTTCTATTAAACTCTATTCAGTGCTTTCTCTTTCTCTTTTGCACCCCTTCAACTGTACTCTCTCTCTCTCTCTCTCTCTCTGTGACTGTGCTCTCTTTTCTCTCTTTATTCAACTTTGCTTTTTCTTTCTTACTCTTCTATTAAACTGTTTCTTTCTCTCATCTCTCTCTCTCTCTCTGCGAGCTCTCTCCTTCATGTGTCTCTTTTCTCTGCGTTGAATGTTTCTTTTCTGTGTCTCAATCTCTTTCTCAGCAATTCTGCTATTTATAACAGAGCTTCTTACTATGATATCAAACATACTAGACTTTAAATTTCATTCTATAGCAAAATTATATGTACACACAGGTAAAAAGTTGAAATGATGGGGCCCGTTTTACAAAAGGTCAGAAGTCCTAAATCCTAACTTTTAGTCCTGACTACCATGGTAATGCATTGCTGATTGGTCAGTTCCATGACAATTAGAACTAGGACTTGAGATTTAGGACTTACGACCTGTCATAAAATGGGTCCATGACCTTTATTGGATAACAGCCAAAAGGTCATGGTCTTACAATGATCATGCCTAAATCAATCATTTTCACCTCATGATAACACAAAAAAACATGTAGGGTGAGAACAAATCCTTAACTTATCCAAAATACTTTCTATTTACTGCACAAATTTACATAACTGAAAAATAAAATGCAAAGGTCATATAAAAGGCGAAGTCAGTTGGTGTTATCTTTTTAATTTTATTAACTGTCAAATGTATGAAATTTAAACAGGAACGGGAGATAGAGTTTGTGTTCATGTCCCTATATATCTGAATACATATATGCTAATAAAGTTTTACGTACTCCAATATGGATCTAAAAACCGAATGATAACAAATGGTATTTTCCTATTTAATGCTACAAAAAATGAATGCCACAGCGAATTTCAATACCTATCTCTCGGGAAGCTAATCACGTTATTCTACGGAAGATTTTACCAGCTGACTTGAAATTTAAATACGCTGAATGGAGATGTTATTGCGCTGCGTGAATTTTATTGTTATGAAGTAACTCTGATATAAAAAATAAATAATCTCATCAGTATGGATGCTGGTTTAACTATATACACTGAGTGTTAGACCATTATATTGATATCAATTTTTCACCTGACAGGTAAAATACAGGTATGATCTCTGACCAAGAAATGTACAAGTCAAAAAAAGGTGAACTGAAGTCAAAAACATCTTTAAAATTCAATTTTGCAATTTCATTGGTAAAGGTTACCTCAATGAAATGCAAAATTATTTGTAAACATGTACATGTATATTTGTTGGTTCGGGAAGCCAATGGTAACACATTACATATGAATTTGCCAAAAGTCAGTTTGAAGCTTAATCCCCTTTTACCCCTAAAGACACATTTGGACTGGTCTAAGTCACTGATTTACAGAAGAGTCCATTGTTTTCCAAGGGGGGGGGTTGAAAAGTGAAAGTTCAACACTCTAACAGTTTTGCAGTTGAGGACGATGAACCTACTGTAGTGCCGTTCTACAATAGATTTTCCCCTTAAATTTCATATAAAATATATAGACCCATTATGTGTCAAAATATAAAAAAAATATCACAAAGCAACTACCACAGTAGATTTTTAACATTGGTCGTCACAAAATTTTGTTTTAATAACTTAAACCTGTCCAAATTTACAATACAACTCGATGGGATACTATACTCCTCTACACATTTACAAGGAATTTTTAAAAAAGTTTATAAAATAGATTTTTTGAGGAAATATGAATATAATATAATAAAACAATCACTGCTTATCAGTAGCATACAAGACATTGCCTAGTTACCAACCTAACTACAATTTTGAGGGGATCATGTTTTAGCACTAGTATGCTAAAATATAAAAACAAAATCTCAAATACCAAAGTATAAATCTTAAAGATGTCCAGGATACAGATACAAATCTGGTAAAATTGGACAAACACAGACCTATGGAGACCAAGAGGTGGGATTAGTGATGCCATGGAGGAGTAGGCATCCCCTGTTGACAGGTCACACCCACCGTGAGTCCACAGTCAAATCCAAATGTCTTGTCTTCATCTTGTTGCACTTTTCTGGTTTGTTTTGTTGGGTGTTATACGTCAAACTCAATAATTTTTCAATCATTTTGTATCAAAATTGCAATTTTTCTACCAAATTGTAAAGGACATGGCTCCAGTCCCAAGTTTTGAAAAAAACAAAAAAACATATTTGTCAGTTTTCAATGGAAGGTGATAAAACCTGGTTACACTAGTACAAGTGTATTGATTTTGGAAACAGACACTAGACATTTGTGAAGTCAACTTTCACATGTAACAGAGACAAATACTGCCTCTGCTTGGATTCGAACCTAGGACCCCTGGTTTACAAGTCTGGTGCTCTACCGATCGAGCAAAGGAGAAAACCCCACTAGTCAAGTAGTAGGAGGTCGATCACCATATAACTAACCTTGCACATTATCCCCCTCCATTGAAAGAGTATCCCGACTCTCTTTAGAGGTAGCTATCACCTGTGGCAATTTAAGGATAATCACTTTTCTCTTTAACCAGGAAGAAGTCCCAACGTGGGCGCCATTTGTACAGAGGACAAATACTGCCTCTGCTTGGATTCGAACCTAGGAATTCTGGTGCTCTACCGATCGTTTTAAAGCAGAAAACCCCACTAGGTAAGCTTTAGGAGCACCATATAACTAACCCTGCCACACACACATATAATCAGGTGAGATTCCAACGAGACTTGAAGATTTACAGACTAGAAGCATCATTGTGGTTTAAATCACCACCCTTAATACTACTATATCGCGGAGGCTAAGTGGCGATATATATAATATACAACCATAATCATGGTTATACAGCCAATCAAAACAACTTTTCCAGGAATTTTCCTAGTGATTTAAGCACTTTCAATGGGTATCTTTAAGCTATCAAGACCTTACAAACCAAAACAAAGTAAAAAAAAAAAAAAAAAAAAAAATGTCAGCAAAGTTCTTTCAATTATCAAAATACTGCTTAGAAAGATCCAGCAGTACAGCCTCACAAAAATGCTTTACTCAAATTTTAATGTACTATGCGCCTGTATGATCAAGTAAATTTTTCTTTATTTCAAAATCTTTTTTTCAGTGACGAATAAACATGCAAGTAGTAGAATTCAAGCACTCTGATGAAGGAAATAAAGCACTATGCATCAAATTTGAGTACTTTTCAAGGGTCTGTGTGAACCCTGGTAATATTAATAATACCATTAATAATATTAATTTCCACTTCAGGCAGGTGGAATAAAGGTAACTAAAGATAAAAACATTTTGTAATTGCAATTGTGCATTTTCATATAGACATGTAATGTTATCTTAGTAGAATCTATGACAAGAGACAAAACAAAAATTTAATTTCTGTTCACTTAAGTGCATGTGACCTTGACCTTTGACTCCATCACCTTGAAATGTTGTCAAAATGATCCTTATATAATCCCTAACAACTTTCTCATATATCTTTGTATATAGAAAAATCAATCAGTTATGAGTTATTAAGCTATTTGTATAAAACTGTACCCTATGTTATTGAAGTACCCCTAGGGGACAGTTTATAGACAGGTTTTGCTTTTATTCGCAAACTTTGTAGATACTGACTTTACCATCATGCATACAAACTTTGAAGTCATCTGATCATTGGTTCAAGAGAAGATTTTAAAAAATGTACCAACCTTGGGTTCTTTTTGGCTGCTTTTGGGGCCCCTATGGGTCCCATCCCATTTTCATTTACAAATTCATGCAGCTTCACATGGGGATGCTACATGTCAAGTTTGGTTAAAATAGGCCCACTGGTTTTTGAGAAGAAGTAGAAAATGTCTAAAAGTTAATGATGGACAACACACAACAGACAACGACTGACAAAAGATGATCATAATAGGTCACCTTGAGCCACTGGCCAAATTTACACTCACCCAAATCAATAACATAAGCATGGTCTCCTGTCATAATTCAGGAATGAACAAGTTAACTCAATCACCCCTAAAGACGCATTTGGACTGGTCTAAGTCATCGATTTACTGAAAAGTCCATTGTTTTTCAGGGGCTGATGAGTTAATATTGCATGTAAAATGATTGTAAAAGATTTATACTAAATCATACACCCCTGAATTCCGACAGTGGATTTTACCGTTCTTTGAAATAGAAGAGTACAAATGTGGCAATAGTGGTAGATGAGTTGATATTAATGATTTTCAGGGAATTAAACAAATATTTTGAACATTTCAATATTTATGCAATCAATCTCATGTACCCCCCAACTCCTATAATCACAAACGCACCATCTGTTTTGCTAATAGAAATTTCAAACTACTCATCAATCGCTTTCAATATAACCCACGGCTATTGTATTGATGTTTTTCTCCATGTCCGCTGTTCAACTTATTTCTGTGAGTTACGAATTGCTTTCATTCTCCTCATACAAACCTTATCACACTCAGCCAGAAGTTAAAACTCAGGCAGGATAAGTTAATTTGTATTACCTTGACTGACTGTTCTATATTAGATAATAAACATACTTCAATATTACTCGGTCTGTAATTTTCACTTAACTGTGAACTTTTTAAAAGCCCTCATAAATCAGAGGTTATACAAAGTGAAATCTCCATTTCAAATCACACAAATCAATCTTTAAGGTGAAATATTTCTTTTCCACATATAAGCTGATTAAAGGGAATTTATATTATTGTGGGAAAATTTTAACAGCATCCTAACTTGGATAGAAATCATCACATCAATGGTTTATGTTTTCATGAAGCCTTTGATGATAAGTAACAAATGCTTACCATAAAGTTTAAAAAGCTTATAAATACACAGGTACCCTCAGGGGTGGATCAAAAACATTGTCGCCTTGGGGTATGTATTGATTTAAAAGTACTGAATTTAAATTTGTAAACACTTTTGGTTAGAAAGAAGAGCTGAAGTCTTCTTATATGCTTACTAAATCAACTAGTTACCAATAGTATAAGACATATATTAGTATCTATGGTAACTTAGACCAGTATTAGGATACTACCCCTGTTAGGGGACAACTGCCATCTGTTTTTGGATGAAGCTTAGCACAGATTTTCCACTCTTTTGGAGAAACAGGCTTAGGCCATTTAATTTAAGAATTTTAGCAACATTTTATTGAAACTTGGAAATCAAGAAATACACATTTAACTACGTGAAAATACAAGAATCGCTTAATATTTGTTGTCATTTTACTTCATTGAAGAAATTTTGACTGCAAATTTGGGAAAAATGCATTGTTTTTGCATCATGAAGGAGGCCTTATTTTGGCCCCATTTGATAGGGTGGAAAATCCCTGATTAGAATTGAGGTCCAGTATTCTGGTAAAGAGCAGAACATTAAAGAATCTTCACTTGTTAACAATCCATAGCTAAGGTCAAAATTTGTGCACTCCATCTGTAGCTAAAAACACCTTTAACTTACCAACCCCTAAAATCAAACTTAGACTTGCCAATATCAATTAATAACATGGTCCACTTCACAAAATAGGGGTAATTGAGTTATTATTCAGGTACAATTATTGCAAAATTTGTTGTTTTTTTTCACTCATACATCCCTGAATTCTGACAGTGGACTTTTCCATCAATATAAATGTGTTGGTCTAAATGTGGTTTCAAGGGGTTAATAAGTTTTAGTTAAATAAATTTTGGCAAAATGTAAAACAACAATAAAACAAAACCAATTACAGCATGGGATAGGCCTAATATGACATCCTGTGGTCGGATCTTCAGTAATTTCAATGTATCAACTTATCCATAATTACCGTATTCGACCTAATTACATATTTTCATTATCCAGAGTTACCACCCCTCGTAGCAGGTATCGATTGTGTTATCATTTATTTGTGCCTAAAATGAGAAAAGTTAAATTGTGACTTCATATGTTTGTGTGAAAATGACATTGCTTTCTCACGTAAAGACATGACGTCACAATTGATAACTGCTGACATGGGAGATAATTCTGACTAACGAAAAGACAGAATAAGCGCTCATGTCCCTATAAGCAACCCTCCCCTTTTTGTATACACAATCAAGTATGTTTCCTAAAAGGCTGACAAGACAATGTGACCCAGAAAAATGTAAATAACAGTTTATCTCTAGACCCCAGCTACACAAGAATATCAAAAGGTGTCCACTGTACTAACTACAACAACTTTACCACTGTACCTTGTCAAAATTAACCGCTTTACATCATCTTGACTATTAATTAGTCCAAATAAGCGCCCAACCCTTTTTCCTCGATTTTTGTAGTGCCCTAGGCACTTACTGGGTCAAATACAGTAAACCAATATCAAATTTATTGAATTCAAAAATTAACACACCTCAAAATTTCTGTGAAATTTGATAAATCAAACCAAATGAAGACCCAGTACAAGAGGCTAAATATAGATGTAGATGGGTCATTCTACCATTACAGCACATTTTATATCTGTATATAGCTAAAAAGAAATTTGTTAAAATTTATCAAAACATTGAGTGCTTTTAATATATTTGGTATTTTTACATCAGAAAATATAATATGCAGTGATTGCTTCTCATTTATTTTACTATAAGGTATAGATCAATCCCCCTAAATTCTATATCAACGTCATTACAGGAACAGTTTTTGAAATACTTATTTCCATCTTTTTATATATATATATTTAAAATCATAAATTTCTATTTAAAATTGTTTTCATCAGTAAACATTACTCAAATCAAATGCATATATACCAACAAAACTTGAAAAAGTTATATAAATAGTTATTTGTGTCATTACCGTAACGGTACTGTCATACCAAAATGGTATAGATGTTTGGGTAATGACCCGTTTTGGTAATGAAATTTTTCTTAACATAACAGTTTTTTAGTGCCAGAAAAGAAGAGAGTTCATAACAATTGTCATAATTCTCACATAGACTGTTTGGTAATGACAATGAAAAAACATATGCACATGATTTACAATATGTACAATCATATTTCTCGCTGCCATCTTCCATGGACATGAAATTGCCTGCTTGACATTAAAGGATAACTGACGACTTTCATCGTGACGTAGTAAAACTATCATATGAGAGTTATCTTTCTAGAAACGTGGTCACTTCAGTAATATTGTTTCGATAATGACAAAATATTGTGACACAATTTTTTCAGGAAAAAAGTTATCTTTTGAAGAAATTTCAGCTGCCATGTTTTTTTTTATTGTTAGACTTTTATTACATTTTATTAAGAGTATTATTCCACTCCATTATTTTGCATTTTTTTTTTATCAACTTTGATTTTTGTGACAGTTGATACTTTTGTACAGCAACAGTGTGACAAGGAAAAGGGTCAACTCCGTTATTTCAACTCATTTCTTTTATATTTATTTTTAAAATCCTAAATGTTCATGTAAATGTTTATATATTTCAAAATCAGCAAAAATGAAAGACGTTAATTTTATATGAATATTTCCTTTTTGAACGGTGATATACTTGATTGCTTTCACGGACAGAAGATGTGCCATAACGGTAGAATGACCCCGATACAAATGTACTGGTCAGTTAGTAAACTGGTCATTTTATTATTGGCAAAAGTGATCTTGACCTGAAGTGAATTACATGAATCACACGAATTGCTCCAGGTTTCTGTACCATGAATCACAAAAATTCAAAATTAATTTTCTTTGGATATAATGATAAAGATGCAGGTAGATGATATCATTTCCATGTTGCTATAGCAACAGTAAATAATTCATAATAGATCCATCATTATGTCATCTGTTCTGACGAAGACAATGAGATCAAAGGGCATAGCATTTCATAAAATCTTTCTGATCAAATCTTTCGGACAAAATCATACATGAGTTTTTAGATTTATTGTCATATCTTATTTAGGTATTTTTTTTTTACTTTTTACATAAATTTGTAAAAGCAACAGACACCTTGGAAATATTAACACGAAATCTTTGTGAAGTTAAAATCCTATCAGATGCAGAGATTTCAAAACCCAATAAGTTTAACATAGACTTTTAAATTCATTGCTGTATGCAAAGAGATGTTATTTTATGATATTCAAATTTTGACACAATTACAGTTCTATACAAAAACTAAAATTTCATATGTTTGAATTACTTTGCTGATAAAGTGTAAGCTTGTTTACAATTACACTGTATTTTATATATTGTCTGATGTAAATCCAGACCCGTTTTCTGCCAATATATGGGAAAATGTCATTGGAGACACAATTGGGATCTTGTGTAAAATTGGGAATAATAAAATCTAGCTACACTTTGAATTCCTGATAGAAAAATATCAGTCGAGGATGGGATGGATCAATAAGTCCCCACCGAGGCGTTAGCGGAGGTTGGAATAATTCATCCAACCCAAGATTGACATTTTTCTATCTGGAACTCAAATGTGGTGCTTGATTATTTTTCTCGCACACTGAAAACTTGATATCCCATTTGTTTACATACAAGTATTTATCTGTTTACATACAAGTATTTATCTGTTTACATACAATATTCTGTTTACATACAAGTATTTATCTGTTTACATACAAGTATTTATCTGTTTACATACAAGTATTTATCTGTTTACATACAAGTATTTATCTGTTTACATACAGGTATTTATCTGTTTACATACAGGTATTTATCTGTTTACATACAGGTATTTATCTGTTTACATACAAGTATTTATCTGTTTACATACAGGTATTTATTTATTGTTTCTACAAGTTTATCTGTTTACATACAAGTATTTATCTGTTTACATACAAGTATTTATCTGTTTACATACAAGTATTTATCTGTTTACATACAAGTATTTATCTGTTTACATACAAGTATTAATCTGTTTACATACAAGTATTTATCTGTTTACATATAAGTATTAATCTGTTTACATACAAGTATTTATCTGTTTACATACAAGTATTTATCTGTTTACATACAAGTATTTATCTGCTTACATACAGGTATTTATCTGTTTACATACAGGTATTTATATGTTTACATATAGGTATTTATCTGCTTACATACAAGTATTTATCCACTTACATACAAGTATTTATCTGTTTACATACAAGTATTTATCTGTTTACATACAAGTATTTATCTGTTTACATACAAGTATTTATCTGTTTACATACAAGTATTTATCTGTTTACATACAAGTATTTATCTGTTTACATACAAGTATTTATCTGTTTACATACAAGTATTTATCATACATACAAGTATTAAATCTTTTACATACCAGCATATAAGTATTAATCTGTTTACATACAAGTATATCTGTTTTACATACAAGTATTTATCTGTTTACAACTGCTTACATATTTATCTGTTTACATACAGGTATTTATATGTTTACATATAGGTATTTTCTGCTTACATACAAGTATTATCCACTTACATACAAGTATTTATCTGTTTACATGGTTTACATACAAGTATCTGTTTACATACAAGTATTTATCTGTTTACATACAGGTGTTTACATACAGGTATTTATAGTTTACATACAGGTATTTATCTGCTTACATACAAGTATTTATCTCCTACATAAGTAATCTGTTTACAACAAGTATTTATCTGTTTACATACAAGTATTTATCTGTTTACATACAAGTATTTATCTGTTTACATACAAGTATTTATCTGTTTGACCTATTTCAGCTGCTACACCACTCATCCTTTTTTTCACCAGCTATCCGCAAATTAAAATATAAACCCATATTATGCACACACATATATTTATTTCCTTTCAAACAAATTTAATGGTAAGATCTGTCTATCCCAGGTGCCAGAAATAGTTATGGCACATGTAAATCCTCATGTAATGTAATCTATTTTTTTCAAAGCATTTCCCGAGCATTAATTTGATTTTTCATTGCAGTCTGTCAAGTTCTGAAATTTTATCATCAAATTCGGAAAAAGGTGTGAATTTGCTAAAGAAATAGTGGAAACTAAAGAAAAAGGTCTGAAATCTAAAGAAAAGATAAATAAATCTTGAATCCTGCTGATAGATATCCCAGGTTGGTCATGCCATTTTACAAGGTGACATTAGTCACTTAATAATTTTAGATAGGATCCAACTCAAATTGACTGATAACAGAATTACTGCAATTTTTAAATATTGGATAAGCCATGGTTTAGATACATCTAGGTCTGACATGCCAGATTGTTTTTGCCAGATAGACTGTAAGCCTGGGTTGGACATTCTAAATGATGTTATTTTGCCAGATAGGATGATCCAGTATGGCATTGGATGTTCCAGGAGTGGATGATATATATAGCACGCCAAAATCACATCAATGGAATAAACCTAGTTTTTCTCAATTAAACCCAGAAACTGGAGAAAAACTAGGTTTAACAGAGAAAAACTAGGTTTAACTGTCACAAAAAGGAGTGGATGATAAAACCTAGTTTAACTGAGAAAACACATTCACATTAATGAGTATTAACATGATTTTGGCACAGTTAATCCTAGTTTTTATCAGTTTAACCTAGTTTTTCTCCAGTTAATGTGGGCTACAAGAAAAACTAGGATTAACTAGAGAAAATTTCGGTTTAACTGAGAAAAACTAGGCTTATGTCTAAAAAAAAATAGGATTAACTCATTATTGTAATTTTGGAGTGCTTTATTGGTTAAATCTAGATTTTCTCAGTAACCCAAATTAACTAAAGAAAAACTAGGTTTAACTGAGAAAAACTAAGTTCAACTGCACCAAAATCATAAAAATGAGTTAAACCTATTTTTTAAGAAAAACCTAGTTTAACTGAGAAAAACTAGGTTTAACTGCACCACAATCACATTAATGAGTATTTGGCACAGTTAAACCTAGTTTTTCTCAGTTAATTTGGGTTAAGAAAAAAATTAGGATTAAGTGAAAAAAAATTAAGGTTAAATCGTCACCTGCATTAACTGGAGAAAACTAGGTTTAACAGAGAAAAACTAAGTTTAAATGAGAAAAACTGACTGCAAAAATCACAAAAATGAGTTAAACCCAGTTTTCTCAAGAAAAACCTAGTTTAACTGAGAAAACACATTCACATTAATGAGTATTAACATGATTTTGACACAGTTAATCCTAGTTTTTATCAGTTTAACCTAGTTTTTCTCCAGTTAATGTGGGCTACAAGAAAAACTAAAGAAAAATTTCGGTTTAACTGAGAAAAACTAATGTCTAAAAAAAAACTGGATTAAAATTATTGTAATTTTGGAGTGCTTTATTGGTTAAACCTAGATTTTCTTAACCCAAATTAGAAAAAAAAACTAGGTTTAACTGAGAAAAACTAAGTTTAACTGCACCACAATCACATTAGTTGATTTTTTGAAAAACAGTTTTGAGAAAAACTAGGTTTAACTGCACCACAATCACATTACTGAGTATTTGGCACAGTTAAACCTAGTTTTTCTCAGTTAATTTGGATTAAGAAAAAAATTAGGATTAACTGAAAAAAAATTAAGGTTAAATCGTAACTTGCATTAACTGGAGAAAACTAGGTTTAACTGAAAAAAACTAAGTTTAAATGAGAAAAACTAGGTTTAACTCATTACTGTAATTTTGGCATGCAATAGATATAGTATTATATGTTCACCTCCTGTGTTTTAAATGATCCGGTATTGGAAGTTCCAGCATCAAATGTTCCAGTATTGGATGATCCATATAAAATGCAAGGGAGATACACTGTAGTTCAAGAAGCTCTGAATTCATTTTATTTTACACTTTATTTTTTCATACTTTCTTCCTTTGAGTAAGACTAATTTACTCAACCATAGAATTGTAATATATTTTATTCAACGTTATGCAAATTTCTGTTCACTTTTCAATAAATTTATTTGCAACTTATAACATAATGAAGATTAATTATCAAGCAATCAACAAAAGAAAATTTTACCTGGGTGATCACAAATGTCATGTTGTAGTAATATTTCAGGGTTAGAAAATGACATCTATCAAACTTGAGTTTACAGGTTAATCAAGTGCTTGTCAAAAGCTTACTATACTGAAACTACATGTGAGAGAGAGAGAGAGAGAGAGAGAGAGAGAGAGAGAGAGAGAGAGAGAGAGAGAGAGAGAGAGAGAGAGAGAGAGAGAGAGAGAGAGAAAGAGAGAGAGAGAGAGAGAGAGAGAGAGAAGAGAGAAGGAGAGAGACAGAGAGAAGAGAGAGAGAGAGACAGAGAGACAGACAGAGAGAGAGACAGAGAGAGAGACAGACAGAGAGAGAGACAGACAGATAGAGAGACAGAGACAGACAGTGAGAGAAAGAGAGACAGACAGAAAAATGGAAGAGTGATATGAAGACAGAGAAAGAGAGTGAGACAGAGACAGATAGAGAGACAGAAACGGAAATGTTCCAAATGTGCATATACTCCCTTAAAGCTGAACTAGGATCATAAAAGCTGTTAAACTTTTAATAAAAAAAATTGTGTTGAACAAAATGTTTTGAAACATTTCCACTTCATTTCCCCACAAGAAAACATATTTGTAAGTGTTTCAACAGAAAACAAGTCCCACATCAGGTATAAAAGGCGGATTAGTAATATTAGTCACCATTGTATATCTGTACTCTCAATGCGAAACGTGCAAATTCCCAGAGACTAAATAAAACTCACGGACTTAGTCTTACCTGTACTTTTCAACCAAAATAAACATCTGTGCCTCGATTGAAGTTCTCTGCAACATACAATCAGCAGCAAACAGAGAATGAATATTTCATCCATAATAAATCCAAAATTTATTCCATAACACTAAATATAAAGCACCTTCAAAAACAAAAATAAAGCGATCTGCTTTCTACTGTCATATAGACACTGAGCAACGTTTCAAATTCCGTTTTTTTCGGAACACTTCTCTGTTTACCGGAAGAAGAAACATGACATTGCAGAAAACACCACTTTAGGCACAGATGATTGCTTTTGTTGATTTTGATTTTTTGTTTTACGCCATACTCAACAATTTTTCAGTCATATGATGGCGTCCAGTTTTTATTGGTGGAGGAGGAACCCCGGTTACCCGGGTAAAGACCACCGACCCTCCGCAAGAAAACTGGCAAACTTTTTGTTTTCGTTGAAAAGTACAGGTAAGACCAAGTCCGTGAGTTTTATTCAGCCTCTAAGACTTCGCACATTTCGCGTTGAGAGTACATTTATACAATGATGACTAATATTACTAATCCGCCTTTTATACCTGTTGTGGAACTTGTTTTCCAGTGAAAGAATTAAGAATATGTTTGCTGTGTGGGGACATGAATTGGGAATGTTTCAAAACATTTTTTTTCAACATAATTTTTTTTAATTAAAAGTTCAAAAGCTTTTTATGATCCTAGTTCAGCTTTAAGTAAAGATAAAGACAGACAGAAAGAAGAGACAGACATGAAAAGACAGAAAGACGGAGAAAGAGATAGACAGAAAGATGGAGAAATATAAACACAAAGACAGGCATACAGAAAAACAGGTTATCAGACAGACAGGCAGACAGAAAGAGAGGCAGACAGACAGACAGAGATAGACAGATGGACAGAGACAGACAGAGGAAGAGAAATATAGTAATAAATAGACAAGAAAATGCTTCAATATTTTTCAACATTTTTCACTTTTCCTTAGCTTACATTGACATTTTATAAACATATATAACAAGTTGTTGAATATCCAGTAGTTGGCCAATGGTAAGGACATTCACCTCATAACTTAAAGGTCTGTGCCAGAATACGACGGGCAGATTAAACCTAAGAGCTCTTTAAAGCCCCACGAACCCTCATTTTCACTAACATGAGGTATTGTAAAAAGTTGTCAGATCTAGATTGATGCATTTATACAATTTGATGACATACCAAACAGAATTAGTGTACACATGCAGTGCAGCTGGTTAGGAAATGATAAAAACAACATGATGCGGAGGTCCTTAATTAGTGATTGAAAGAAGATTCTGATGGCCACCTAGTGTACCATTCATGGCTGTTCTAATCAATAGAGAGATGACAGCTCTAGGTTAGTTCATTTGTGGGAAGTATTTCATCGGAAACAGTGTTAATACATTGTTGGAAATTAAAAATTGTATTTCTGAGTATATGTATATATACTTAAACAAGTACCTTCATAGATAAAAACAAAATCAAGTACCAGTGTTGTAGCATAGAACCCCCCCCCCCCGGGAAAAACAGGTTGGACCTTCCCCCATGGTGAGAAAAAGCTTCCAAGCATATTATTTCCTCCCAAACACAAAGTCAGTACAGAGTTTCCCCTGGGTGGAAAAACTGCCCTAGTGTAAAATTTCCACCCTTTTGTTTCTGAACTTCAAAATAGAAAATATAAATTGCTTTTAAAAATTGATTGACATAATGTAGTATAAATATGACAATACACATAAAACAACACTTGAATGTTTGAAAAAGTAAAATACTTGAATTTACATTCACAGAGGTTGAAGTTTTTAGGTATCTACGCTGCACCAACAGACTTTAAATTAATGAATGACATCGATTGAATGATATCAATTGTTTTGTTTTGTTATAAGTTGACTGAAATGGAATAAATGTTATCAGAACATCAATTGAGTGTTTTTATATATCTTATATGTATATATACAATAAAATTTAATGTCCTCCAAAGGGAATATCATATGCAAAACATCAAATTTATTTTTTCGGCCACTTGGCCTTTATCAAGTGAAAGTCGACAAAAGTTACATAGTTTTGGGTCTATACAAATATATATTGTTGTGAAATTTGAGTGTTTTTCTGTTTTCTTTGTATATATATATATATATAATATATATTTATATATATTTTATAAATTATAAAAAAAAAAAATTACTGGTCAACCGGACCAGTGAATAAAGGAATTTCACATCCAAAAAGGAATTTATTGGTCTGTATATATACACAATTGAAATGAAATGGAAAATTACTGGTCATTTGGACCAGTTATCAGATAGATTTCACTGGACTTAAGTAAAATTTAGCGGTTTTTCTGGTAAGACCGGTGAATTTCAAAAACTCTGATATATATATATATTGGTATGTTCATAGATAGGAGAACAATAATGGTTATAATATTTTTGTTATATATGTATTGGTCAAGCAAATCGAACATTAGCAAATCGGAGATTTGTTTTCAAAAATATTTGCTTATTTTCTACTTTGTAGCCTATGAATGAAATAAATCTACAAAGATTTGAGTGTATTTACTTGAATGAATTTCAAAGCCAGATTTTGCGATTTCAGTTATTTCACTTTTAACCAAAAATTAAAGTTGATCGGTTAGTCTTTGACTTAATATGGATTGATAGATTTCTAGTAATAGGACAGTAAATGGATAGATAGCTATGATTCTTCCTAGGAGGAAATTCTATGCTGGTCACATTTTTCCATGGGGAAAGTTGGTCCGTTGCCCATTCTTCCGGGGTACTCTATGCAGGGGTAAATTCTACACAACAACAACAGTATCAATCTTTCAAATCATCTTGCTAAGTAATAAAAACAAATGACTATATCCAAGTCTATGAACTTCCTTACCTGAGGTCACAATGAATATCGGGCAATGCTGTTTTACTTTTGGTGGGGGCCCCACTGTATGATGTTTATCATTTCACACTTATTTTGCCCGAACATAGAGAAGTAAAATTTATGGGAAAAGTATACAGTAAAACCTGCTATAGCAGCCACCTCTATATAAGGATTACCTGTTTATAAAGGCCAAATTTTTCAAGTCCCTTGATTGCATACTTCAACTAAATTGAACCTGTGTATAAGGGTCACCTGCACATAAAGGTCAATATTTTCTAGTCCCTTGGGTGGCCCCTATATACAGGTATCACTGTATATCGTTATATAGGCATGATGTAAAATATAAATTATCAATTAAAACAAAATTGACACCCAAACTGAGCACAAATAAACTTGTTTATACATACCGCCTCTGTATGTATCGGATGAACAGCAAAAAGAGCACCTGCCATAAGACAACATGTGGGTGGTAAACAAACAATGTATTGACAGACAACTGCAAAAAGGAACGTCGCAAAAACATGTAGGCACAAGTTGAATACATGGAAGGAATACGGTGACCCATGACCCAGCCAATAGTTGATCCTGAAAAAAAGAAATGTATTTAACAAAATAAATAAATGGATAAGGACAGACAACCAATCGGTGATTCATGGTCAACACCAATTAGTGGCACATCAAAACAAAGCAATGAAAATCATCTCCCTATCTACTAAATCCCTGACCCAGGTAATAATCTCCCTATCTACAAAATCCCTGACCCAGGTAATCCTCTCCCTATCTACAAAATCCCTGACCCAGGTAATCCTCTCCCTATCTACAAAATCCCTGACCCAAGTAATCCCCCATCTACTAAATCCCTGCCCAAGGAAATCCTTTCCCTATCTACAAAATCCCTGTCCAAGCTAATTCTCTCCCTATCTACAAAATCCTGTGATCCTCTCCCCCATCCCTGCAGGGTAGTCCTCTACTTATCCCTGACCCAAGTAAATTCCACTACTTCCCTGCCAAAGGAAATCCGTTTATCTGCAAAATCCCTGAGCTAAGATTACATCCCTAACTTATCTACTTATTTACAAAGTTGACCATGAGCGTTTACTAAACACATTCTATATCTAATTTACAAAGTGACCAGAACAATACAAATAACACGGGGGGGGGGGGGGGGGGTTCGCGGCTTTAGGCTACCTGACATCGTTTGCAGGTAGATTTCAAATGATCAATTATTCTAACTTAACCTCAACACCAGTTTAATGTTATTCAATAATTCTCTATAATTTTTTAACTTTAGCCTTTTATACAAATAGCTACCTGTTTCATGACGGTTTCCAGTCCGCCATTTGTAATTTGGACGTGTTCGAAAGTGTTTCTTGTTTTAAAAGTTTGCGAGTGTGTTTTGTGTGTCTGATGGATTAAAAAATTATAAAAACGTTTTTCTTCAATTTCCATTTCTTCCTGAGAAAGACTCAAATATCACCAAATATATGTGGATGGAATTATAAAGTGAGATATTCTCGAAATAATTCATGAAATGAATCAAGAGAAGTGAAGGTATTTTTCACGTTTTTGGTTAATATTTAAGTGGGGCGACGTGCAAAAGAAAATCTGACCTCTTCCTAAATATATATTTACTACCTTACAAATAGGTCTGATTAAGAAGATACAGGACGCTAATTGTTGGCCATGCTATCACTAACACTGAGACTATTGATCTAAGCTAAGATGGACAGGAGCCGGTACCTCGCGGCTTATTTAAATATTCACCCGACAAAGCGCACGAGAAGACAGTAAGTATTAATATGATTTTATTGTAGTTTATACTTGACCGTAAAACTACAGCGGTCAGGTCCATAAACTTAATATCCGACCCGAAATGAAAACACTTACCGAAATTTTGTTCTAGTTTTTAATTAACACTTATTTGATTCACATATAGATATATACATGTGGTTATCTTTATCAACATAAATCACTTATTACAAAATGATACTAGACCAGCAGAGACCCTGGAGCTAATATCTGCGACTCCTCGGAATTGTACACAAAAAGGCTAATCGTAATTGATATCTTCTACAATAAACATATCAATAATACCCGATGTCACCAAAATTGTCCTCAAAATTCAAATATGGAAATTTATCCGATTGTGGCAGGTATATAGCTGTTTTAAAACTCCTTATGATTTTATCAGAATAATGAAAACTACCTTGTGCGTGGTACTCAGAATTTAAGGATGCAATCAAAAACTTTTTTTATATTTCTGAAGATTTCTTAACTGAAATGAGCAATGACTTTATCATTATGTATTAAATTTTAGTCTAACATGCAAAATATATTGTTGTTTATTCATCTCCAATTATGTAGTCGTTTACTCATTTTCAATTTACCAAAATTGGAAATGAATAAAGGACAATATAATCATTATGTATTAAAACGTAGTCTAACATGCAAGATGTACAAAATAATCATGTATTAAATTAAGTCTAACATGCAATATATGTAATCCTATATACCAAATGTCTATTTCCAGCATTAAGTACTTGCGTGGTCGTATTTCAAAATCATAAAAACAAATAGTTGAATTTAAATATTGAGTGTATTTGATGCCTTCGGACCTGACTGTTGTAAGCCAAAGTCAACTGACACGATCAACCGTTTTCTTCAAATGTTTCCGGAGTTTCTTTACAATAAAAAAGTCTTCAATAAAATAAGGGAAACGAGATCATTCCCCCGTAATAACATTGGAAAAATGTAATTCAATTCAGTTTCATTACGCTTTAACCTGGAGATTCAGCAAACCAAACTTGCAGGGGATTAGCCGAGCGGTTTATGACAAGAAGTAAGTTTACGTGTTCAAAACTTTGCGCATAGGGCACCGAGTCACGCGACGCACGAGGCATCACGGCAGACGACAACACACTGATTCCACTGACCTAGTAAATGTATAATAAATGTGTAGTTTTCTATTATTTGTCAATACTTATCTAAACTGTACCTGCCAGAAAACAGTTAGTTATATTTATCAACGATTAAAATAAACACTTGGCAGTCTGATCAATGTATACATATCTAACGTTACATGTTTCAGAAGAATGGTTTCGCGTCAGGTTGATAAAGACATAATACCGAGGATGCAGTTTCATTCGAACTGCGCCAGTAAATGAATTGTAAGCAAAGGCTAAAAGCCACGGAACTATACTATCACGTGGATTTATAATGATGTATCTTATATACATGTACATTAAATTTAAATAAAATCAGGCAGTTGTAATCAGCTGTTTGTATTATACTTCAAACTTTATCTACAAAACTTTTTATCCCATGTCCATGTAAATTAGATCAAGCCAGGTGTGTAATAAAATTTAAACCTTTCAAATCAACGTGTAATCTGAGGAATACAAATTGAACAATTATACGAGTACAAAAACACAATTCAACTGAAATTAAATGACTATCTAAGTTAAATTATTGACATGTTATTTTGTCATTTTCGTCACTATTTTATGCCTGCATTCAATCTGTACTTCATTTGTAGCATATCATATACCCTGTATTTATAAACTTTAATATGTACCCAGTTTAACTTTTCTTATTTGATAAATTCTATGAAAAGATATATGTATATTAGACATAATTTACGTAAGTGTCTTACTTCGTTTGAGTGTTATTTTAGTAAAACGTGGTCAGGACCGTAACTAGGGACGGAAAATAGATAAGGCAGGTCTTTGGGGGTCACCGACTGGGTCAATGACATTATTTATATAAAAAAAATGGCAAAAGCATTGTCTCTTCTGCCTCATAGTAAGTTACGGCCCTGGTGGTTAGGTGCAGAGAGGGTGTGAAGATAATGCAACTCATAATAATATATAGACTACTAAACAAGTGAAGCCATCACCATGTTTTCACTTTTTTATTTTTCAGGAGTTAAATAAAGTGTTAAGGCACGATACATTTTGTTATAACGCCTAGATCCGAGTAAAATAATAAAACAGGATACAAGGACAATTGCGGATCTTCAAAATTTTACAAAAATTACTGAAAAAATAGAATTTTTGTATACCAGTAAATGCAAAAAATAATTACAACCAAATGTTCTGAACAATATGTGCTGGACATTTGAAAATTGAAATAAGGGTGAAGCCGAGCTTGATCTGAAGAGTAAATAAACAAGTATGTACAGGGAGGATCGTAGCCCCTCCCGTGGGTAACGATTCCGCGAACATTCCACCTATCAAAGAAAATTTTGGAAAATCGACATCCAAGTTACCGCATTCTTGGCCAAATCTGTAATGATTTCGCTAATTTCATGGGAATTATTTCTGGAGTGTTGAGAAACACATATATTGACTGACTGTTGTGAATGTCATTGCTCACTCACCTGAAAGGTGGGGGGGGGGGGCCGTCATTGTGGTAGGCAGTTGGGGTTTCGTAGACCTACCCATGAAAGTTTGTGAAAGTCAAAACTGAAAAATGTTACAAACCAAGCTAACTTTTAATAAAATAGAATTACAAAAATATGTAAAACCATAATCTTTTATGTAAAAGGGTGTAACTGAACGAATGACAAATTAATCATATTTGTGAGAAGATATTCTCGGCTTGCGCTTTCTCTATAACAGGAATATTTGGATCCGCCCTGAGTATGAAAAAAAAAATACAGAAATAACGTTACTGCGATAGCTCTTCTATATCAAGTTTAGAGAAATGAATCTATCCCAAAACTGAAAATATTGCGTCTTTTTTTTATTATTTGTGATGGATCTGCCGAAAACTGTGAACAAATTAAATTCGCGGATGCATAATCAAATATAATGAGGCATAAAGGGGTTCTGTAGCAGAAATTAACATTTAAACAAGAAAACGCTGAAGGTCAGATTCACGAGTTTGTGCTGTAATTGTTTATCCGTCATAGGTCGTAGGATTTGAAAACATATACTGCAGTTATTACTAACTGGTATCGTAATATGTAATCAAAACATGTAGCGTGTGTACAAAATATACAGATAGGTAGATAGACGGGTATATAGACGGGTAGATAGAAATACAGGCACTTGCATAATTTTAGTGTTTTATCAATATGCGTGTATATAAAATGACAGAGTTATGGACAACTTTGGAAACTTGTATCCAAGCCTGTAAATTCAACATCAAATGTTTTTGATAATTGTTATGCTACGTAATTCCTAACGATTTTCAAGTCCTATAAATACATTTATTGGTAGTAAAATATTGTAAAATGGTGATCATAATTGTCCTCGACTGAGATCCTTTTGATATAAAACTCCATGGCAAATTTGTTTAAACAGTCTAAGAAATGAAACAGATTATTTAATGGAAACCCAAATATCACAAACAGACAAACGGACAAACCGAAAGGTGATACACAATATGTCATACGGATCTTCAAAGACACTAAAACTCTACGATTTCGATGTCATTATTTTGTAGATTTGTTTAAATTCCAAAATCCCTCCTGTAGCATTTAAATATGAAATGTAATCATTGGAGCCTTCAGTATTTTCGTTTTTCTAAAATATTAGCAGATATAGGCAAATACAACAGTTTAATCTAATAAGTAAATAATTATATTTTAGGTAGTAATCAGTTATTTCTTATTCTTATATCTAAAATACACGTGTAGTTGTACATTTCAATATTAATGGATATGTCAATTTCATTTGTCAGGATCCGGCTTGCATTAAGGAGAACGTATATTACGATCATTAATTTATAGGTTGTATAGAAGATAAGGTAATAAAAATAAAACTAGGATTAAGAACACACAATTAAATATAAAAAGCAAATAATGTCGCAAGATCGACAATAATTCCATATTTGTATTTGTAATACGAAGCGTAAACTAAAGATATTTTGAAGATTAATATATTTGTATCACTATGAACGTGTTCAAATATCACGGACAGTTTTATCTGAGAGGACTTCAGACACAGATCAATTTCCATAAGTTTTTTAAAAAAGTAAATTGACAAGATTTGTTCTTTGTTTAATTCTTGTTTTACGCCACGCGCAACATTTTTTATCAGATAAATATGGTGACGGCCAGAAGAGAGAACCCGGTTACAATGGGTGTCGGAGGAGGGGCGACGGTCACCGCCCAATAATTCTAAAAAAAAATCTGGAAAATAAAATAAAATAAAATCGCAATTTGATACAAGTAATACAAGTTGCCTGTCATCAATCTAGTCGTTTTGGGGACTATTGGAAGTGTGTATTGGAAATTTCTATCGGAGGCATATCCAGAAGGGACCGGAAGGGAAACGGTGATTTTGTGTCTGGAATCAAGAGAATTGGCCTACCTCAGGTCGAATTTTCTGCTCCGATTTTAAACGATTTAAAAAAAATCGCTTAAAATCAGGGCAGAAAATTCGGCCTAAGGCTTTCCACATCGGGCTACCAAATTTGATATTTCCAAAATGTATTCCGGGAACACAAAAAAGGAAATTGTATTTCTTAAGGATAAAGACGTCATAATTCAGTGTCTGGAGGCTATTAGGCCGAAATTCTTTCAAAAATTTTTTTTACTGAATCAGCCGTCTGTTGAGGAGGATAATGATTGCGATATATTCAGAGCGAATTACAAGGCGTATTTTTGCGTCTGGATGCAGGACATGTGTCTACGGGATTCCAAAAATTGTAGAAGTTTTCTCAGTGAAAGATGTGTAAAACCTAATCCCTAAACCAGATATTGCGAGAATTATGTGCATTGACCAGGAAAGTACTCAGGCGGTAGCAGCGAGAATGCGCCCCCTGAAGATGACAGAACTGCTGTAAAACCTTTATTTTTTGTATAAAATGTTGGAAAATTAATAGTAAATTGGCCAAAATATTCACGTCTCGCTCGGCTCGGCGAGGGCATTCTACATTTCCGCACGCCCAAAACTTTAAATCCTCGGTCTGCCTCTTATTGGCTATACGAATACAATATATTACAGTTCTGCAAACAATTTTAAAAAGTATAATTCTATGTCACCAGCCTCAACCCGCCCACCCCACCCCCTTTGATGATTTTGTAGATCCGCCACTGTCTGAAATGTGATGATTATATCATCAGTATCAATGACGATTATTCAGTTTTAGATGCATAAGATGGCACATATTGTAGTTTACAATTAAATTTTTTTTTCTCCTTTTCGGGAAGGTGGACACCCCCTCCCCCTCGTGATTCGCCGTCCAATCTAAAAATGCTTCCGACACGCCTGCCGAGACAGACGGTATCCGGACAGAGACGCCGACCTTTTGTGAGTAAGTAACAATTGCAAATGATTATTTTTGCCTTACTATTTGTATGTATATAGAGCCGGCCTGGCTCAGTCGGTAGCGGGCTCGACTCTGGATCGTGAGTTCGAGTCCCGCCGGCGGCAGGTTGGTTCCCTGTCTTTCGGATGAGACAGTAAAAACTGGAGGGTCCCGTGCCACAGTAGGTGTCGGCACGTTAAAGAACCCTCACTGCTCAATGGCTGTAAGTGCCGAGCAAAGGCCAAAATTTGGAGCCCTTCACCGGCATTTGGTGACGTCTCCATATGAGTGAAATATTCTTGAGTGGGACGTTAAACAACAATAAACAAACATAAGTATGTAAGTAAATACCACGCTGGACCTGGCCTTATTTTCTCACAAAATATATAGGAATATAATATCCGTATGTCTGTTTAAAGCTCTTATTTTTTATCATACATCAAGTATAATAGGCATAGGCGTCGGAACCGGGGGGGGGGGGGGGGGGGGGGGGGGGGGGGGGGGGGGGCTAACCCCCACTTTTTTGCAAAGATAGACATAAGTGTTGAAAATTGGGGCTTAGCCCCCAGACGTTTCTGGCGCGTGTGTGTGTTTTAAGTTGGTTTAGCCTGATAGGTAACAGCAGAAAAAAAAATCGAAATATTTTTTTAGGTAAACACAGTAATGCAGAGCTATACAGGGTCACACGCTTTTGAGAATGGATTTCTTTATCTGCCCTTTCAAATACCGACTTATTGCACTTTTGCACAAAGAGAATCGCATGCAATCGAATTCCAATTTTTCTTTTGTCATATTTGTTTATTAAAGTCAACAAATAGAAGCAATGACTACAGAGAACTTTTCTTCCTGTTTCATTATTTCTAATGTTCACTAATATGATTGGCCAACTGCAAACAATTATTGTTAGTTACTTTATTCAAGAAGTAAATAAAGGGCTATGATTCAAACATTTGTTCCCTTAGCGTTTACAACTGGAGAATTATGCAACATGCAAGATTGAATAGATAATGCCTATACTGTAGTAAATGGGTAGATGGGTAGACAGTAAGTAAATATGATTATAGTACAACACAGAGATTGGAAAGATGGAATGTGTGGCGGGTAAAACTTGTACACGGAAAAAGCTATGTCGATTAAAATCGTGTGAATAAATATATTTAGATACGAGTAAAATGTGTCCTATTTGTATATGATCGATTAATCCATATTTACTTTAGGCATGTCATTTCGTGATAAAAATATGATTTTGAACGATAAAATAGAAAATAATCGGCGAGTAAAACGTGTAGTCAATACGGCTGAAATGCACTTTTTTAGCATAAAAACGGCAGATACTATTTTGAAATTTTGGTATATAAAACCTTAAAGTGTTTATTTTTTTTTTATCCGCGTAACACTCAAATGGTATTTTAGTTGATTATATATTTATTTGAACAAGGACACGTTTTTAATTGAGATGTTGTCTCCGATTTGTATTTGCAATGCATTTCTGGCGACCCGTGGATATATCTAATCACGGGTGGAAGAGAAATATATTACAATTAAATATCATACATGAGAATAAAACATCACCGTAATTCTGTGAAAAGACTGGCAAACTGACAAACCAGGGGACAGAGATTGTATTGCCAGGGGCGAGATATGGTGTGGTTTAAAGCGTGAATCCTTGACACCATGGGGGACTTTAATATTTGTAATGCACTAAAATCTGGTAAATAGATTCGTCATTTTCAAAATAAAGCATTTGCCATTCATCCTGATGACTGCGTCTTATTCATCACGTTTGAAATATTATTTGTTGCATATCATAATGTATGTAAATAGAAAATTGTTGAAAACAGAAACGATATCATCGACGGTATAATTGTTAACATTTTTAACCTTTGTCTGTTTAAATGTAACTGATGGGTGATCAATTACAATGAAATTCATCGCCATTTTTGAGGTTGGCCCCACAAGTCGGTTGTGTCAACTGATTCGATTCTCCGCCTGGATTACGCTTGGAACTTAAGTTAGAATAGGCAGTGACCCTTCGCCAAATGCTCGGTCTTAGTGGCTGAGTGGAAGTCACATGTCTCTTGAATGAGACCTACAATCGATTGCAAGGTCCCGGTTAACAGTGTGTATGACAAATTAAACGGAGACATCCACTGCTGTCCCATCGGACATAGCGATTCCGGACCGTGGATTTACGACAATGCACAAGTCCATAGCTTCGATCAAGTCTTTGTGGAACTTCACTTATAGCTAGATACGTATGTGTGTTTTATTGGCGTTTTACGTAACACCCAAACAATTTTTTAGTTCTATGTTGGTGACAAGTTACCAGTTGGGTTCGAAACTGCAGTGACAAGGAGTTGGAGTCTTCATGTTCCAGCCCTTCAGTCACGATGGCTGTTCGCTGTACATACATGTACATGCATATGAGCGGGGGAAAATCGGCTTGAAAGGCATACAACAATAATGAAATAAAACTAATGACTGAGCGAAGAAAAAACACGGGTCTAGATATAATTATGTAAATTGAATCATGAAATGGGAACATAACTGAAAAGATAACAATACTGTCGGCTCTCAGCTACCTTTTACAATAGTATTTAAATTTGTCACAAAATTCCGTTTTTCACGAGAAAGCATGGGTACGACAGAGTCAATGTAAAGACTGAAATCAGAGTCAATGTATAGACTGAAATCAGAGTCAATGTATAGACTGAAATCAAAGTCAATGTATAGACTGAAATCAAAGTCAATGTATAGACTGAAATCAGAGTCAATGTATAGACTGAAATCAAAGTCAATGTATAGACTGCAATCAGAGTCAATGTATAGACTGAAATCAGAGTCAATGTATAGACTGAAATCAGAGTCAATGTATAGACTGAAATCAGAGTCAATGTATAGACTGAAATCAGAGTCAATGTATAGACTGAAATCAGAGTCAATGTATAGACTGCAATCAGAGTCAATGTATAGACTGAAATCAGAGTCAATGTATAGACTGAAATCAGAGTCAATGTATAGACTGAAATCAGAGTCAATGTATAGACTGAAATCAGAGTCAATGTATAGACTGAAATCAGAGTCAATGTATAGACTGCAATCAGAGTCAATGTAAAGACGGAAATCAGGGATCCGTGCAGGACAAAACAAAAATATACATAGGCAGATATATCTATATATACAGAAGTAAGCCATGTTCATTCAGATCAAAGCATGTTTACAAGAGGTATAGGGATATAATGGAAGTGAAAAAACAACTTACCGGAAAGTCAAGATGCATAAGGGTCTGTAGGATTTGTGACTGGAGGGGTCAGACATGCGTTTTCCCCAGAAATCGTTGAAAAATAAATCCAGAATCGGCGAATCGCCTGTCACATCTTTATTATTTTTAATCGCGAAAATATCATCGTGTAAAAAGTCTCCATGAAGCGAATTTAGATAGCAGAGACCTGCTAAAAGAGATACAATTATTTTGTACACCCATATCTCGGGAATTTGGATAAACTTTTCCGAACTTTGAGATTTGGATATATAACTTTTGTGCTCATCGTTGTTGTTATTATAAAAATTGTGTTCCATTATGTTACCTGTAGTCAATTACAGGTAACAATAAGAATTGATCTCTCACATACATCACCATGTTTTGACTTTTTATTCAAACACATGGGTTTATTTGTCACGTGATATCTACCTGTCGGGTCATGTGCCGACGAATTATTTTAATATGTAAATTCATGTCGTGTATTTTTATTAAGTCAATAAGACTGAATACGCGATGTTATATAACATTTTTATTTCTTTTCTCGGCTATCGTGTTTGTATTCTTTTGTTCGCTAATCATAATGGGATTATTTTGATAATAATGGACGTGAAAATAAACTAGATACACGTAGCGAATTAGATTACATAATGTTTAAAGCATTTAAGTCTCACGTTTCATATATCTCGTTAAAATTAAAGTTCGCATCTAATACACGCATTTTGAATAAAAAAAACTTTCGATTGTAAATGTTCTTATACAGACTGTTGTTGTTTGTTGGTCAATTTTGGGGGGTGGAGGTAGGGGAGAGGGTGTCTTTACTGACCACACTCAATATTTTTTTCAATTACATGTATACGGTGGCGACCAGTTTTTAATGGTGGAGGAGAGAACTCGGTAACAATTAATATATCTAAGGAAAGATCACCTGCTTTCCACAACTGAACTGGAAATCTTTTTCACAAAATCAGCTTAAGTTCCCCCGGGAGTTGGAACACACGACATTGCCCATCGACAAGACATTTTATGCCGTTTACAGCCAGGGCCCGAAATCACCGATTGTGCCGAAAGCTCAACTTTTATTTTATTATATTGAATATATATATTATATATATATATATATATATATATATATATATATATATATATATATATATATATATATATATATATATATATATATATATATATATATGCAACAAAACAGAAAAAACACCCAAATTTCATGTTTGAAAACATTTGCACCGGAGCTTTGTATTGTGCAGACCTAATACTATGTAACTGATATACACATTGTCGTCTTTCACTTTTTTATTTTTGATCATTCACATTTATAAAATCTTGATCACAGCACTCTAGCCACTGGGTCATAGAGGTCCCATAGTGTGACTTTTGGCCCAAATTCATGAATAGACCTACTTCAGTACAGAACAAGTACTATACAAGTAACCCCAAAACAACCTCCAACAGACTAAAAAGACCATTAAACAGGGGCGGATCCAGGATGTTTTGAAAGGGGGGTGGGGGAGGGTTTGAGAATTTTTGTCATTACGAAATGCGAGCGCCAGTGGTGCGTGCCATCAGAGAAGAAGGGTCTGGGGCCCTGGCAATCCGAAACAAAGGGTCTACAGGACAGGGCAGGAACATATTTTGTCATAAAATATTAACGTAACCATCAATAAATCAGTATCTAGCTCTCTCTTTACTTATTTTTTTTTTCTTTAGAATTTTTCAAGGGAGGTGCAACCCCTCCCCTTGAATCCGCCAATTATTAAAGAAGAATTTATATACATGTACATGCATGTATTCACTTATTTCTGGAAATGTTTAGCTTAAAATACATGTATGCCTATCCTTTCTATAAGAAAGACAGTGTTCTGTCGTGGCGGATCCAGAAGTTTTCAAAGGGGGTGAGGCGTAACTTTAACTGAAAATTACTATATAAAATTGTTATACAATACATGTGTCACTAGAACTGCACAGATTTAAAAATGTGTTGAGTAAATTGTGAGGCAAAATGCACAAGAGGGTGCGGATACATGCCACAGACAGTTGTTTTTATTCAGAACGGGAGTCGAGAAATACGCATTGTGTAGGCAATACGTAATTCTTGACAGCCATTGATAAAACAATTTCCTGTGATACATGCATCATTTTATGTTATTCATATTGTTAAACCTAGCTCTTATTTTTAAAATTTGCGAAAACCTTGAAAGTAAATAGCGTCATAATTTTTTTTAGGAATATCATCTCTAGGCAACCATGATGCCATTACATGTATAACTAGGCCTATAACTAGGACAGTATTGTATTTTGGTGAATAATCATGGGCGTATTTTCTTCTATGATAGAAAATATACTCGGGTTATTTTTCTGTTGTAGAGAATATACCTGGGCCATATTTCTATGGTAGAAAATATACCCGGGTTATTTTTCTATGGTAGAAAATACACCCGGGCCTGTTCCGTAGCCCGGAATACCAGTCATTTTCTACAGCTATGGGTTGATTTTCTACATGTTGTCTACATGACAGGGACTTAACTACGTATGAGGCAGATAAGGCAACTGCCTCATCTGTATTTTTTCAATTTTTGTTTTTGATAATATAATGTCATGGAAATCTTTGGAGGCAGTGTTATTTCAGGCCCATCTAGATGTTCGATTTTCTCCACAGGGGGACTTTGTCCTCCTGCATCCCCACTCAATTTAGAGGGCCTCAGTCGGCGACCACTAAACTCCGGCTGCCTCATCTGTTTTCGGGCTCTAGTTACGGTCCCGTCTGGGTATATAGAATAATAACGGTTAACCCATTCTCCACATTACATTCCCCAAGGCATATGGAATTTTATTTGAATTCCTAAAATGTTATATAAACATGTATTGGTTTCATTGACAGGTTTTACACATAAACGTGGTTCTGTTTTGCTCCTAGATCCAGACTGAAAATTCTTCAAAACATTTTTTCCCTCTTTTGTTGTTTTATATTCCACCAAGATATTTGTTCAATTATATGGGTAAAGTACCAGCTATTGTTAAAGTGCCAGAAATATCTACCTGTGCAATGGGCTACTGCCAAATACACACCTGGTTTTTCTCATATTCTTGTACTACAATTATCAGATGATTGAAAAAAAAATCAGCATCTAAGGGGAAATAACTCGTGTAATAACGCGACTTAAAAATTCAGTGATATTAGGAATTGCATGCATAATTGTAAACTGTGTAAACATTTTACTCTAAGATTTAAGGTACTGTAATTATGTAACCTGCCCCATACGTTCATGCTAGCAGACTTACCAACCTTGAAAAAAACCTTGTAAGAATTAATAGGGGGAGATATGCATTTTTCTTGAAAGAAATTATCAAAATTTTACATAGAAAATAGGGAGTCTCCCTACTTATGGGGGAGACTTGGAAAGTATGAGTACATGTACCAGGTTTCTTTTCTGACATTCATGTTCATATTATAGATAGCTGGGCTGGCATGCTTGTATCTTACTGAAGAAACACTTCCCTGACAACTTGACAGCAAAATACTGGAAGTTAAGGATCAACTCCACACAAATTTGTTAGCAAGGGATGTGTACAAAACCAACACATGATTGCACAAATAAGTCTTCCCTCTGATCAAACAACCAATGTCAACTTAAGTTCCCACACCTCTGAGCACGATATATCCTAAAACATTATAGGCTCACCCCTGAGTTATTCCTCAGGCTGATGTATTGATGTACCAATATCCTTGGTAACATCAGCTGTGGTTTTGAGGATCATCAGAAAGTCCCAAATGTTGTGATACCTAGAACTCGACAAAAGAAGTCTCCAACAGTACTTTTAGTTTTGTCCAAGGTCCTGCTCAGAAACTGTTCCCTTTATCTATGCATCTAGTCAGCAAGTTTTTTTTTTTTTTTTTTTTTTTTAACATTCCACAAAAATTGTTGATGCTGCAGCAGTATCTTAAGACTTTTTCAAAATGACAAAAAAACATTTGTTCATGTTTCTGTGAGATGTCACCAGATTTAGGTGAAGTGACACAAATTTTCACCTTTGCTATGGACTAATATCAATGATGACAGGGGTCTTAATCTGCCATCCCCCCAGTAACACTGGATCTCGGTTTTAAGTCTCATCTGAAAAACCGGTTACTTTTACACCTTATGCCGAGTGCTAGGCAAATGAACAGCCTCTACCCATCTTGTTTACTGTCTCTCACAAGAGCACTGTCAATGGTTTGGTCTTTGGTCAGGTTTGTTAGTTTTTCTGTGGAAGGTTGATGGTTTTCCTCCATGTATTTTATATAACTGAATTCTCTCCCTTAACTCTTTCACCCCTAATGAAACATTTGGACAGGTCCAAGTCATTGATTTTCAGAAGAGTCCATTATTTTTTAGGGGTTGAGAGTTAAACACAGGTTATCGACCCACAACATAGAGTTTGTTTGTTGCTGAGTCAAATGCTACAGGAACCACCATAGGCACCACACTATAATTCATCTGCCATTTTTTTTCTAGGATTTTTCCCACGACACAGAACCTTTCTTCTATCATAAACAGACACCTGCACAAAACAGACATAATGAATTGCACAATGATCTCCGGTAACCACATCGAATTACAATTGCTCGAACTGTCTTCAGGTAATTACGACTGTTGAGTAATTGAGTTTACATCCTTGCACAGAACTTTTCTTCAAAAATGAACAGACACCTGCACAATGATATACATAATGAATTGCGCGACTGTCTCAGGTAACCAAATCGAGTCTGCATCACTGCACAAAACTTTTCTTCAAAAATAAACAGACACCTGCACAATGATATACACAATGAATTGCGCGACTTGTCTCTGGTAACTAAATCGAGTCTGCGTCATTGCACATAAAAAGTAACTCCCACGTTTTGAACCATTATTTATTGACAGAAATTAAGATCAGCAAGGGAGATAAATCTCAGAATACATTAGAAAGACCAGTAATAAGAACATTTGAACACATACTTCAAAATTACTGACATAAGTGTGTAGAGTTACAAAAGTTCAGGTACATGTAACCTGATAATTATTAAATGTATACATGTATATCCTTCTAGTGTTTACATGTATATAGTTTCCTTTATCAAGAACCTGTTTTATTAGAATAGATTGTGAATAAAAATTAAGACAAGTAATATAAACTTATACAGGTTACAATTTGTAGATTTGTTCTCCTTCTTTTGCATAAATAAACAATAAAAAAAATCTACAATAGTAATATATACATACACTCACTCACAGGAAATAAATAGAAACAATATAAATATACAGATCGAAAAACTTTCCAACAAAAAAAAAAAGAATGAAACAAGAAACATCTTTTACATCGTTTAACTGACCAGATGATATTAAGATTAAAGTACAGAAGACTTTCACTGTTAAGTCCACTTACATTTCTGTAAGTGACTGATCAAATATGGTCTGATTATAGAGGCGATCACTTAAATGTACAAACAGGTTCTAATGTACTATGAACTTCGTCCTTGAAAATACTGTTATTTTTAAACAATTACCATAAAAAAGCGAATAAGGTTTTCATGAAATTAAAAGTCAATATTCTGATTTCTATTTTACGACAAATGTATAAAACTTCACATACTTTGATTTCATCAGGTACCAGTATTCCAAAGTAGTGTAAAAGAAACAACATGATTTAAGCTCACACAAGTTATTTCCCTTTGAAGAAAAAAAGACATTTAGACATTTGACTGTACAGCAGGATGCTTGTTTTCAGATATCCTGGATTTGATTAATTTGATTTGATTTTTTTTTTATGCCATATTCAACAATCTTTCAGTCATATGATGGCGTCCTGTTTTTAATGGTGGAGGAGAAACCCCGGTTACCTGGGTAAAGACCACCGACCTTCCGCAAAAAAACTGGCAAACTTTCCCACTTAATTCGAAATGACCCTAGGGATTCGAACCAGAGGTGAGAGGCCTTGTGATTTAAACCGTAGTGCTCTAACCACTTGGCCACGGCGCCCCCCAGATATACTGGAATATATGTCTTCCCTGAACATGTATAGCATTTAGCGTGTTTAAATATTTTGTATACAGATAATGTGATTTATAAATATTTTTGTGCATTAAATTTTATCTTGATTTTGGACAAATATTAAATGTTATAGTGTTCATATTTTAAGGATAACCAAAGTCTTACAAAAAATAAAATTCAATATATTTACAATCTCTCTGAACAAATATACACAAGCAATAAACTCATACAGAATAACCAAAGTCTTACAATGAATTAAAATCCACATAACGATATCAGTATTTACAATTTCTGAGAAAAAATATTCACATTCAAATTTTGATAGACACAAAAAAAAAATGTATAAAATTCTCACACAAAAATTATCACTGGGTTTTTTTGTAAGCAAACAAACACTGGGCTATTACAAAAATTGACTTAAACATATTGAAACACTAACAAATCTGGGACAATGACAATTAAACATAAATTATAATGTTTCACCACTTTAATAGTTTTGCAATGTTTTTAAAAAATACAGTTAACGATATTTTTTTTCAGCAAACAGAAAAATCTTATTATGCAAAAAAGTAATAAGTAAATATGAATGAAGAAATTTTGTTAAAAAGTACCTTTCAAACAGCCTGTCCATTGGAATGATATTTTTTTAGCAGAAACATGAGAAGAGAAGTAAAAAGAAACTAAGAAATTAATATACAAAGATATAGCACGTTATAAAACTACAGCTCTCGGAAATTTGTGCCGAAAATCTAGCCTCCCACCCATTACGATTTAATTTAGTTGTGATTGTAAACAAGTATAAACCCTTTCAACCCTTAGCATCTAGATAGTATGATCTTTTCTACTGTTTGGACCAGTCTATTATGACCAGTAGGGTTTAAACGGTTAATGTATCTTGGTACCACTATAAGATGTACGACATCCAAGGACTATGTTTCATTCTAAAAATGATTTATTAAAAAAAAAAAAAACATTAACTTTTAAAGGGACTCTTTCACAGACAGTCAGTTCAAAAATTTATTTTTGTGAAAACTTGTGGTCTTGGTAATTACTTATTAAGTCGAAAATAACTACAGTTCACCCCCGACCTATTTCCCCTTGTTGTAACACCAAGCCTGCATATCGCCACTATTTCTTGGAGAACAAGTTTCCTCCTCTATAAATCCCCGTTATAACCCCAAATTCTGCATAAAGCCATCTGCCACCGATTCTCCAGTACAAAAGGGCATTCATGGCCTGAAATTCACTCGATCAGGACCAGACCAGACTTGGTGTAACTATACTCTGTTCAATAAGTAATGGTTAGATAATCTATCCAGCTCTGTTCGTTATATGTCTGGTAAGTTAGCCCCCCCACTTTTTTGGCAAAGATAGGCATAGTAGATAATTGGGGCATCCCCCAAGTACAGAGTGTGTGTGGTTTAAGACCCCCAGGTAATTATATTTATATGTTGAAGCCCCCCCATTTCAATTTGAGTTATGTATGTTGAATATCATGAGTTGTGAACAGGGTATCATATGAAGCAGGGATTACCGGTATTTACTTGAAAATGGCTACACCTCGAAAATAGTGAACCTTGATATACTGCTGAAACCTGTTATACCGCCAAAATTAAAGAAAGCAAAATGTGGCGGTACATTGGAGGAGAACTGTACATCAACTTTTAACATAACAAAGAAGTAAACAGCCAACAATTTGTTGACTGAAATTGAAATTTTGAAATTTTCAAAATTCATATAAAAAAAACTCCGAGGATTTTAAGATGCTACAACCTTTTTCATAACAATGGAATCTTATGAATTTCTGTAGAGGATCACTTTCGAAACAGAGTTTTTGTTTGTTTGTTTTGATTTGTTTTCTTCTGTTTTTTATATGATACATTCCTGACTTCCTGTAAAGAATATATATTACATAATTATGTGTAATTCACATGATAGGACTTCGAGGTGGAAGCCAAAAGTATATCGTAATTCTGACAAAAGGACTGGGAGCAGTATGATAGATATACAGTAAATTGTTTTTTTTTACAAAAGGCACTTAAAAAATATACATCGCAATAAAAAAAAAGTGTCAGGTATCTTTATGTATAAATAACTCTCTCACACACACAAAGACAACATGTAATTAATGACAATAGCAGTTTTATAATTTACCCTTAAACTTCTTAAATGCACAAACTAAACAATGTTTTAATAAAATTTTTAAAATAATGGACGCAAGGGAAATAACTCTTATAAAAAAATAAACTGTGTCATTAATACATGACAAAATTAAGTTTTGATCTTGTTTGAAGGGGAAAAAATAGCACTATCACCTGTGTCTGTTATTTAGAAACACCTGATGATAGTTAGTATTTGACGGATGTTATCACCTGTGTCTCTTATTTAGAAACACCTGATGATAGTTAGTATTTGATCTTGTTTGAAGGGGAAAAAATAGCACTATCACTTGTGTCTGTTATTTAGAAACACCTGATAATAGTTAGTAAATAACGGATGTTGTCAGCAGATGTGACTTTCTTAAATTCATCTAAATGATGGTCAGCATGGCACATTTATACATGTATATGTCCGAGGTAAGAGGCAAAAATGGTCACATATGACAGGTGGTCTCTTAATTCAGGTGATATGAATAGGAAAAATACACTTTGGGAATCATATATTTAGGTCACATAAGACAAGTAGTCTTTTAAATCAGTGAGTCGCTAGGGCAGGTTGGACTGTACTTAATTACATTTTTTTTTTCATCTTCCCAATATTTCATCACAAATGTGAACAATTTGTATATATTACACATTATCAAATTTATAAAAGCAAACAAGGTAAGTGTAAAAACTGTGTTTTTTCCCATCATGAACCATTTACAATTACACAAAGGTGACCATGTTATAGAGGCGACCATAACATACAGGTTATCTTCACGAGGGTCACCAGAACATACCAATGGGCAAACCTAATCTTTATATTTATGTTCCTGCATGTATCACTAAATATAGTATGTACATTTTAGTCCCAGATGGACAATTACAACATCCACAAAATATGTGTTACAAATTACAAGGGATACAAGAATTGATTCTGCACATTTTGGCTCAAATGAAAAATTTTCGACAAATTCTTCCATTTTACTAACATGCTTTGCTCTCATTACATTATTTTTAGAGTCTACCAAGGTATTACTTTGACAATTTTCAGTATACCAGTATATTTGTACATTTTGTGCCTTAATTGCGAAAACGAAATGGATAAACTAGGCAACCAAAATAACAATTTTTTTACCCCCAACACTTGTATTTTTGTAGAGAATGTACATATTGTTACTTTTTTTATATATGTACAAGTATAGAAAACAGATCTCTCCAACTTCTAATATAAATGTTCGAAATATAATTTTCATTCTTCAACAGATGCTGATAAGTAGGTCATCTTTGAAGCTTCTTACATCAGTACGATTTCATTTCACCCCTGACACAAGTCTTGAAAGCGTTCCATGTTCCTGGTGCACTCATAAGGTGAGACTGAAAAAAAATGAAATAATAAAATTAATATATTTACACAAAAAGCTTATTAAAAACAGTTAATAATTATAGGCAAAAAGGTTGTAATTTATTGGTCACCGGAGAGCTTGACCTATCTACAACCTCGTGAACTTTACAAACTTTGCTACCGTGATACTAGTTTCCAGTGGTTTTGAGAAGTAAAACAGGTTAAGAAGAACGAGTACAGTGCAACCTCGCTTAAAGACCACCTCAAATTTTAGACCACCTCACTTAGAAGACCTCACATTTCAGATCACCTCATTTTAGAGCCCCACCTCACATTTCAGACCACCTCACTTAGGACTCTACATCACATTTCACACCACTTCGCTTATGAGCCCACCTCACATTTCAGACTACCTCACTTAGGAGCCTACCTCACATTTCACACCACTTCACTTATGAGCCCACCTCAAATTTCAGACTACCTCACTTAGGAGCCTACCTCACATTTCACACCACCTTACAGGTCACAACACATTTCAGACCACAAGTTTTCAGTCTCTTGATATACATTTGTATACCTGTGTATCTAATAATTACAGAACCTCACATAAGAGAAACCTTACAAATCAGACCATTCTGAGTCAGGCAGTTAGGTGGTCTTAATAGCGAGGTTCCAGGAGCTGCAGCTGATTGCAAAAAGTAAAAATTGTAAAATATTGTACCTTATTTTAATAAAACAAAATAATTTGTGAACAAGGTAATATTATTATTATTTTGTGTTATAGCAAAAATTCTTTATTGTTGAAATGCAACAAAACCTGATGAAAAGATGATATAGATCTACTTAAATGTGAAAAAAAAATGACCCAAATCACCCTGAAAATATAAAATTTAAAATGACATCATTTGAATGACACCAAAATCTCAGACATGACAGTATACATGACAGATAACATAATAAGATGATAATTTGACATGAAATGATGACACATTGACATGACACAATGTATTGATATATGATAATGATACATGTATGTCACAATGACATGACATTACATGATGACATGACACACTGACATATGACATAATGACACAATGAGATATGTCATCATGTGACATGAAAATTTTACATGATGATATCACATAGCAACACAAAAGTACATATCACTATAAAATTATTTTATTTTTTAGAAGACAATCACAATTTGGTCCATTATCTCGGATGTGAATAACTTTTGGGATAATATTTAACAATCATGAAATTATGACATATCATAAATAGTCAACCGAGAATACGATTTACATTGAATACAACACAGATGCCAATAATCATCAATATTTTTGGTGTTCACACGGAAACCAAAACAAAACTTGGCATGTAAATACTTTCCGATTATCATTCAAAATGTCTACAAGATGTGCTGAAAGAGTGGTTGGTGCCAGCTATCAATAAATGTGTACGTTTTTAGAATCTTATTTGATGGTTCTTTTAAACAGATAAATAGAGTTGATAACGTTCCCGGTAAAATGGATTTACTTAAAACACCCCTTAATTCTGACACTGGACTTAACCATTCTTTGAAATGGGCAGGTCCAAATGTGACTTCAGGGGTTGATGAGATAAAACATTTTCTATTCTGCTGAAAACAAACAACACTGCATGGCTATGATCTTTCTTATCTGAGGTGGCCATGAATATTCAGACATCAACAAAAATGATTGTTTATTTATTGTTGTTTAACGTCCCACTCAAGAATCTTTCACTAATATGGAGACGTCACCAAATGCCGGCGAAGGGCTTTAAATTTTGACCTATGCTCGGCACTTACGGCCATTGAGCAGTGAGGGTTCCTTAACTTGCCAACACCTACTGTGACACGGGACCTTGGTTTTTACTGTCTCATCCGAAAGACAGGAAACCAACCTGCTGCCGACTGAACTCGACCTTGCAACATTACGATCAAGAGTCAAGCGCGCTACCGACTGAGCCAGGCTGGCTGATCAACAACAATGAAATTTCCACTTGTCCTTCAGCACAAGTAGTAGTATTTCAAGCTATTTGTCCCAATTAAAAAATGACTTGTCTGAAAATCAAGTGTAACAATAAAGGATATTTAAACAAGAATTATCTTTATTGAATTAATTTTTGTCTTCAACAATTTAATTTGTCCTTTTGGACAAGTGAGAAGTAACATCTACTTGTCTGAACACAAAATGGAGTTGTCTCGGACCACCAGACAAACTTTAATGTTGGACCCTGTTATTATGCAAGGCCAGCTTTTACTGGTAGGGAACCCCTGAAAGCTGTTTATTACTTTCATACTCGTATTCCTCGCAAACTAAGTATCATACTGAAGAGTAATTTATGGGAAGATTATTCTGTTTTTTCGATACTCAGAGTTATCTCCCATGTCAGGAGGTATCGATTGTGATGTCATGTCTTTATGTGAGAAAATAATGTCGTTTTACACAAACATATGAGGAAAAATTGATAACTTTTCTCATTTTACGCACAAACAAATGACATCACAATCGTTACCTGTTACGAGTGTTGTTAACTCTGGATAATGAAAATACCTAATGAATAATGTACAATACATCAAAAGTTAAAACAAAATTGACACCCTCGCTGAGAGTAAACGGGTGATCATGGGGCCACAAGAGGGTCATATGACACTACTGTAACAGTTATGACAACACGTAATCTGACACAGTTAAAGGTGTGACAGGGAGACAGTTTCAGGGACAGTATGACAATGATTAAAACATGTATGACAATAATTAAAACATGTATGACAATACAACAGTGTCTGGACTTAATGATACCACATGTAGCAGACATATGAAAATGAGAAAGCACACAAATTTATAAAACATTGATGATGGAGAGAATTCCGAGAGATTTTATGAAATGATGGCAACAGGACATTTTCAGGAAAAAATCAAGAACAATCATGAAGATTTACAACACACTGAAATGACTTAACCCGTTCAACCCTACAGGCCATAATAGACTGGTCTTAACAATAGAAAAGAGCATACTATATTGATTTTCAGGGGTGAAAGGGTTAATACATTAACCCCTGAAGAAACATTTGGACTGGCCTATGTCATTGATTTACAGAAGAGTCCATTGTTTTTCAGAGGTTGATGAATTAATGATATCAATAAGATGGATCATGAAAGACATATGCTATTAACTCTTCCAACCCTAAGTATATAGATTGTATGCTTTTCTCTGTTGTTTAGACAAGTCTATTATGGCCTGTAGGGTTTAAAGGGGTCAAGACTTATCTGCATACAAAAACTGATAGAGGAGACACCTTGCTTTTCAGAAACGACACTTGTGTTCTGAGACACAATTAGTAGTAAGTCAAAGTACAGCTGTCAAGATCAGAAATCATGAAGATGATACTATTTATGACAAAATATGACATATCCAACATTGTAATGGAACAAAAATACATCAACTCTAACAATACATATGACACGCAGTATGTTATATATGACCTTGATGTACATGTAAGTAACAGGACAAAGAACTGACAGTCACACCGATATATATAGTTATGACAGATATGACACTCATATGACCTTCTAAATGATTTTCAGAAAAACCCCAATCCAAACTGAAAACATGCGATCATTATCAAGATTCCTGTTTTATATGACTCAATGATTAATTAATGAAAAGTATGATTTATATGACCTAATAAATGATTAAGAGAAAACCACAATCCAAAAGTAAAAACATGCAATCATGATTCCATTTGATTATGACTCATTCAAAGTCATACTCTATAACAATCACATAATCATAACCAGGATATGTATTTGTGTACATAAATATATGACTGGCAGTCAAATACCATAACAATCGTGAATCACATTCTTATTTATGTTATGACACAAACTTATATATAGTTGTTTTAGGACGTAATTAAGATACACTGGTATATTGCGAAAAATGTAGATATTTGTATAATAAGTTTCAGAACAAAGAAGCATACTTGAGCACAACATTGACACATGTTTATTGTGTTTGAATGACATTATCTATGATTATGACACTATCATGATGATATGACATGTTTATTACATCAGAATGATATACATTTGTTATTATGATGTATGTTTATGGTGTTGGTATGACAGACATTTATGATTATGACATTATCTTGGCACTATGACACATGTTTACTATATCAGTATGACAGACATCTATGACTATGACATTATCTTGGCACTATGACACATGTTTAATGTGTTTTTATGACATACATCTATGATTATGACACTGTCATGATGCAAATAAAGACTGGTTTATGAAAAAACTTGATTCAAACAAGATGCTTTATATGGTTAATGTGCGTACTTACATTTTATCGTTGGATTTTGTGTATGCATGACACACATTTATATATGACTTTCTTTTGTTTATATGACATTGTTCTGTAGACATGACATTTTTCTGTATATATGGCATTGCTCTATACAAATGACACTGTTTTGTAAATATGACATCATTCTGTATGTCATTTTGTATTCATGACATTGTTCTTTACATATGACTTTATAATATGACATTGTTCTGTATATATATGACATCTTTATATGACAAAAGTAAAATGGTTGCCATGCATGATAAGATCATGACAAATGATAAGTTTTTAGAAAAAGGGGTTATTGCTGATATAATACATGCCATGGTTTTCCTGAAGGGTTGAATCAATTCTCAATTTCTGTTTTAACAGACAACTGAGTTACAAATACGAATACAAAAGCATTACTGTAGATACTAACATAAGTGAAAACTGAATGTGGTTAATTTCTACAGTCAAGGACAGGAAAAACAAAATTATTTTGACCTTTCATTGAAGTAAGTGAACCAAAGACAGGATGTTGTATTGTGGTGTATGTACCTTTTCTCACCAGAATGTATATTTTGTACAAGAAATGAAATCATTTTTCATAATTATGTTTTATTTCTTTATTTTTTCCGCCTCGTCTGTTTATGAGGTGATATTTTGTTACCAGTTATCATTCAGATACCATTTTTGGCTGTCAGACTAGGTTAGGTAATTTGTTTGCCAAAAGTTATTGGCTCAGTTTTGTTAGAATATTTCAGATGTTTTCTATTTGACTTTACAACTAGAAAAATGTAATAAGGAATAATGTGATTGCTCAAATCTACATGTACTGTGCCTAAAAAGAATTTGACTAGAAACAAAGCCCTAGACTTTTGTCATTTCAATTACAATAATGAATGACATGGTGAAAGAGTAAGCTGACATGGTGAAAGAGTAAGCGTACATGGTGACAAAACCAAGAAAACCGAGCAGAAAGTAAAAAAACCAAAAATGTATTTATCAATGTAACACATCTAAATGATAAACGCTGCTTACACTGGCTTGGTGATAAGTTTGTTGCTTAGTGCCCAGAGGATACTGGTTCAAATCTGCTCTAGTCACGCACTATATTTAAAAATTGTCTCTATTTGCATTCTTTGATGAGACATTGAATTAAAATCGAAAACAAAACAGACCTAATTGAAGCAGGGACACACATGTCATCCATCAGACCATAGTGATTAATGGCGAATTTTAAGACAGGGTGAATATGCTGACTGATGTAAAACAGCAAAAATAAACATTGTTGAAAATGTTCAGGTATAGAGCTTGATGTAGTCCTTACTCCTTAATAAATGACAACAATCAAATTGATTCTTTTTTACGTAAATAAAAATATCGAACAAGCACAAATGGCAATTTGTTTGCATTCAAATGCCCTAGGAAAAGGCAAAGTAACACTTGACCAGATGGAGACTGGGGTCACCTAATTTGCATACATCACTACAAAAATACCCTAGGATAAGGCAAACTTCAAAGTTGACTAGATGGAGCAAAGGCTCACCTTATCAACTCAATAATCAAGTTCAAGTTTGCCCTGATCTTCTTCTTTTTTTAAGGTCACATATAAAACAAAAGGTCATATTTATGATTTTTACATAAACAATGAAAAATACTTTGAGTATCAGTGACTCAAAATTTGAGTATGTACTCAAACTATTTTTTCACTTTTCTGAAGTTTTCTTCAATTGGAAAAATTATTTTCATCAATATTTACATTTGCAAGATTTAGAAAATACATCCAGTTGCAGCATAAATTCCATGTAAGAGTTTAAGTTGAAAATTGAGTAAATCTAAAGTGATGTTGGGTCCAAGTCTCAAAATCATAAAATATGAGTATCGCTTAACTCATTTTCAGACAAAACTGAAAGTTGATTGTCTGTGCATGGCAAGTTTTTAAGAATATTCTTCTGTTTATGGTGCTAGACCAAGAGCCACTGTTTATAACAGAGACCGCAGTACAATGGACGCACATATTATATATATAATGGACATAGCTTTCTATTACCGGTATTATAAAAAAAGTTACAAGCATACGCCAATAAACAGGAAAAACACTTAAATGTCAGATATTTTCTTTCTCCAATTCTAAAATATGCAGACACTTCCTGTTCGTAAATATTAACCAGAAGTCTAAGATATAAATACATGAAAATGCCACCTTGGAAAACACAACTTAACACTGAATCAAATCAGTGTTAAAATGCCAATTTTCATTCACTGAAATATTTCAATAAAGTGCATGTGTTTAACACATTGTTGTCTTATTCTTTGCAATGCATGAATTAAAATTACTCAATTTGAAATAATCCGGTTGCCATATTAAAGTTCACATATATGTTTGTTAGACGATTTCATCTGCAGACGTAATCCATGGCATGATGTCTGTCATGGATCTATAATTAGATCTCAGACTGTCCTTGACCTTTGCCTAATGACCCACTTCACTTGTTGTAAGGGTCACTGACCTTACATGTAGTTGATTGTTAAATTGGAAAATATATAATACATGTGATATCAATTACAATAACTTTAACGTATCTTAAACTTTCAATTTTTAACTAAAATAGGCGTAGGTGTTTATTGTTTAATTAATTTCAGGGAAATATATTTTCCATGGTGACTTGAAATAAGTACTTTCATTATAACTTATTATCCAATGCACATTTTAGACAAATTATCCATGATACAGTGTTAAAATGCAATTCTTGTTTGTTTAAGAGGAAATGTTGATTTTAGGCTAAAAAGAAGCCGAGTGTTTTTTAATAGGAACAGCATCATCATATTAAGACGGAAGACACAATTTCAATCTTAGATAAGATATTTGTTAAATGAATAAAACTTAAAATTTGGTAGTTTGAAGCATTTTGTGAGAAACACTGGTGATACATCTTAATTTGATGTAGATAATATCTAGCAAATTCTATCATGCAATTCCTATTTCCATTTAAGTCAAAAATTGTTTTAAGACCATGGAATCCGATTTTGTTTGTTTGATTGTACGCAATGTCCAACATTTTTTTCAGTTATATGGTGACAGCCAGTTTTTAATGATGGGGGAGATAACCCAGTTACAATGTACCTGGGAAGAGACCACCGGCCTTCCACAAGTAAACTGGCAAACTTTCTCACAAAATCAGCTGAAGTTCCAGCAGGGATCAAACTTACGCTGACAAGAGATGAAAGACTTTGTGGTTAAAAGCGTAATGTACAAACCACTCGGCCAAAGAGGCCTCTGGAATCAGATGTCCATCACATGGTTTTTTATCGTATTTGAAATAAAGAACATGATTTGTTTTTTAACAAAATAAAGGAGTTTAGAAATTAAATATATATCAGATAATAAAAATGTAGATCACAAAAAACATTTTCATTGAACTTAAGACTGAAAAACCAAAAACCAAATTTGTACTAAGTAGGCTATATATATATATATATATATATATATATATATATATATATATAACATTATCATGGTGTCATTTCAGACTAAAATTGACAAGAAATGTCAAATAATGGAATCAGCTGCCATACACATCTTCCTGTACTTTTGATACCCAAAATGTAAAATTGAAATGTCAAAGTACAAATGTACACATCCATGTGCTGATTTCCTTTCTTGTTTATGTAAACAACAAGTTGTCATAGAAACAAAACATCAGCGAGAGTAAATCAGTCATACAGATGACCAGACTTAAAGATGAAAACTACAAACTTTATTGACCAAATGACTTCATATCCTGACTGACCAGACTAGTCATGATTGACCATCCGATTGATCAGACTCAAAGATGAAACCTACAAACTTTACTGACCAGCACCCGGTTGCACAACACAGTGTTAAATTTAATCTACAGTTAGCCAATTGGTTTAACATTGGTTAACGTCACGTTAAATTTAACTCACTGTTGTGCAACTGGGTCCAGATGACTACATATGCTGACTGACCAGAGTAAACATAATTAATGTCATGACCTACTATAATTAATGCATGAAGTCATGAATGACTAGACGAGATGTACTTAGAATGACATTATCACATAATTAAGAAGAACTGAATTTTAAATATTAAAATAGAAAGTCATCACTGACCAAATAATAAAGAGGAAAACCCTATGCTGAAATGCAATACAAAAATCTTTACTTTATCTAATTCGGTTAGTTAAATAGATGACATGGTAACATTGACACTTATATCGCAGACCCTAAAGGGACAAAGTACATTATTTTCTGATGTTCTCTAAATCTCGTTAACTGTAAGTGCAATTTCCTTGCACTTTGACATTTGAGTAAATATAGTTCTACACAAGTTAGGAGCTGTACAAATGAAGGTTTGTTGCACAGTGGTCTACAGCACAGCACACACACACACACACATCATCCGGTGACAAAATTTGGGATATAAGCTTTACTTTCACCTTTCAGTAATACTGATACAGTACAGTGGAACCTGTCCTGAGAGATCACAGCCACGAAACACCACCTGTCTTATGAGACCACATTCTGAAAACCATTCGGTTAGATAATCCTTTAATTAAAACCTCTTTTGAGAGAGCACCTGTCTTGGGAGACCACATTTCAGTGGCGGATGAGGTGGTCTACCAAGACAGGTTTCACTGTACTCTAATTCCTCCGATGATAATCACAGATGTATCTTCAGTGTATCCCTAACTCTTGCAATTTTCTGTCACATTTCACATAGCCTCAAACCACCAATTTAAGTTCCCAATTAGTTTTTGTACACGGAAATCCAATCATTATTATGTCCTAAATCTAGTATTAGTGCAACCTTAAACCCTTTACACAACACATTTCAACAGGCAGCATACTTCCTGTACTAAGCCTAATAACTGATATTTTTCCACAGTGTGTCTCCATTGCAATTTTCTGTCACAACTCCTATAGGCTAAAACCAACAAAATGAAAGTGTTTTGCGCCACACTCAACTTTTTTTTTCAGTCGTATGGTGGTGGCCTGATTCTAGTGGAGGAGGGGAAAACTTGGTGACAATATACCTGGGAAGAGACCACCTGCCTTCCACAAGTATTCTGGCAAACTTTCTATCAAAGTCAACTTGGGTTCTAGCCAGACTCTTTAGAAAAATTTTTTAGATAACAAAGAAATGCAACTTTTGTTTTCACACTTATATCAGAACTTGAACATAGAAATAGCAACATGTCAAAAAAGGGAGATAACTTTTGTGACACACTAGAATGAAGGTGTAGGTAAATCCTACTCAGAAAGGGAGATAACTTTTGTAACAGACAAGACAGAACTGTCCTTATAGTCAACATGATTAATGACAAAAATATTCTCAAACCACATACACAAATTTCAAAACACACCGAGAGAGATCAACAAAATTTTGAAACAGATAGACCAAAAATAAAAAACTGAAATGTTACAAAGCTCACCCACACCTATATATTTTATACCTTTATTAACCTGACCTCAACCCCGTCAATATATATATATATTTTACAGACCTTTATTAACCTGACCTCAACCCCGCCACCTATATATTTTACACACCCTTATTAACCTGACCAGAACCCTGTACCTATATATGTAAGGGCAATATCAGACCCACCCACCCCACAAAAAATAGACATCAGAGCTGCAATGATGCTGCAATTTGGATTGACCCTGTTTGTTTTGATATGTACAACTTGATGCAAGGGAAACTAAAATAAATAACCCCACTCAATCAAACTTTTGTTTTTGTTTGGTATCTGAAGAAAATAGAAAATGAAAGTAAAGACTAAAGTCAAATAACTGTAAAATAATACAACATAGAGTATGCCCACCTGATAATCTTCCAACACGCCAATCATTGTCACTTTCACATGATTATAAATAAATCAAGTGTGTTCATTCAGATATTCTCAAATGAATTACATCATGCATCTAAACTTTAAATGTTCATATGCAGACAGAGGAACTAGATCTTATACCTCTGATCCTAAAAAATCACACAGTACCTGTCAAAATATTGCCCCACTTTTGATACCTCCAATACAAAAAGTTCATCCATTGAATTACAGTGATACCTTGAATAAAGATAATCTCGATTAGGAGAGTACCTTGCTTAGGAGACCACCTCACATCAAAAATTGCAAATATTCAGCTCCTTAAAGAAAATTTCCTAATCAATATTTAATATAACCACAGTCTCACTTAAGAGAACACCTCACAAATCAGAGTCTTACTTAAGAGAACACTTCACTATTCAGAGCCTCACTTAAGAAAATGTTTCACTTATCAGAACCTCACTTAAGAGACCATTTTACTAACCACAGCCTTACTTAAGACAACACCTCACTAATCAGTCTCACTTAAGAGAATATATCACTTATCAGAGCATCACTTAAAAGAACATTTCACTAATCAGAACCTCACTTAAGAGAACATCTCACTTATCTGAGCCTCACTAGAACCTCACTAATCAGAGCCTCACTTAAGAGAATGTCTCACTTAACAGTCTCACTTAAGAGAACACCTCACTAATCAGCCTCACTCATGAGAATGTCTCATTTACCAGAGCCTAACTTAAGACAATGTCTCACTAATCAGAGCATCACTTAAGAGAACATCTCACTAATCAGAGCATCACTTAAGTGAACACCCCTAATCAGAACCTCACTTAAGAGAATGTATCACTTATCAGAACCTCACTTAATAGAATGTATCACTAATCAGAGCATCACTTAAGAGAATGTCTCACTAATCAGAGCATCACTTAAGAGAACATCTCACTAATCAGAGTATCACTTAAGAGAATGTCTCACTAATCAGAGCATCACTTAAGAGAACACCTCACTAATCAGAGCCTCACTTAAGAGAATATCTCACTAATCAGAGTATCACTTAAGAGAACACCTCACTAATCAGAGGCTCAGTTAAGAGAACACCTCACTAATCAGAGCCTCACTTAAAAGAACACCTCACTAATCAGAGGCTCACTTAAGAGAACACCTCACTAATCAGAACACTTTTTTTGTTAATTAGGTGGTCTTAATTATGTTAATGGTAAAGTTACACTGTATTATGACAATGGATTTTCTAATGAAATTGATGATTTAGTCGAAAATATTATCAATGACTAGAAAAACTGCAACTTTTATAAGCGTGTGCATATATATTTTAAGAATTTGAAAGTAACCAAGAATTCATGTTATAAATGTGTTACTAAATGGTTAAAAAAAAAATGTGTAACATGAAAAATAAGCCATCTACCCCTGGAAAACAATGAACTTGAGGTCAATGACACAGGCCAGTCCAAAAGTGTTATAATGGATGAATGAGTTAACTGTTCTATTTTCACATGAATTGAAAAATAAATTTGGATGGAATCACCATGGATCAATGAAGTTGACTAACTTTAGCACAGTACTGTACATGTTGAAAATGAGTTTTAAAGCCCAAATTCACTTCTATTGAAAATGAGTATGATTTCACATGTGCATTCGGGATGAGTTCTCATGCAATGCATGTCTGTGGATTAAAAGTACCTTACACATTTTCGAAAAAAAATCCTGATACAATGTATTCAGGAAAGGGGTGGGAGGTCACTGTGAGGGAGGGAAATGAAGCAGAAATATCAAAATTCTGGGGACTGTCCCTATTACTTTGGGATCCAGTATCTGAGATAAACGAAATCTTATTTACCGTATCTCTCTACTCATAAAACTTGGGATCAGCCATTCGACTTTGACATAACCAGAATTTTGACTTATCTGATTTCAACAGAGCAAAATTCAACTGTACAATCGATGAACCATCATTCACCATTTTAGTGAATGTTTTGGCGATTGTTCTTTCTATAATTGTTATTTTGTTTATGAGCCAGAAATAAGCAAAATTCCATTGATTTCCTTGACAAGAATGCGAGACATATGAACAATACCAAAAAAAAAAAAAAATTACCAATAATCATTAAACAGACTTACACCATTCCTCACAGACTTCACGTCCATATCAGAATCAATCGTTTCCCCTGTTTTCACAATTTCTTATACATGTATTTAAGAAATATAAAAATAAAACATTACAAAGCAGTACAAATTAGACGTAAAATATTTGTTATTGTTAGTATGGGATTTTAACAAAATATAATCAAAGCTAAAAAATTGGGGGGGGGATATTACAATGTGTGAGGTAAAGTGTACATATTTTCCCTAGGCTATTCTGTCATACTTTTATATGAAATATTTATTAGAGATTTTCTCTCTATGCCGGGATATATATACACAGTCAACTCGACATACACCACGTCCAGGTATAAAGGGATACCAGTTATAATGAAAATATATCTGTTCTCAGTATATTTCTGACATTTTCCTATATAAATGTAAATAACCAAATCTAGCTATAATGCGGTTTAGGGTCTATCATAGCATTGTGCAATTGGTGGAAAACAGGAACCAATGAATGGAGTTATCTATTACCAGTAACCATATGAGTATTCTGTGTTTTTAATGTAAGTAATTTTGGGTATTGTATTTTTTTAAGATTGTCTCTTGTTGCGAGACCAGTTCTCTTTTTTTTTTAAATAAAAATAAAAAACCTTCTTTCACTTCTCATCTCCTTCTGGGACATTTTAATTTTCATTTGTGATGGATATCTAAACCGAATTGTTATTGTCATCCATGTCTCCGGTTTTAAAATTAACAAATAATGGAACACGAAATTTGACCAGAACATGCAGAATTTGTGATGAGAAAGTTTCAAAATTCGAAAGCGATAATTGACTACAGAAAATCCCACTGGCTCATCTCTTAGTGCTAAAGCAACCGATTTCCGACAGTTTCTGATCATCAGAACATCACTAGTCTATCGCTCTTCCACTTCAATGTAAGTGGAATTTACTGTATAATGTTCCTGAAAAGGTGGATACCGGTAAACAAAAGGTGGATACCGGTAAATAAAAGATGAATACCCGTAAATAAAAGGTGGATACCCATAAATAAAAGGTGGATACCCATAGATACAAGATGGATACTGGTAAATAAAAGGTATATACCAGTATATGAGGAACCTAACATGCATCTGTTGTTGTTCATCTCTGCATATATGATATAGAAAAATTGTAGGTGCGGGGGTTGGGGTTAGGGCTGGTGGGTGGGTGGGTGGAGAGATAATAATACAACAACAAAGAAAAATGAAATATTTTGTGTAAGGTACTTTTTACAGAATGAACAGTTAGCAAAATCAATCTTTAAACATTCTGGAAAATAAAAAAATGATGATGACAACGATGATGATGATGATGTAGAATCTACATCAAAGGTTAGTTTACTCAGAGAACCTAATATTAGTAATCTTACCTTGTATCTCTGTAAAAAGGCAAACAAATACTTTTGTATATATTTTATATATCAACTATATTTATATTCTTTATTATCATTATTTCAACACATCAACCCCTATTGTCACATTTAGACTCGTCCAGATCAATAAATGGAATGATCCACTTTCATAATTCAGGAGTGGACAAGTTAATATTGGATGACCTCTACCATTCTTTGAAATGGGTGAGTCCAAATGTGACTACAGGAGGTAATCAGTTAAGTATAAAACCGACAAATTGAGAGGTCATGCAAATCTTCAAATTCTACTTAATTCCGTTGTCTCAAGTGTTAGTTTTCTAAAGTACAGTAAAACTCGCCTATAACAAATTTCAAGGGGCCTTCTTGTTCAATTCGTTATAAGGACAATTTGTTATACAGTAAAAGAGAAGTGGGCTGAAGGGTTAAAACAATCTTCATTAAGAAAAATGTCACTCAAAATCTAGGCTAAATGGGAACTTTCTGGGAAGTCAAAAGAAAACAGAAAGGTTTTTGTTACTTTTTATTTACATAACTTATTTAATGTTTTCTTGGCAAAAAGTTAAAAATTGACTTTCATTTAAATGATATTGATCACTTCGTTATAATTCTATAAAAGATGTTGTTTAAGGCATCAAAGGACATTGAAATTGGTTTGTTATAAGCAAAAATTTGTTACATAAAATTCATTGTGAAATTGTTTTTCGACTAAGAATATGTAGAGGTGCCATCGCAGACTATTTATCGATTCATTATGTGCGTGAATTCATACAAACTTAGTTCATTATATTCAAGTTTTACTGTGTACATTGTTAAGATAATCGATTACTACCTTTGGCAAAATAACTGCCATGGCAAATAAATAAATCTATTCCTTTTTGTTTAGAGAATTTTTGTCAACTATTTTTATTTTTTATGTTATGTTATAGTTTTATTCCAAACATTGGTACTACATACATCATAAACGGGCCGTTGAACCAAAAAATAATTTTTTTTTATTAAAATTTGATGCCTGGTAAGTACTATAATGATTATATTTTATGATAGATAGGTATATCCCATAAACAGATATAAGGTTTTTAGGGACCAAATATTGAAGGTGAAAACAATTTTGCACATTGTTATTTTGGATTTATACTTGCCAAAGCACTAATCTTGGAGTTAAATCTCGATGGTATTAAACATAAAAATATAGTTGTAATTGTTTGATGATTTTTGTACAATAACCATTCACAAATATTTTATTAATATCAAATATAAGACTTTCTTCTAAAGAAAACTTATTTGTATGATATTGCAATGAAAATTAATTTTTTCCTGGAAATTGCCAAGATTGTAACAGATTTAACTGAATTTGCCATACTCATTTATACAATGGATACCTTAAATAAAACAGTGATTTAATGCTTTGAAATATGATAAAACATTCTAAAGATGAAGATCATTATATCATGATCTATATCAACTAAAAGCTTTGTTATTGATAAATAATTTTTATGCAGATTTTATTATGATCTGCTTAAAATGAAATGTAGAGGAAAAAAGTTTTAAGCAAACAAGTATTTGTATGTACAATGATGATAAGAAATAATAAGCGTGATATACACACATGTGAACTGTGAATACCCACATGTGAACTGTGAACATTTCAAGTATATTCTCTACCTGAGCATCGACAGAGCTCCTGACCTAAGTGTACTTATGATCAGTAATATGCCAATGACCACCATGTCCCATTTGAATGGTGTTGTTGACATATTTCTCAGTTCTCATTTCCCACAGGAATATGGTAAGGAAATTACAAAGCCTTGCAGTTGTTACCTTGACTATAGTTCACACTTTCTGAATTTGACACAAGTAGTAGACTGGCCACACAGGCTAACGGTTCTTCCCTCCAGTATCTAAAAAAACTTGTGACCAAGGGACTGTGAAATTTACGATATTGTGAACGCTGAAATCTACAGCTATCTGATGAAAGTTACAGCTGTATGTCTTGAGGTCTGACAACAGTTCTATATATATATATATATATGTATGTTGTTAGACTATTGCAATAGGAGTTTATTTGGTTTATAACAGGAGGTTCTTGAAACATGAATTCTAACAGCAAAGAATATTTCACTATTCCTGTGGAATAGGGCAACCAAGCTGGTTAAAGTTATGGTAATACTGAATGGTTCAAAAGTTGTGGCTTATTCTAGTTCTTGGGACCGAGATATTTAAAAATTCCCCCCAAATTATCATTAAAATAGTACAAAGTTTAAATATTCATAAACATTCTGTTATGTATGGAAAGACATGGAATCTCACCCTGGCTCCTCGATGTAATCTATCCTTCATGATAGAAATAAACTCCTTGTGACTCAGATGACCATCGCCGTCAACGTCGAAGATTTGGAATACCGTATGAACTAGATGTGGACTGAGTGTAAATCCCGTACAGACATATACGGCCCGCTGAAAGTCCTCTACAAAAATAAAATAAGAACATCCATAACAATGATAAATTCTGTATCAAATTTTATCTTAAAATATTTGGGAAAATGTTGAATTATTTTGTTATCTATATTGTATTAAGTCAATCTTGTTCTGTACCCGACTTATCAAACAATAACCAACAAGAAGATTTTATTGGCAGGTGATAAGACCAATTCTAAGAGCACATGTGTATGCTTGGATTATCGATGATTAGAAGCATAATACAAGCAATCAATAATGCATGGAATGAATCCACAAGGGGAGGTGCACATCTTCAATACATATACAAACATCCTACCAAGTTTCAATGTTGTACGTAGTAAACTATAGTTGGAGTTGATTACACAATATGGGTAAGTATATGTATGCTCCTACTGAGAAATGGCCAAGCTTCTAAATCCACCAAATCCACAAAAAATGCAGGGATTGCATCCACAAGGGGAGGTGCACATCTTCAATACATATACAAACATCCTACCAAGTTTTAACGATGTACGTGGAAAACTGTAGGAGAAGTTGATTACACAAAGTTTTCCCACCAAATACACCCACCAGCCAACAATCACCATTTCATAACCTGGATTTGCACTTCGTGCAACCTGACCAAAATAAACCACTAAATATTTTCTTATTATCTGATGTTGTTGAGAAAGAGATGTAAATATTCAAATTAAGTTGCTATGGTGATACAGGTTGATATCGACCTTACTCACCTTTCGATACAGACTGATCAGCATATGTGTACATCTTCATTGCAATGGTAAAATCATCAAGATTGTTCAAAAACTGACAGAACTGCTTAAATTCATCGAATGATATACCCTGAAAAGACACAAAAACAAATTCTATATATAAATATGAACTTATTTACTAAATGCAGTATCAAAAAAAAAATAAAAATGATCACTTTTTCAATTAAGACCCAGGCCCTGGTGGTGATGGTTTAATTAATTAGAATCAGTAATACAATATAATGCAGCTTTTGTATAAAATTTTGATTGATGGCTCTGTTGTTCTTGAGAGAAATTAAAAATCAAGACACCAAACCAAATTTCGCTTATTTTCAAATAATTCCCCTTTGAAGCAGCTGTAGCTCATTCATTTGTAAAACCTGAAATCCCCTTCACCTATGAGTTCTTTGTGCCAGGTTTGGTTTATAATTTCATGCTCTATTGTATACCGGGAAATTTTAGCTCTTGTTTAATTTTCACCATTTTCTCCCTTAAATAAAAGGGCAAATATGGACATACATGACCTTCATGAGACTATGGTGATGTAGGGCAAATTTAAGACAGACTGGATATGTTTTCTGTCGTGAAAGGGCAAAAATAAACAGGGGCAAAAATAACAGTGGCAAAAATAACTTGGGAGAAAAATATTCAGGTATTCAGTCACATCAATAAAAAAGAATCAAACTTTTCTATTCAATATAGAGATTTCTTTAAAACAGATTACAATTCTCCCTGATATGTCGTCCCCGTTATAACACCAAACTCGCATAATGCCACAATTTCTTCAAGAACAAATTTCCTTCCATATAATTCCCCCATTATAATGCCAAAACCTGCATACCACCAATGGGCACAAAATGTCTAGTACAAATGGTCATTTACACATGTTAAATCCCTTGACTATATTGCCAGACCAGTTGAATAAACAGGTGTGATACATTCTGTTAGCTGAAGGTCACTTGTTTACTACATATTATGACCGCAAAGGGAGATAACTAAAAAATTGAGAATCATAAACTGGTATCCGGTTGTATGAACAAAGTGTAGTAGTAAGACGGGGACCAGCTTAGGAATGTCACAATTTTCAAAATTCTCTTCTGGGAGAACATGTCGTGTGTTTACACAGATATTACCACACATCAAGAAATAATTATGAGTACATGGGATATATAAACCTAAAGCTTTTGTATTACCGGCCTGTCAAAGAGTTATGTTCAACAAAAAAGATGAAAGTTAACATTAGAAAATTTCTGCGTTAATGTTAGAAACCGTACCTGTCAACATTAGGAAATTTGTCTGGGGTAGAAAATGCGTACAACGGTCAAACTTTTAACGAATGCGTTGTCATTCTGATATATATGTGTGTACCAGTTGCGTCGAAATAAGTGAAAGGGGGAGGGTACGGGAGGGGGTTTCCCCCTTCGAAAATAACAAGAAAAAATTGTAATTTCAGACTTCAATATCTGCCATTTTATGCATGTAAAAGGGAATTATTGTCAATAATATTGATGATATATATATCACATTTCTTTTAATTTTCTAGTTGACTCTGAAATTTATAAGGAATAGATATAGGCTTTATTTTGAAGTTTTAATATATGTAATATATACATGTACACACACAACTTGGGAGACTCAAAATGATGTTATGGTCATTGTGTTATATTAGAATGTTTAAAATTTAGTATTTCTTAATTTGTTATGACAAATTTTAAAATATACTAAATTCTGAATATTCTAATATAACAGTTGGATTTGGAATGCAGAAAATAAATAACTAGACTTACCTGGAAGAAATATAATCTCGGTTTGATTGCTAAATATTTGAAAGTATGATAATTCTTAAAGTCAAAGGCTTGATTGATTGATTTATTTATTTATTTAAAAATTTATTTGAGATTTGAACATTTATTACCAAAATATTTGCATACCCAAATATTTATCTGAAGGTTGTTATCTTCATATTGTACCTTTTTCATTAACTGATAAGATAGAACAACAAATGATGACTGAATAGTTCACTCAATGAAAAAAAAATGAGATTTGATAAAGAAAAATCAAATCTGCTTTGAAAAAGAAAAAAAAAGATTATTGAGGTTATATAAATGTGTTTACTGTCATTACTGACATTTTATTAAATTAAATTCAATGTGTTACAAGAAGATATTATTATCTTTGTATAAAATATTATGTAAATGAAATAAAACATCGTTTTTGTATTGAAATCATCACAAAATTAATATACATGTATAACAGTATATAGTATGTGGAGTGCAGATGTCATAGAAGACACCACGATCTCGCTTCCATATTTCTCAGCTTACTTTTAGAGTAAAATCATTGCGGATTGATACAGAAGCTGCATGGAATTAATATAACATCAATGATGTTAATCTTTGATAATTGTATATAGGACAGAACATATGGATAGTGATTATAGGTGTGTTTTTAGATATACAGGTAATCAATCTGTATATTAGGTACCTGTCCACAGTACGGGTCATTGTGTAATTACCGTTGGCACACGTCCGATAATGACACCTCTGCATGGTCTAATAACATTAATTAATAAACAGGGTTATTAGTCCTTGTTCTTCATGACTATTTGGAAGATATAGGGGACTTATATAACCTAGAATAGATGTCTTAATACTTCAATGATATGGAGGCGCCAGAAATATCAAGCTATTTTTGGTCGCCAATTAACAGACTGAAAATTACGATTTAGAACATTTAATCCTGACAAAAATTGTCTACCAATCGCCGGAAAATGGACAAGAAGCAGTGGAAATATAGGTAAATCGGTTGAAAATTAGAACAATCTGTAGAAATCGGTAGATTTTTTCTCGGCGGTAGACAAGCGGTAAATGAATAGAAAAATCGGTAGACTACTGCCGAAATCAGTAGACTTGACAGGTATGAGAAACAGATATAGATTTTCCGGCCATTGAACATGTACATATTTTGGATGTTTTAATTTTGACCATTAAAATATTGTGGCAAATGTCCAAAATGAAACAATGGCCAAAATATCCTGATTTACAGTAGTGAGTTGAAAACAGGATGTGATATACAGCAGGGATTAAAGACGTGAAAACAATCACACCTCGGAAGTAGTAAACCTAGATCTATCACCAAACCCGCTATGCTGCCAAAATTAAGAAAAACAAAATGTGGTGGTATATCAAATTCAACTGTATATTTGAAAGTACATGTTTATGGCATAAAGTAAAATTTAGAAATGTATAAATTCAAATTCTTACTCAATATAGATAAAATGAACATATACATGGAAATTCAACATTTAACAGTATCTAAATAAAACTGACTAATGGCTGGTATATGGTTACAAAAATGATTAATTGGAATCAAACCTTTTCTTCAGGAATTTTACTTCTAACTCTGTTGATGTATTCATCGATGTCCCCTGTGCCAAGTTTGGTGAAACGCAACAAGATTCGGGCAAAGTCCTGTTCCTTTATAGTCGACAAACCTTTGGAAAATTCAGCAAATTCCATTCCAATCACTTCTGTTTGTAGATTTTCCATAAACCTGCAACACCATTTATAATTATAGTTGCTGGTACAAACCAAATTATTTTACAAAAGAGCTTTCTAACAGTAACCTTGGAAATGCAAAACAACATCGCCTCATATATCAATGGTTTGAAAATCAGTTTAATTAATGATACATCACAGTTTTAAGTAACTGTTAGCAACCAGGGTTATAAGCAGCTTATGCAGGTCAAAGGTCAAGGTCATCTCTGAACTATTATTTTATCATCTATATCCTAAATATGTAAGCTTAATTCTCTGTTCATCTCTTCTGAAGATACCATACTTTTATCACTCTGAATTATGAAATAATATCAACCCCTTAAGTCACATTTGGATCTGCCCATTTTAAAAAATGGTATAGTCTTCTGTCAGAATTCAGGGGTGTATGATTTAGAATCAAAATCTTTTAATAGTTTTGCATGCAATATTAACTTGTTCACTCCTAAATTATGATAGTGGACTACCTATATAAATTATGATAGTAGACTACCTATATAAATTAGGATAGTAGACTACCTATACAAATTAGGATAGTAGACTACCTATATAAATTAGGATAGTAGACTACCTATATAAATTATGATAGTGGACTACCTATATAAATTATGATAGTAGACTACCTATATAAATTATGATAGTGGACTACCTATATAAATTAGGATAGTAGACTACCTATATAAATTATGATAGAAGACTACCTATATAAATTATGATAGTGGACTACCTATATAAATTATGATAGTAGACTACCTATATAAATTATGATAGTAGACTACCTATATAAATTATGATAGTGGACTACCTATATAAATTATGATAGTGGACTACCTATATAAACCTGATAGTGGACTACCTATATAAATTATGATAGAAGACTACCTATATAAATTATGATAGTGGACTACCTATATAAATTATGATAGTGGACTACCTATATAAATTATGATAGTAGACTACCTATATAAATTATGATAGTAGTCTACCTATATAAATTATGATAGTAGTCTACCTATATAAATTATGATAGAAGACTACCTATATAAATTATGATAGTGGACTACCTATATAAATTATGATAGTGGACTACCTATATAAATTATGATAGTGGACTACCTATATAAATTATGATAGTGGACTACCTATATAAATTATGATAGTGGACTACCTATATAAATTATGATAGTGGACTACCTATATAAATTATGATAGTGGACTACCTATATAAATTATGATAGTGGACTACCTATATAAATTATGATAGTGGACTACCTATATAAATTATGATAGTAGTCTACCTATATAAATTATGATAGTAGTCTACCTATATAAATTATGATAGTAGTCTACCTATATAAATTATGATAGTAGTCTACCTATATAAATTATGATAGAAGACTACCTATATAAATTATGATAGTGGACTACCTATATAATTTATGATAGTAGACTACCTATATAAATTATGATAGTGGACTACCTATATAAATTATGATAGTGGACTACCTATATAAATTATGATAGTAGACTACCTATATAAATTATGATAGTGGACTACCTATATAAATTATGATAGAAGACTACCTATATAAATTATGATAGTGGACTACCTATATAAATTATGATAGTAGACTACCTATATAAATTATGATAGTAGACTACCTATATAAATTATGATAGTAGACTACCTATATAAATTATGATAGTGGACTACCTATATAAATTATGATAGTGGACTACCTACATAAATTAGGATAGTCGACTTACCTATATAAATTAGGATAGTCGACTACCTATATAAATTAGGATAGTAGACTACCTATATAAATTAGGATAGTCGACTACCTATATAAATTAGGATAGTAGACTACCTATATATTGATTGTATAAATGTGACCACCGAGGGTGACAAGTTAAAACATGACAATATTTTTAATGTGAACTTCATCTTCCCTTTATCCTCTCAATATACATGTACACCTACACATAAAAATATACATGTACACCTACCCATATAAATATACATGGACATCTACCCATAAAAATATACATGTACACCTACCCATAAAAATATGCATGTACACCTACCCATATAAATATGCATGTACACCTACCCATAAAAATATGCATGTACACCTACCCATAAAAATATGCATGTACACCTACCCATAAAAATATACATGTACACCTACCCATGTACACCTACCCATATAAATATACATGTACATCTACCCATATAAATATACATGGACATCTACCCATAAAAATATACATGTACACCTACCCATAAAAATATGCATGTACACCTACCCATAAAAATATGCATGTACACCTACCCATAAAAATATACATGTACACCTACCCATATAAATATACATGGACATCTACCCATAAAAATATACATCTGGTACACCTACCCATAACTCCTTCCAAACTGCAAACAAATGCAATCTAACACATCTACATCTACACTCCAAAGTATATTATAATAGGGGATGTTAACTCATCAACCCCTAAAAAACAATGGACTCTTCTGTAAATCAATGATTTAGACCAGTCTAACTGTGTCCTTAGGAATGAACGCCTCCATGACACCTGCACCAAGAGAAGATACTGAAAGTTTTTGTAAAATCAAAAGAATAAAAGAATAGAAACTTCAAAAGTTCAGCAAATCTCTGAGCTTTGTTTAGGATACAAGATATTTTTGAGAAGTCTTACCTGTGGAAATCATTATACTTGAGTACATCTCGACCCGAAGGGCCAAAAAAGTGGACCAAAAGTGTTGTGTCCTGGATTGGATCTACGGACTGCAAGTAATTCATACACAAATACATTTCTACAGGGAATTGTATAACATGGTCAACATTTAGTGAAATATCAAAAATGAATAAAACTTGATTACCAGTAGTTAAATGTTTTCTCAAATAACCTGTTTATATTGTTGTTGTTTTTTCAAAAAAAACAAAACAAAACAAATAAAATTTTTTTTTCATTTCTTTCTTTTAAATCTAAATAATTTTAAGTTTGAAGTAGCTTATCCTATCAACAAACATATATATATTGCACATAAAAAACACAAAATTCAATAGATTTAGTTAAGACACACCATGCATTCCATGAACACATAATTTTGTCTCAATTTAAAAGTATTTGCAAAACAAATATCGTAGATAGTTTCTGCAGAGTTATGTAGCATTTTATATTGAAAAGCAGCAGGTCACAGGCATAAGCAAAAGTCAAAGTACCTTATTCTCGTTTTATTTTATTTTATTTCTCCAAACCTGTCATAGACTTACCTAATCCTGCTTGATATTAAGCAGAGAAGAGAATGTTGGCATGCTTAAGTAGCACAAACATATTGCTTTTTGATTTATAAATGTTGCAATAATTATTTATGAACAAAACATACAGGAATGTTAATAATTTTTAGTCACTTTCTAAATGTTTATTCGTAAGATTAACAAGATATAACAAAACATATGATGCAGACTACATATTTCATCACGCTACAATGTACCATGTCACATGACATGTCACATGCTCACTTATCAGCCAATCAATTACATGTTCACATGTTAAAAGTTTAATAAGATTTTTGTTATCTTTTGCCCCTAAATTGGTCATGACAATCCATATCTCAAATTCATTGGCTGTGCTAAAATTTATTAGAAACTGAGAATGTTTTCCTTTACATATCAATTACACAAACTATAGCAGAAACATGGTGGCAACTTTTAACACTATTTAAAGATATTGGATGTCATGTGTCCCACATGGAATTGATAAGAAATGTTCCGAATGAATATGATATGGTCCGAATAGATATAATTATACAAAGGAATTAGTATTCTGGTACATGTAACCTACATACAAAAAGACTTAGAACTTGACATTCAATAGTCATTTAGTATATGCCTAACTTACATAAGGAATAGAACAAACTTAGATAACTTATTTTTAAATTTTCATCCCACCCATCCCTTAAAAATTAATGGACTGCTCTTAACATCAAAGACACAGACAAGTCGGTCAAGTCCAAGTGTGTATTTAGGGATGCTTGCTTTGTATTAATTGAGACAGTTAACATACATGTACATGTGTAATATATCTATATATATATATATATATGGAACATCACACATGTAGACCCAAATAGTCATTCTGCTGTCCAGAGAGTGACGACACAAAAGCCATACCAGAATATCAAGGCTGACGTCAAGAAACACTTAACTTACATTATGAGATAGGTGGCCATTATGACATATAATCTTCATCTACAAACACATAGGAATATACATGTTCTTGAGTTGCTAAAAAATTCTCTAAAAACCATAACTGATTTATCCCCAAACATTTACTTACCATTTAAATTAAGTGGGCATCAACACCAAGACTTATCATACATTATCAGAGATGGTTTTTAATAGGTATTTTTTTTTTGCCAGAGTTATTTCCCTAAGATGGTCATATTGTATCACAGCATACCAGGTATATACTGTATTGGTATATTCCTTAATAAATCAACCAAATTAAATTAAGTATTCTTGTGTATAAATTGTTTGAAAAAATTCTTTTCTGGAAAGAAATATTTATTTCAGTTCATTATTCTTAACCACTAATTTTCATGTTCATTCACCAACAATATGTAATCCAATTTCATTGCTTGATGAAAGAAGAAAATCTATTTCAGAAGAAAAACTAATCAATTTGACCTACAATATGGCTGCCAAAAGGAAATAACTTGCAAAATATTGCCAATGGGATAAACTATCTATATTGAACTATAGAACACAACATTTTCCAATGTTTTCTAAATAAAGACTGATAAAGTTACAGAGATTTGTATGTTTGCTCATGAAATACTTGCTGGTTGAAATTTTTATTGCGCCTACTGTACGACATACAAAATGTATTTGTTACAGAACTTTTCTTTGTATTTCACATTGTGATACAAATTTAATTTCAACTTCTGGATTAAATTTCTTATTAAAAGATATATACAGTCAAATCCAGATATCAATTCCACTTATTTGCATACCCCTGTTTTTGCATAAAAACTCAAACCATTTACTATATCTTAAATGTTAAATATTCCTTTGAATTTCCTAGGATAAACCAATAATTCCTGTTAATTGCATAGAATATTCATCGAAATGATGAAAAATGTACTGATTACTGTAAAAAGTTATATGCAGAAACACCATTTTATTAAAAATAAGAATATATCAAACTATGTTTTATGAAAATTTTGCTTTTATAGCATTATTTGATCCTAATGCTTAATGAGAATCCATTATTGGTGTACCTAGAATGTTTATAATAGTATTACAAATGAAAGGACTAGATGAACATTAATCATCATTGTTCACTAAAATACATAATTCCTGTTAATTGCATATCCCTGTTATTTGCATCATTTTCTTTGACATCTGGGGTATGCAATCAAGAGGATATACATGAGGGTTGATTGATAAGTTTTGAGCTTTGAACTGAAGGAGTTGAGCAGTGTTGCCCATTTTCAGCCTTACTGTTTGGTTGAGACAGCAGTGATTCAATATTTATCCAAGAAGGTCTAGCACCTAATGCTATTCATACTGACAAGGTACATTGTAGCAACACTAAGAGAGGATACCCCTTCATCTGCTATCATAACAAGGTAAGCAGACTTTAAGCGTGGCAGGCAGAACCATTAGGATGAACCCCCCCCCCCCCCCCCCCCAATCCTGGAAGACCTGTCACTGGACAACTGAAATGGTCACTAGCATACATGATACTGTTACAGGTGACAGAGTTACAGAGATATATGGCAAATAAGAGAAAAAACAATCAAAATCAAGTCTTATTTCACCAGGACAATGGCCCTACTCACAAGTCAGTCATTGTTATGATTGTCATTAATGATTGTGGCTTTCAATTAATTCAACATCCCCCTTACCCACCTGATCTCAATCAATCAGACTTCCATCTATTCCCAAAATTGAAAAGGTCATTTCCGGTACCCATTTCCAGACAGTCAAGAAAGGGACTTCTTGAAAATTGCCATTGAGGTTCTTAAACATTGTTGACAAAAGTGTATAAACACTGAAGGAGATTATGTTTAAAAATAGTGTAATACGTCTCTCAAAAGACCAAGCCTTACAGGAGTCCCAACACTTACCAATCAACCTTTGTATACAGACAGACAGATAGACAGATAAATAGATAAATCCACCACTGACTTAACCTCACACAAATCTTGTTGTTTAAATGTGAATTTGCATACATGATACATACATATATTCAAAATTTATGTAGAGAAACCAAGAAACAGAAAGATATAAATGTACATATATAGGCTACTCTACATAAAATGGTATAAAACGTCATCTGACTACGAGTATACCAGTTATATCCGCGATTTTTATACTTATCTTACAATCTGTAATTTTTGTACCAAGTTGTTAATCAAGACATTTACATACAAATCATTAAAATAGAATCCCGGGTTTTATTAGTTATTATCCAATCAAAATGTAGATAATATATAATGCTCCAATAATGCAGAAATGTTTTTTTTTATTTTCATAAATGAGAATTTGTGGTAATAGAGACTATATATAATACAATATAAATGTTCCACAATTGAACAGAGTTTATGTCCCAGTTCATAGTCAAATGACATTAGATATATTGACTTTTGATTCTAACCTATGATTTTCATCCTGCTGTTATGGAAATTATTTTACAAGCAAAATAAATCCAAACACTACAATGTATATGGCAGAAAGAGTTTAATTAACTTAGTGACTGTACAATGTATGGTACCATATTAATTTTGTTATATTTTGAGAGTGATCCTACAAGCCATTATTTGCTATCAAAATACAGTCACCAGCTTTAGGTGAGGTGCCACAAGTTTTAACCTAATCTACATAAAATATACCTGGGCCCGGCACCATAAAACTTGAAAATATACTCAAGTCTGAGGGTTTTCTCAACTTGGCCTACTCAGCCAATCAGATTAAAGTATTAGCCAAAGTTGAGTATTTTTTTTTAGAATTAAGTAATTAAGTTTTATGATATATGTACCAGGGCCTAGACATTTTTGCACCTTGTTATTTGTCCTTTCACCACAGAAAACATATCTATCCCGTCTTATGACCCCTTGACCTTTATCAAGTGAAAGATGACAATAGATACATGATACATACATAGATACATGATACATACATAGATACATGATACATACATAGATACATGATTTGCCATGAAGCTGTGTATTGTGCAGACTTAATACTATGTAACTTATATACATATTGTCATCTTTCACTTGATAAAGGCCAAGGGGCCAAAAACTTGTGAATATTGAGTGTTTTACTGTTTTTTCGCATAACTATTCTTCCCTTTGGAGGACACTGAATTTTATCCCATCTTAAATTTGCCTGAAATCACCAGTTCTCGTGGATGGCATTTTTTGTCCATGCTACAATTATTTGGCTTTCAAGTTTTGCTTTCATTTTAAGTTCCACTCTCATTTACGGATGAAAACCGCGAATCTTAAATGGGGATACAGTAAATATATCATCGCAGTGAGTCTGTGATATAACAATATGGGTTTTGCTTTGCTTTTATTTTATTTTTTATATTTTACTTAAATGTTGCACTTTTCCCAACAGTTTTAATAAATCCACAAGAAAAGAAATTAAGAAATTAACAAATTTTCTCACATAATCACTTCCTGTTCTAGTGGGGCTTAAAAACAAAAATAAACTGATACCATTTTCGACCCACTAAATGCCCATATCTCTATAAGCGCCCTTAGTGCAGATTTACTCACCTTTTTTCACACACGATCGAGTATCTTTTTTAATTGGTTAACGAGGAAATGTGGACCAAAAAAACGTAAGTTACAGTTTATCTCGAGCCTCTGGCAACAGAAGAATGTCTATAGGTGTCCTTGGTAATAACGACATGTACAACAACTGGACCACCCTGCTTTATAAAAATTAACTGTTTTATGTCAATTTGACTATCAACTGGTCCCAATAAACCCCCATCCTAATTTGTCGCTTGTTAGGTTGAATACAGTACAGGTACTTATAAGATATACATCATTCATTTAATCAAAAGCCAATATAGCCCCAATACAATGTTCTATATTAATACTGTTAGTTGTGAATACAAAAGTGTGTTCGTCAAGGTGACATACTTTTCCATCCGCTGTTTTAGTTTCATCAACCCTCGGAATTGTTTGCTCTTTGCTGAAAACCTGTTGTAACTGTAAAATGGTGGGAGAAACAAAAATTAGTTCTTGCAGTTACTTAGCAACTGAAAAAAATGATTGCTTGTTAACAACAAAAACTTAAGCAATGAAATTTTCAACAATAATTTAAAAACAAAAAAAAATATCAAAAGTAAATAAACAAATGTGTTTGTTAATGAATAAGTAACATGACATAAACCGACCAATCAACATGAAGTGAAATCAACATTAAAACATTGAGATGCATCTGGAAATGATAAAATCATAATTGACATTTGAACGTCTTTATAGAAGTTAATTTCATGACCTATTAAAATTAAAATAACAATGGATGTAGTTATGATGTTTAGACAGGAAATAAATTTTGAATTAATTATCTTCCACTAACATAGCTGTAAAGGGAGTTATATACATCTTATAGAATATATTTTTACCAAAATATATATACAACGATATCTAAAAATATGACAACAGAGAGTTCCTAAAGATATACAAGAACCTAAAGACTACAGGACTTGGTTCCAGGCGATCTCTATTAAAACATTTTAACTGAACTGGCCTTAGCTGTGTTTTGCAAAAAATAATCGTTTTTTACTACTTAAATTGATGCAGATGTACAAAAACAAATAGGAAATATACACAGGCATAATGATTCTTATATCTCTATATATTTTATGATAATAAGGTCAAGTCTAAGTGTCGTATGCATATAAAAATAGTGATTTCAAATTACTCATTTGCAAAGGAATTATTGCACTGGGTTTCTCAAGCAATTTTCCATGAAATATATAGGAATTTAAGAATTTTATGCCTGTGTGTATCTCTTTTTTTATTGTACATCCTTCTAAATAGTAAAAAAAAGGGAAGAATTTTAGTTGTTGAAAAAACACAGCCAATGCCCCTAGAAGGATTTCTAATTTGCATAATTCTAAAATGAACCTAGAAGAACTGAAACCTTTAACATAGGTCTACAAAATCACAGCAGACTAAATTTTCCAGGCAAATAATATCTTATGTAAACAATCCACCACATAACACGACAGCAAAGGCAGAAAGTTGTTTTTTAAACTAACTGGCCGTTTTGTGCAATTTGTTAAATTTCTTGACAAACACCTTTCCTAATATTTATTATGAGTAATGGCCATGCTGCTAAATGAAATATTTGATATGCTCTTAGCCACTGATTAACTAGATCATGCTTCCATACAACAATATAATATGAAGCACCAAATTCAGCTCTTATATATACCTACGGTGCCATTTCTGTGTTTTGTGAATATTTACCTTGACACTTAAGCAAAAACCATCATATCTTGTTTAACATTCATAATTATTGAAAGGTTATAATTTTTACGTTTACATAATATGTTTAACAGTAGTAATGTTGAACATTTATTTTTTCAACAATTATTGATAATACACGCATTTTGACTCAAATGAGGGCGATAACCATATTAAATACATTATACATGATGTTGTTTCCGTGATTTCTGAATACACATTTTGTACTATGAAGCTCTTATAAAGGTTTTTTGCAATATGTCATATACACTAACATTTACAGAGATATAAGGAGTATTAATATCTAAAATTTACAAAACATATTCAACAATTATTTCGCACTATTTATTTTTTCTAAAATTTTTGATAATACAATTTACACACTTTCACCAAAGTCAAATTTTGTATTCTTCCTGATGATACCTATTATCATTATGCAATAAATATTTGGGTGAGTATGTTTTATAATTAAAGCATGCCAAATTAGTTAATACATTCATATATATATATATACAGTAGAACTTCGATGAGTCTAACTTCAACGAGTTGAAGTTCTCGTTGTTTCGAACTTGTATATTCTTTATTTATCCAGACTGCACTCAAATCTTTTTATACAGTGAAACCTGTCTTGTGAGACCACCTGTCTTCTGAGACCATGTTCTGGGAACCACTCAGATAAAAGATCCCTTAAATAATTCTCTTAATGGACTACCTTTCTTGAGAGACCATATTTTGAGTGACAGATGGGGTGGTCTCTTAAAACAGGTTCCACTATTTAGTATATGGTTTTTTTACTTGTTATATCATACCATTAACACTCAAAACTATATAAGTGCGTATATGTCATGTACATTGAATAATGGTTTATATTTTTTCAATATACACTGTAAAATATATTCTATGACAGTGCTGTGTTGGTTCCTTTAAAAAACGATGTAGAACCTGTCCTGAAAGGATATTTTATCTCCATCCCTCCCCCATACCCTATCCCTCGAGGAGAATGATTCCGATGACGGCCATACAAGGATGATATGTCATAATACACAGATATCTTGAACTTTGAACTTGATTCTTATGTACTTTGTTTTCTCTCTCATATTTTTCCTATTTCATTTTTTAATTTGTTGAGATATACAAATTAGACCTTTGTTAAAAATATAAAAATATATTGGTCAATATATGTTGTACTTCAATAATTTTATCAGTCAATATGTTGTTTGTCTGCATGTATCACTAGACAATTGATATATACAAAATTTCCTAAAATCAATATGGCATTTCAGAGATATGGAACGGTTCAGAAATACAGTGACTTTGTGAAAATTTTTCATGGTAACCATGATGGGGAGATGGAATCAAAAGAAATCAAAAAGTAAGTGCTGATGTATGGTGCCATGTTGTAAGTCGGATTCCAAATAGAAAATTAAGCCAGATAGTTTCATTTCATTTAGACAATTTCCCAATAAAAATATGAACCCAAAACTGAAGCGTATTTTGGGTTATGATATGCTGTATCTGACACTAATGTAATATTTAAGTCAAGCCAGGAGTATAAACCTAACCAACATCTCTGAGATACAGAAAAAATGTTAAGGAGTTAAAATATTGATTGTAAGAATTTCTGTATTAATCTGAACTTTATCATTTTATTAGCTGACACAGGACAATCATAGGTTTCTGCCATTTAGTCCAAAATATGCCTTAAATTTTGTAACGTGGTAATGAAAGTCACAAGACAAAGAGGGGAGGGATCTGTAGATGGATCTCGGAGCCAACGTATACTCTTTAAATGACAAAATACTTAATATATAACGACATACAATGTATATATGCATGCAATGAGGAATAAATTGTATAATTATATAGACGGTCATCTGTATAATGAATATATAATATACAGTTGAAAGATCACTGAATGAAAGAAATTAGTTCATGGTGATAATAACACAAAATTAATGATGTGTAAATGAGATTTGTAATTAAAATATGTTGACCACACAATCTTTTCTTGTGTTGGCCACATAACTTGTTATGTTGACCACACATCCTCTAGTTATGTTGGTCATATAACTTGTTGTGTTGACCCATACACAACCTGTAATTATATTAACCACACCACTAGTTATGTTGGTCTTTTTATGTTAATCAAACAACTTGTTATGTTGACCACACAACTCGTTATGTTGACAATGTATGTTGACCACACAACTCGTAATGTTGATCACACAACTTGTTATGTCGACCACACAACTCGTTATGTTGATCATAGTATTACGTTGTCTTGACCAAAGTTGACCTGGTGGTAAATATAAGAGGTAACTTGACCATCAAAACAAAAACCATCATAAAACAAATAACATCATCGTACAATATCGTGAATGAGAAATTTATATGTGATATACATAAACAAATAGCGACTTCTACCGGGTCCGTATTTATATCATGAGGTGTAGGAAGGCAGGGCATCGTGAGGGTATTAGCTCTGTGGACTAGACAAAGCAAACACAAGAACAAGCAGCACAATTTGCACATATGCAAATCAAGATCACACATCAAAATATGTTAATGTTAGCCATGCTACACCGCTGTCATGCAATATTACAGAAAATAACCCTAGCAACATGCAAGCTAAAACAAACATCAGTTTGTACACACTGTTCAATCACAATGGAAACCAAAGTGGCTATCATTATGATAATTTAATTTGCAAAGAATTTGGAGTTTTAAAGCTTTATTTCAAGATTATAAACCTTTATGAAATGAAATGCTACTTTTGTAATAATCAATTATTAAAGGTTGGACAACACCTGACAAGGGCTTGAACTATACTTGATTACAGCTTGGACGATACCTGACTACACCTTGGGCCATACCTGATTAGGGCTTGGACCATAAGAGACTTAGGCTTGGACAATACTTACTGAGATATTGGAACATATGTACTTAAATAGGGCTTGGACCATAAGAGACTCAGGCTTGGATCTTACTTGGCTGGTTTGGACCATACTTGATTAGAGCTTGGACCATACTTGACTAGGTCTTGTAACATACCTGACAAGGACTTGGACCATACTTGACTAGGTCTTGGAACATACCTGACAAGGACTTGGACCATACTTGACTAGGTAACTACCTGGAACATACTTGACTAGGTCTTGTACATACCTGATTTGGACCACACATAACATAGTGACAAGGACTTGACCTATACTAGGTCTTGTAACTAGGGATTGACTAGGTCTTGTAAATACTTGGACCATCAGTCAGGACATTGACAAGGACCGCACTTTACTAACATCCTTGGAACCATACTTGACTAGGTCTTGTAACATACCTGACAAGGACTTGGACCATACTTGACTAGGTCTTGTAACATACCTGACAAGGACTTGGACCATACTTGACTAGGTCTTGTAACATACCTGACAAGGACTTGGACCATACTTGACTAGGGCTTGTGTCATACTTGAATGGGACCATACTACTAGGTCTAGGGGACTTGGACCATACTTGATACTTGGAACTAGGGCTTGAACCATACTTGAATATCTGGGACCATAATAACTAGTGTTTGAGGGCTTGGGACCATACTTGAGTCAGGACCACACTTTACTAGGGAACTTGGAGGGCTTGGACCATACTTGACTAGGGCTTGAACCATACTTGAATTGGACCATACTTACTAGGGCTTGGACCATGCTTGAATTGGACCATACTAACTAGGGCTTGGACCATACTTGAATGGGACCATACTAACTAGGGCTTGGACCATAATTGACTAGGACTTGAACCATACTTGAATGGGACCATACTAACTAGGCTTGTGTCTACTGGACCATACTTGACTAGGGAACCATTGTGTACATACTTGAATTGGACCATACTAACTAGGGCTTGGACCATAATTGACTAGGACTTGAACCATACTTGAATGGGACCATACTAACTAGGGCTTGGTCCATACTAACTAGGGCTTGTGTCATATTTGAATGGGACCATACTAACTAGGGTTTGGACCATACTTGACTAGGGCTTGTGTCATACTTGAATTGGACCATACTAACTAGGGCTTGTGTCATGGACCATACTAACTAGGGCTTTGACCATACTTGACTAGGGCTTGAACCATACTTGAAATGGACCATACTAACTAGGGCTTGTGTCATATTTGAATGGGACCATACTAACTAGGGCTTGGACCATACTTGACTAGGGCTTGAACCATACTTGAATTGGACCATACTAACTAGGGCTTGTACCATACTTAAATTGGACCATACTAACTAAGCTTGAACTGTAATACTTGAATTGGACCATACTAACTAGGGCTTGAACCATACTTAAATTGGACCATACCAACTAGGGCTTGTACCATACTTAAATTGGACCATACTAACTAAGCTTGAACATACTTGAATAGGGCTTGTGCCATATTTGACTAGGGCTTGAACCATACTTGAATAGGGCTTGTGCCATATTTGACTAGGGCCTGAACATACTTGAATTGGACTATACTAACTAGGGCTTGAACATACTTGAATAGGGCTTGTGCCATATTTGACTAGGGCCTGAACATACTTGAATTGGACTATACTAACTAGGGCTTGAACATACTTGAATAGGGCTTGTGCCATATTTGACTAGGGCTTAGACCATACTTGACTTCGACCATTATTGACTAGGGCTTGGATCATAAAATCTTAGACTCCGCTATCTTAAAGGTACCATGATTGACTAAATCTATATTGTCTTTGTAACATGTGATTTATGATTTATATGAGTCACCGATTGAGAAAACTGTCCTTAGTACAATATATTGGGGAAAACTGTGATTTTCATATTTTCACACATTTCAACATTTGTGGATTTTAAAAGGAAATACAATATGAAAATGTGTGCTGGCAAGCGCAACGCTTTTGGTATCCGTGTGAAAAATCTACAAAATTAGAAATATTACGTCGGATGGAATTCCTTGTTTTCTAGGAATTTATTGGTTATGTAGTAAGGATGCTTTTCTACTCTGCTGACTTGAATAAATAACTGTACATGTTTGAGATTTGAAAATAATTTAATACAAGAATGACTCTTAAATCTTTCTTGTAGAAAATCTATGATTTGACTGTAAACAAACATTTGTATGCACTGTCATCTACTCCATGTAACTATTGATTGAACAGTGAAGTACAAGCTACTGTTGTTTTTAAAAAATGCACATTTTTTTCACTTTTGTATTCAAGCTTCACATTTACTTGTAAATGCTTAGATACCGTGAAAACCAAATTTACACAGGCAGTTTTGCTGGGACAGAACCGTCAGTTATGCTTTTGTCGTCTGCTTTCAAACATTCTGGTGCTCAATATTTACAGCCAATCAGATTCAGAGAACAAGTTAGAAATTTTTAGACTGAAAATACAAATAGGGCTGAAAGATAAGAAGTTAAGTTTGTTGTTACTGATTCACGTATGTAATGGTAGAATGATGCCGACTCATATGACACCAAAATGAGTAATTATAATGTTGGTGGATGTACACCTTAATGATGATACAGAAAAGATATAACCCCAACCATCCCCATCCTAAAAGGAATTGTATATACAGTACCATTCTGGCAGTGTTAGTTACATGGTGTTCCTATTAGCTTTAGCAAGTGGGGTTTCCCCTTCAGCTTGATCGGTAGAGCAACAGACTTGTAAACCTAGGTTTGATTCCAAGCAGAAGCACACCATGATAGGACACCCCCCTCCCGAAAAAAAAGTAATGATAAACACCATAACGTTGAAAATAACTCATGGCATCTTAACCCCCCCCCCCTATTTCCATTGTAAAATATGATTTTGTGCATGTAGTTGTTAATTCTATTTTTACATTAATACTTTATTAAATAGCAGATAAATATTTGAAAGTAGCAGACAAGTGCATATCACCTACCATGGTTACTCCAATTCATTTCCCAATTGAAAGCTTACACTACACCCTCAGTTGCATGTTATTCATTTTTTTTTAATACCGGTAAACCTTGTTCCATTGAATTAAAAAGGATTTTTACTTTCCCCAAACCCTTGATAAACAAAAGTTTATTCATGTAACTAAAACAGTTAAGTGCAATAGCATTTTATTATTATAGAACAAATGTGCCTTTCTGTAACTCCTAACAAACTCTGTGATGTTAATAAATACGCAGAAATTTATTTTGGTCAATGTCAATTTCAATGTAAAAAATAGATACATTTCATGGTGAATAATGTTAAGCTAAAAAATTCTTTTGGCCTACGGTATTATTTCAAAGATTTATCTTAGCAGAAAAAAAAATGCAGGAAGGAGAATAAAACCAAAGTTACATCTAATAGTGCTTGTAATTTTTGTCGTTCCCTGGGTACAAATTTTCTTTCCTGAGGGGGAAGTGTGAAGAAGGATTCCAACTGAAATATACGAGATAAGAAATGACTTGAATAATGATACCAAGTTCTGAGGTTTGAATGTTTAAACAGTTCACAACAAGCAACTCAAATTTGGCGACAAAAGCTGAAAACAAATACTATATTGAAGAATGAAATATTCGGCTACAATAATAATATACCAGAATTACAAGAGGTGGCATTCCAATTATAACTACAGTGATATGGGTGAATTCCTTGTCCAAACCACATGTGTAGTGAATTTCAAAACAAAAGCATTAACAATTCATTATTTGATCATATTATGTCCACAATGCAATATAATGTTATTTTCATAGAAGGTGAAGCCATGTTGATATCAATGAAGAACATTGATATTTACACTTAAAGATCAACTACCTGTTAATTCATTATTTTGCATTTGAATTCAATTCACTGACTGGTCAATAGAAGCTGTGACAGATATTTTCAGTGTCAAAGCGTTAATAATTCACTGATTGGTCAATCAATAGTTATTTGAAAGTTAAATTTAATCAGTACACTTATAAAAAGCTGTTATTTTGCACACAAAAATGTTTGCTGATTGGTTATTTGTGATCAATGTTATCATGTTATTTGACAAACTGTACAAAGTGTTAAGAGGTTTTCTGACACAAAAAATTCATAAAATTCAATTTTTCTTTTTCAGTCATTAATGAAAAAAGTACTAATCACTGATACAATGACATGTCGGCCCAGCACCATAAAACTTAATAATTTACTTTTAAAAGTCTAAATATTTTACTCAAATGGGGGTAATCCTGAAATCTGATTGGCTAAGCAGGTCAATATGAGAATATACTCAGACTTGAGAAAATTCTGAGAATTTTTCAGTCAAACAATCCTTAAAATAAGATTTCTTTTAATGGAGCACATGTCGTGAGAGACCACGTTTGAGAGGCAGAATGGGTGGTCTCTCAAAACAGGTTCCACTGTATTTAAGATTTTTTGGGGGGTGAAAAAGATTTTGTGTGTAAGGCACTTTGTTAATTCCCTACATTGAAATTTCTACAGTTGGTCTATATAAGAGTGGTCTCTCAAGACAGGTTCTACTCTATTTAAGATTTTTTGGGAGGTGAGAAGAATTTTGTGTGTAAGGCACTTTGTTAGTTCCCTATATTAAGACTATTACAGTTGGCCTTCTATAAGAGTGGTCTCTCAAGCAGATTCCACTGTAAAAAGTTACTTAGATCACCCGAGTGACTCAGGGGAAGTACTGATTTTTTTTTATTAATTTTGAACAGACTTTTATGCCACACTCAACAATTATTTTAGTTATATGGTGGCGGCTAGTTTTTAATGGTGGAGGGGGGAACCTAATTACAATGTACCCGGGAAGAGACCGCCAACCATCTGCAAGTAAACTGCCAAACTTTTAATTTTAAAAAAAATCAGCTTACACGTAGGTTCTAGGTTCTAGCGGATTCAAACCTGCTCTGACCAGAAGTAATAGAGTTCATGGTTTACAGTGTAATACTATTAACCACTGTACCATGGGAAATAGTGAGATCTGTTGTAGTCCAGGTTTCTGTTGATGTGTATCACACATGGAGTTTTGTTTCCACAGAATACTGTTGACAATGAAAAGACTTACTGGGAAAATCATTTCAGAGCTGCTTAATACTAAAGTTAGACACATTCTACAATACCAGCCAAAAGTAAAACATTACAATGTCAAAAATCTGTCAAAGTTTGGCAATCAAAAATCTGTCAAAGTTTGGCAATCAAAAATCTGTCAAAGTTTGGCAATTAATGTTTGAATTTCTGTGTAGGAGAAACTTCTGAACACTGATTACTTCTTTGATAAATTTAAATTGTCTGACTCATGCTGCTAATCTGGGCTCTGTGATGAAAAAAAGATGTATATCAAATATAAGGTCAGGTTTTAGAATTTTATTTCTAGGTTGGGATGGAATGTTAAAATGATTTTAATAGACAGACAAAGACAAAATTAAACAAAATGAAATAACAAAATTAACAGATAGACTCTCTCCCACACCAACCCCACCCCCAAAAAAAAGAAAAAAAGAAAAAACAAATATCAGAGAGACCTAAAACATACTGAATACTGTCTTGGAAGAAAGAGATAAAATATACAGCAATGAGTTATAAGAGTTGCCTCCCTTAGACTTGAGCCAACCACTTGCCAAACACATACCAGCAGTATTTAATTTAAAGTTATATATAAAAAGCAAATGTCAGCAACACCTTTGTGGGGTTTATGCTGACACAGGTATATCAACCACATAACACTTATTGAATGAGAGTGAAAACCAACCAGGTAAACATCGGTAAAGTAATTTATATCTACCTAACTACTTCACTCTGCGACAATGTGATTTACAAGATCAATTCAATTCATTGATAAAACGAAATTTTGGACAAAGAAACTTGCCAAGCCAAAAACTTCAGTGTTGACTGGTGTTGTCGGTGAGAAATTGAGAAATAATATGTAATTTCAGAATAAAACATCAAAATAACTGGGTTACATATATATACAAATTTAAATATACAAACATTTGATGCCACGGCAGGGTTTACTGTTAATTGTTTGTGCTTAGGTGTCCGGGTCTTGATGTAAATTACATTTTTGGTGATTTCTTACATGTATGAGTTGAGTATAATTTGACTGGATGACAACAAAATAAATGACTAGACAGTTGATAATCTTTCTACTGGGTCTTATTAAGTTTATAATTCTTTTGTGGTGGCCAGGTGGTAAAACATTTGACAAACAAGCAAAAAGTTCGGGGCTTGATTCTTGGCCCTGGGTCATACTAAAAACATTAAAAAGAAATTTGAAGTGACTGTTCCTCTGGCTTTGCCAGGCACAGGGAATATGAAGTTGCATTCACAGGTTTTTCAGATGAGACTTATAACCGAGGTTCTGTGTCATGACAGGCATGACACGTAAAAGAATCCTCAATGCACTGGCATCTGTCCATAATACAGGTAAAAATTTGAGGGACTTCTCCTAAAACTGGTGACATCTACAGGTAAGTGAAAAATCTTGACGAGATGTAAAACTACAAGACAGAACAAACAAACATAAAGTTTATATATAAAGAACTCTAAAAGACCTTAACTCTCTATATGATTATTCAAAAGAGGATGTGACAGTCATTTTAACCAATGAACACTGGTTCACTTGATACCAACTATGCAGGCTTATATCAAAGCATGTGTTGTTTTACCCCCCCCCCCCCAAAAAAAAAAAAGAGAAGAAAATATTAGTATGTGAGAAATAGATATCCCAACTTGTGATGATACTATAGTAATCAAACCATCTTTACTGAATTTACCGAGTTTAAAACGATACATGGTAAAAAGTTTGCCCTTTTTAAGATACATGTGTTGTATTATTACTCTGAATAGTTCAATTTCAAACAAAACGATCACTAGTTTGGTTATCTATTAAATCTATATCGTCAGAATATCAATTTCAAATTTGTATATAAATAACATAAAATTATTTGGCCTTCCCTAGACCAAGTGGGGTAAAGAAGAAATTCAGTCAAACACGTAGGAGCATTTCCCATTCACAAATTAAAGCTCAACCCACACTAGAATTTAACCGCAAACTTTTTCTTCACTTTACTTTTGATCGTTTTTAATATGGCTGCAAATCAATAAAGTACCGGGTACTGATTATTACATAAATCTGTTTTTTCTATATATGCAGATACATGTAGCTCTAACTGATGATCCTTTAAATAATGATACTGCATAATGATGCCACATTTCATTTTACATTTTTTTTTATTTCTCGCTCTGGTTGGATTTAATGCATATTAACGGTTATGTTAATGATTAAGAACCCGACTACTACATATTAAAGGTTCGTCTATGCACTCTTTTCATTTAGTGCAATCGCTAGCCGTAAGTGATATAAAGTGAGAAGGTAAGGAGATGATCAATAACTGTCTGGAGATTGGCATAAATTAAATCACAGCTATACTTTTCCTAGACTATCGGATAATAGAATCTATATTTAATACTGCAGTGTGAATTGGCAGCAATTACATAATTCATTCACTCTATATTCAGTCACAAATCATCTTGCCAATTTAGCAATTTAACTATCATGTAGAAGCGCACAAGTCGATAAGATGGTAACATTTTGTTTTGAGCTGATTCTTCTTAATATTTCAAAATAAACCTGTCAGCCATTCAGTATTGTAGATTTCCTTTTTTTTCTTTTCAGGGAGAGGGGGATTACAAGTGAGTGAAGTGGGCCTAAATCACTTTACTGAGAGCCATCTACAAATTTGAAAAAACAAAACAAAAACAAAACAAAGAAGAATATGAAGGCAGTTGTGGCCAAAAAACATGTAGCATGTTAGAGGACAATGAGTACTGTACTTGCTTCCTGTAGAGGTTCATCAGAATCCCTTCAGTGGTTTCAAAGAGCAAGCCGACTATTCTCAAAATGACCCCCCCCCCCCCCCCCCCCCCCCCCCCTTTGGCTCAGGTAAGGTAAAGTTCTTTTCATCTGTTGTGATATCCCCAGTAGATAATGATGTGCAACAAATTCTGACCTGTGTAGGGGCTTATGACAATGCAGTCGGGGTTCTTGTAAGTAGGGACTTATGACAATGCAGTCGGGGTTCTTGTAAGTAGGGACTTATGACAATGCAGTAGTTGTTCTTTTATGTAGGGACTTATGAAAATGCATTGCAACTTCTGTGCCACATTTGCCATGACCAAAGATATGGAACCTCTCATCCCAAAGACCTGCGACTTTGGCTTCTAGAGCCTTGGTAATGGTGGCAAAACAAGAGTCACTTTCTTTTATAATAAAGAATTTAAGTCCTTAGGTATGAATCGTTTATTGGAATTGAACCCCGGACCTCTCTCTTGCAAGGCAAACAATCTGAGCAACTAAGCTATCGTGAGTAGTTAACAAATTACAATAAATAAGACAACTGTTGACTACTTCAACATGGTTCAATTAATCTTACGTAGTTACCTATAGTTGTGCGTAACTGACATAATTTGTATTTTTCCTACTGGCATTGTCTATCGGGTTTTATGAATTAACATAGTAAAATTCTCAGACTTGAGTACTGCTCATGCTTCCTGGCAGTGAGGCCCAGAGTTAACCATAAAAAACATTGAGTTCTCAGTTTAAACTGTCAGTAAGCATGTACTCAATTTCTGACTTCACTATCCTGCCTGCTTTACCTTGAATTAGGACAGGTGACCTTCGCTCCTGTTGAACGTGGCGTAACATTAAATTCAGATCAATACAGACTAAAAAATAGTATGTAAATATATGGTATGTATATATTTTCCACTTTAAATCCACCGACCATACCTTTATGTCAACATTACCGGTAACCTCCATTAACTGGCTTCATTTGTATAAAAACCTATCTTTCATATACTTCTTTAGTTATAACAATTGTTTGGTACATGAAATGGACACTCCTAACATGTCTGTTAAACTCTGTCAATTTCATCCTAATTCTGTCTCCACAGTATCACAGCAAAGCATCTTTTATTGGAAGAGTCTATAGTAAACTGTTTAAGGGGATGACAGGGTTTACTGTAAGCCATCACATGATCTGGTTTTGAATAGACTCTCTCAATCATTATCATTGTTATTAGTCTTTTGGTAACTGTTTCAGTATTTGATTGAAAGCACCTGTATACATACATTTGTACATGCATATAAACAACCAGAGAATCTGTGTGGTCAGCACAAGGACAAGGTCATTGAACCTTCTGTTGTTGACTATCTCTTCCAAATTGGTTCAATTAGGTGGTTTTAGTTTGTATCAATATCAACATAATGGCCAAAGATACTGTAACTCTTGCATTGGCATTATCTTTACAGGACATCAGCTTTTGAAGTTTACCCAAGTCCGGGTGTAGGAAAAGAATATCGGAGTATGTGATCTTAGAAAAGTTACAAAAGGAGAAAATTCCAAATATATGTAATCCAATGGACATTTGCATTTAAAGACTACAATGGAAAAATTATTATCATCGTTTCCTCAAATTAACATTGGTTTATCTGTACATTTGATGATGTGTAAATGATGGGAAATAGGTCAAAACTTATGTGTCGATTTAACAGGAAGTGACACCAGTATTTACAGTGAAAGAGAAATGTCAGAAATATGGTGTTTTTTCATAAAAATTGAACGTAAAGACAATATAGAAAATTTCATCTAAAAAAGAATGAAAACATATGTTAAATACAAAACCAAATTGTATTACAAAATTCTGGGTTACATAACTAACTTGTTTAAACAAGTCTTAGAGAGAAAAACTGTGCCTAAGAGAAATAGAATTTAAAGTCCCATAACTCTGGCAAATACAAAAATTGGCAGAATACCGGCAATAATCCATCCCATGCTTGGACCCATTTGTTTTAGCTTTGTCCAAAATTTGGTTAAAATTTGAGGAATTGCAAGTCATAGACAGACCAAAAACAGACATATATATATATATATATATATATATACACACACATACACACATCATCTCATTATGTCGAAATTGGTTGAGTCGAAATTCCCGATGTGTCAAAGTTGAAAGTCTGGTCCTAACTTTTATAGTTATAATAATATATCAATTAAAAATTTTGGTTATCTGGACTTTGGGATATCTCAAAGTAATAGGGGCAGTCCCATGAGTTTTGAGATAACAAGATTCCAATATATATATATATATATATATATAGTGAAACCTGTATATAGGGGCCATGCAATGGACCAGAAAACATTGACCTTTATGTGCAGGTGACCCTTATACACAGGTTCAATTTAGTTGAAGTATACAGTCAAGGGATATGAAAAAAAAAGGCCTTTATAAACAGGTAATCCTTGTATAGAGGTCGCCACTAAAGCAGGTTTTACTGTATATATATATATATATATATATATATATATATATATATATATATATATATATATATATATATGTATATATCCAGGTGACATTTTCAAGTTCCCATTATTTTTCAGAATATTTTTTACAAGATAGGTATAAAACCTACTGAACGCTTCTCACCATACATTGCATACAAAAATATTATAATTTTATGTTATTATATCTACATGTACATAGCAGATTACAATATGTCACAATGGGTTCATTGTAAATTTTTGAAAGTTTTTTTTTTTTTTTTATAAAAGTCGTATTTAAAAAACAAATTTTCCTAATCACTCTGAATAATTCATTACCTTTTTTCAATGCATTTTTTATGTTTTCTCATTCAAGTTGCAAATTTTAATTTTTTTCCCTATATTGAGCAAACATTGATGAATAAATACATTCACTACCTTACATTTCAAGTTTATTTCTAGCTGTATCGTAAATTTTAAAAACGTTAAATTCCCTTCACATCAAAGTGATTCGGTTTGAAATCTATTTTTATCGTCAAGAAGCATCTCATCTGCAGTTAATGAGCTCAAATATACTAAATGATTCTCATATGCGTGTAGCAATAACAGACATGTAAAAAAATAATCATTTCGAAATAAATTTCGGCAGACCACTTAACACAACTTTTGATTTTCTCTTCTAAAATTAGGCTATGATTATCTATTTTTGAAAAATTCCAGTGGGGTAGGAGAGTGCGAATAGAATTCCTCGTACATGTATAATGACTTAGAAAAGAAAATGAAGCAAAACCAATATAGACGAATGCTTCAGACATGTACAGGTACAATGTCCTGAAATGTAATTCTTTGCTGAATTTATGGTTCCTCTTAAAATTCACAAATTCAAAATGTTCGTATTTTAAGTGTTACTGTGCAAAATAGACTGACATTCTTACATCGAAGTATTCATATTTGAGATATGTAAAATAGTTTCAGAAAATGCCTGTATCAGCATTTTTCCAAGGGGAAGACTGATCTAAATGTTTCAAAGATACGTATTTTAACATTCTCATGTAGAACAACACTAATTAGTATTTTGTTATAATGAAATGAATAGTGCAGAACATAAGGAAGATAATAAAAGGGCCGTATCAATCCCAGGTGTCCCTACACCATCTACAAAAACCCCCTAATGCAAAGGTCACAAGTTATTCACAAGTTTTGCAAAATAAGCAACCCATGATTGAGTTTAATCAATGTCTCTTCCAGATAGCCAGTCAATAAGATGGTCTTAATAGAGAGGTTCTACTATAAGCCACCATATAACTGAAAAATTGTCCAGTGTGTCATAAAACACTGTTTAAAATTAAAATCAGGCTATAAGCCACACATGAAGACGATTGGCTCTAGAACACAGTTCTCAGACTCGAGAAATTCTCATAATACCATACTCAAGTTTTGAGCCTGTGGGCTCAGGATACAAATGCATTACAAGACTGGAATAACATATCATGATGCATCTACAGAGGAACCTACATTAAGAGACCACTCTCATGAGAGATCTCAGAGCCTTCTGAGACCACATTCCAAAGACCACTCTTTTAAATTATCCTATGAATAAAACCCATTTTTTACACTTAAGAGCACCTGTCTTAAGAGACCACATTTCAGAGGCAGATGTGCTGGTCTCTCAAGATAGGTTTCACTGTATGAACAATCAATTCACCTTGACCTTATTCTCTACAAATATTCTTCAATTGGCCAGTCTGCCACTTAATTAGCTGTGTTATATCTTGACACCTCCCAATTTCATGAGAAATTGACAACTTAAATCTAGTTTGTGACAACTTTGTGACATGAACATCCTAATTGTTGGACAAACAATCACGGAAGGCAACAGGGAGCATTAATTAGTTCAAGTGGTTTTCCTGTTGTTATGATGGATCTGTATTAAGGTGGTCTTTAGTGTAGGGTCTATTATATTTAGAACATCATTTGTCTAACAGTTACTGTAACACTATGTGTAGATCTTGAGAGTCGCATTAAAAACACATTACCTAGCTGATTAGTTCGTAGTATTACATCATTAAGTATCGTTAAGTTCTAATGTTTTGCAAAATATGCAGTCATTGATAACAGATACACAGACTGATACTGTTGATGTAAATCAGGAACTAGCACATAATCACATATGTATGAAAACGTGTCAATGTGATGATGATGATGATAATGATGATGATTTTGATGTTGATGTAATGATGATAATGATGATGAAAATGATGATTTTGATGTTGATGATGTAGATGATGAATGGTTATGATGAAAATGATAATGATTGTGGTGTTGATGATGGTGTGATGATGAATTTGATGATGGTAATGGTGATGAGGATGATTACATCAATTAACATATTTTATGTAATAATATCTTTAAGATATACACTTATTATAAACATATATATGTACATACACCCCTCGAACTTGCATTAAAGGTCATCTTGGTATAGAGAGCACCTGCTTATAAAGGCCATTTAAACATAATCATTGTTAACTTTTTATAACAAATAAACCTCTTTACAAAGACCACCTGTCCTTAACAGCTACTTTCTTGTTCCCATAAGTGTAGGCCCTGTTGAAGCACTAGTCTTGTCAATCGAGTGAAAATTACAAATATATGTATAAGTGAATTACAAACATTTGTCAATGCAAGGAGACTATAGATATCTGTAAATTATCAATACTTGACAATCAAAGAGACGAGATATCTGTGAATTATTAAAACTTGACAATCAAAGAGACGAGATATCTGTAAATTATCAATACTTGACAGTTGACAATCAAAGAGACGAGATATCTGTGAATTATTAAGACTTGACAATCAAAGAGACGAAATATCTGTGAATTATTAACACTTGACAATGAGAAATATCTGTAATAATCGGGTCAAAATTATCTGTGAACTTTGATCACTTCAAAGCAAAATTATAAATATCAGCGAATTATTAACTCTTGACAATAAAAGAGACAAGAGATACCAGTAAATCATTACCACTTGACAATCTATGGCAATGAGATATCTGTGATATTCAAGTCAAAATTACAGATATCACTTAACTACATTGTATAAACACTTGCCAATCAAGTGAAGATTGCAGATATCAATGAATTAACAGCAGATTTTAAAAAGTCACTAGGAACTCAGGAGTTACCATTCCTTGAAACAACTTTAACTGTTTTACAAGATGTCAATGAATTATATAAATTTGCCGATAAAAACTGACGTTCATAGATATTAATGAATTGTTAATACTTGATAATCCACTACTGCATCAAAAGAGATATCGGTGATTTATAAATGCTGAAAAATCACTAGACCCTTTCTCCATAACTGTGGTCTAATAACTATGGATGGCAAAATAATACAAATTCCTGCAAAAAACATAGATGTTATCACAGTAATTGATTGTTTTTTTTTTTTACATCATTTTGCAGGTATGTGTATCATTTTAATTCTGCCATCCAAAGTCGCAGGACTTAAGTTATCGTGGAAAGCTCTAGAATGTGCAAAAAGTAAAAAACGGTGTATTTGTGAAACTCCAAAAAATGATTTTAACTGGAGAGGGTGAAAAATGTATGACTTGTGGTGTTTCATGCTGTAGACATGAAAAAATCCATTGTTAAAAGAAAACGGTGAATTATGTGACAATTTTTTTTTTTTTACCAAAATTCAAAATATCATTTTCTATGTAAAAGGACACAAAAGTCCAATAAATCATTCTGTAGAATTCTAATGAAGATAAAGATAATTAATCACTGAAAAAATAATTGCTTGAGAAAACCAATTCTAAATACAATAAAATCTCTAACCCAAATGAAATACAGTTGAATCTCGTTATGGGGAAATCAAAAGAGACGAAATTATGGTTACATCAAAGTTGAATGGCCACAATGATTTTTAAGGATTGGTACATATGTTAATTAAAATTTGGGTTATCTAAAATTCCAGATATCTCAAGTAATAGGGTTGGTGACAAGATAACAAGATTCCACTCTTTTACTTGTATTTGTATATCCTTAAAAAACACTTGAAAAAAATTGATTGAAGATAACTCTTAAAAATTTTATAAAAAATCCTGAAATTTCTTACAAATATGATTCATAACTAGATGCTAAAAAAGAATGTAAAAGTCCTTCAAACTGGAATAAAGAATTCTCATTCTGCCCCCCCCCCCCCCCCCCCCCAATGGAAAATTTCTATTAATTTTAAAAAAAAAATGTACACAATATTGATTCTTTTAGATATCAAATAGAGCCATTTACTTTTTATACAGTAAAATTTTATCTTTCAATTACCATAATATATCTACAAAATAGACTTAATATGCAATGTAATTACATAGGTGTCATAGGATAGCCTGAAAAAAAAAAAAATGAAAGAACAACGGAGAAAGGGTCAGAACGGACAGCGTTCTATTCTTTGATTATTTTTCAGTGGGGCAAGAAATTGCCTGAAATAGAGAAATTCAAATGTAACAAAATTAAAAATAAAAATGGCGATCAACGATTTTGTAAGCAGAGTTGTATACATGTATATATATATAAATAAATATTTGTTAACAAAGCAACAGAATAAGATATCTGTCAAGATCCTACACTTTATGGTTACTATAGAAACGGACTACAAAATATAATAAATACAGATATACAATAGTACGATAAAAAGCCATATGAAAGGTGGCCATGATAAAGGGGGTATGTGCCAAGTCATGATCCCAAAACGAAATGACAAGCATCGTAGCTAGGCCAAAATTACCTGGAAGTTTTTATTAATGCAGATGGTATGTGAACCCTGCAATGGGGCTACAGGGTAAATTCCATGGAAGCACCAGAAATTTGAAATTTATGAATGTATTTAGACCCCTGTCAGAGGGTATAATAAGAACAGTATACATAATTATCTTTTACATCTCTCTCTTCCAGAAAAAGAAATGTGGACGCGCTGACAAACAAGTGCATATGTGAGTTACGATACTGTTGAAATTTGTTATAAAAATCCTGCTGTAGAAGAGACAGTACTTTGAAAATCACTGTCCATGCATGGTGCCCCCTTTTTAAATAAATAATTAACACTGATGATTGATTGACCTTCAATGAGACACACCCCCTCTACCTTGAGGAACTTCATCACCCCCCCCCCCCCCCTTAACTAACTCTACATATGTTTACCATTGAGATAGAAGAATATAACGATGTATAAAAAGAACAGTTGATCTGTTTGTGTCAATGGTGTTTCATGCTACAAAAAAATTGACCTATTGCCAAATGTCAAACACAGCACCTTTTGACAAACTTTTCCATTATGATGTCATAATTAAATGGCCCGTCAAACATCTGTTGGATTATGACTTCACAATCAAAGACGTCAAAAAAGCATCATGGAGAGCCATAAGTCATACATCTGGCGATGGGTCAATTATTTCCCCTGTTATACACAGCGGTCTTTCTAATACTGGAATGAAAACACCATTAAAACAAAAAATATAAATCATACTGTTCCCATGATATAATGGGTCCCAATGATATTAAAGATGGATATATCTTGATTTTTTTTGTTTAGATGGGGTTTAACGCCACACTGGAAAAAAAGTTTCATTTATATGGTGGCAGCCTGTTTTTAATGGTGGAGGAGAGAACTGGGTTATAATGTACCTGGGAAGAGACCCTTGGCCTTCTGCTTATAAATTAAAAAGTTTCTCGCAAAATCAACATAAGTTCCAGCGGGACTCCAACCTGTTCTGACCAGAGGTCAAAGATTTCAAGGTTTAAAGCTCGATGCTCTAACCGCTCAACCATGAAGGGCCCAGTGTATACAATATCTCGTAGGTTAAATATAACCACTCAACCATGAAGGGCCCAGTGTATACAATAAAACCACTCAACCATGAAGGCCCCAATGTATACAATACAACCACTCAACCATGAAGGCCCCAATGTATACAATACAACCACTCAACCATGAAGGGCCCAGTGTATACAATATAACCACTCAACCATGAAGGGCCCAATGTATACAATATAACCACTCAACCATGAAGGGCCCAGTGTATACAATATAACCACTCAACCATGAAGGGCCCAATGAAGGGCCCAAGGGCCCAATGTATACAATATAACCACTCAACCATGAAGGGCCCAATGTATACAATATAACCACTCAACCATGAAGGGCCCAGTGTATACAAAATCTTGTAGGTTAAATATAACCACTCAACCATGAAGGGCCCAATGTATACAATATAACCACTCAACCATGAAGGGCCCAGTGTATACAAAATCTCGTGGGTTAAATATAACCACTCAACCATGAAGGACCCAGTGTATACAATTTCTTGCAGGTTAAATATAACCATTGAATAATTTAAAATGATGAGACTTATCCATTAGTGTAAATATCAAACTTTGGAATTTTTTTTAATGTTGTTCTGTTTAAGTAGCCAATACAAACCAAAAATTGAAATCAAATCTGAATCAATGCTGCCATCTCTGTCAATATATTATTGAGGTCTACTGGACAGATATGAACATCACAGACCATTATAGACTGATCTAAGAGAATAGAAAAAGAGCATACCATTTGGATACTTAAGGGAGAAAGGATTAATTGATAAGTTAATGTAAACACAGATATGGTACATTTATGGAAGCACCATGTCCCCGATAGTCTTCAAAGTCACTTAACTCTGGCAAGTTTTGGATGATCTTAATGACCACAGCCAACAAACCCACTACTAATTTTGGTTAAAAACTGCATGACAAAAATGCCAGTCCTTTAAGGAAAGCAAAATATCGCAAACAGATAAATGGATCAACGGACAAACAGACAAACAGATGGACCAACAACAGTATGTCCCCGATTTTTTATCTCGGTAGGGATTAATAGTGATTACATCATCAAAGAATATGCCTTTTGGCCTAAATAACTTAATAGCGAAATTCCTGTACAGATACCTACCACCAGGAATTCTTTCTTGTCGACTATCTGGTTGCCATCTGTATCAAACATGTTAAATGCAATGCGGAACCCTGACTGTGGTTCTGAAAATACAGTGAATACAAAAGCATGAAATCAGGTTATTCCTTAATTTATATGGTAGGTCTGAACCTAACAAACATATCTTGTTGTTGTATCATTGTTTAATGTCACACTCAAGAATCTTTCATTCATATGGAGACGTCACCATGGTCAAATGCCAGTGAAGGGCTTCAAATTTTGGCCTATGCTCGGCACTTACGGCCAGTGAACAGTGAGGGTTCTTTAATGTATCAACACCTACTGTGACATGGCACCTCAGTTTTTACTGTCTCATCTGAAGGGACAAAAATACCCTGTAAACTATGGTTACTTTACTTATTGTTTTACAATAGTAAGAAACCATTTTTACTATAGTATATACCATATTTGGACCATTAACAGCTCATGTCCTTATCAGTGCCCCTGCCCCCCCCCCCCCTTTTTTTTTTTTTTACATGTGGTCAAGAGTATTTTCTAACTGGATGACAAGGATATGTGGACCTGAAAAACACGTAAGGAACAGTTTATCTGTTGCCCTCAGCAACAGAATAATCTCAGTAAGTGTCCTCCGTAATAACTACAATAACTTTACGACTGTCAATTTGACTGTTAATTGGTCCCATTAAGTGCCCACTCCTAATTTTTGTAGCACCCTGGGCATTTAACGGGTCAAATACAGTAATATTTTTTATCTATAGTAATATAATAAATCAAAATTTTTTGCTATACTGAATAAAATTTTAACTTTTAAATCAAAATGTTTAATACAGTAAATCAATTTTTTTTACTATGGTCAACCAAAATTTTTACTTTAGTGAAAAAAAAATCCTCTCTGCATTTGCATGTCCTTAGCATAGGTAAAAATTTGCAACACTTTACATAAAGCTGGTGACATCTCATTTTAACTGAAAAAAATGCTGGCAGGATGTAAAACTACAAAAAAACAAACAGAAAATCTACATTTTTATTCTAGAAGTTTTTATTTCATAGAGTTTGAACTTGAATAATTGTTGAAACTTATAAATCATTTTGTTTCTGGATTTTTGAAAATGTTTATTCAGTCTAAGAGAAGCTATATTTCCCCCCATTGCAGCCACACTAACAATCAATATAATTTTTCCCCCTGGTTTTCTATTTTATGAATGAAATACATTTCTATCTACAGGGTTTGAACTTGAGCAATTGTTGAAGTTGAGAAGCCAGTTTAACTATGTAGTAATCTTAGAATCTGATGTAAACTTTTCAGCGCTGCCTTCCCTTATCATAAAACATGCTCCTGTGTGGAGATAAGCTCTGATATAGATGACCTTTATTCCCCTATACAAATTATCTTTCGCCAAAAACTCAAGAGGTCCCGCCAACAAATGTACGCTGTTGGAATTTCAACAAAAATCCTTGAAAGACGCGTAAAAAATAAGACATGAAATGAATTATTTCTTTTGTTTCAGCTGCAATTTATCTCAACAGTGGCGACCACATGCTAGCTATTACCACATGTGGTGTGGATTTTTAGAGATGATGTGAAGTAATGTTATACAGATCTCTACCACTGTCGCCACTCAAATACAATTGTTTTCAATATACATAACAGAATCACCAAACAATTCCGATTATTGACCCAAAATATATACGCGTGTTCTACAGCAGTCAAAACAACACAGAAGAAAGGGACAACAGTCTATGAATTAATGCAGGGCTGCCTGGCTCTTTTGCAGATTGTCTGATAACAAGGTCAACATTTATTTTTGCCAAAACTCATGTTTTTGATAATTAATTGATAAGCTGAACTATATTGACATAAAACAATATAAAAGGTGATAATTTGTTGTTTTGCTGCAAGCATTTACATAAAGAACCGTCAAATTGTTTAAGACACTACAATCATCTTTAATCACTTGTATTGCATGGGGTGTATTTTTGTTATTTATTCATTTCACAATGATTAATTCATTCACCCTTAAAGACATTTTGGACTTGCCTCTTCTATTGATTTATAGAAGAGTTCATTGTTTCTCAGGGGTTGAGTTAACAAACAAGTTAAATGAGCTTATATAGATGTCTGTTGTTATTTCAGATGATGATGTAATGGGGTACTATGGGAGGAAACCCAGACTACATTGATAAAACCCATGTGTGAGAACTGGTCAGAGCCAATCGCTGTAGTAAACCTAGAGTACCCAGATAAAACCCATGTGTGAGAGCTAGCAATCGCTATAGTAAACCTAGAGTACCCAGATAAAACCCATGTGTCAGAGCTAGCAATCACTGTAGTAAACCCAGAGTACCCAGATAAAACCCATGTGTGAGAGCTAGCAATCGCTATAGTAAACCTAGAGTACCAGATAAAACCCATGTGTGAGAGCTAGCAATCGCTATAGTAAACCCAGACTACACAGATAAAACCCATGTGTGAGAGCTAGCAATCGCTATAGTAAACCTAGAGTACCCAGATAAAACCCATGTGTCAGAGCTAGCAATCCCTATAGTAAACCTAGAGTACCCAGATAAAACCCATGTGTGAGAGCTAGCAATCGCTATAGTAAACCTAGAGTACCCAGATAAAACCCATGTGTGAGAGCTAGAATCACTGTAGTTAACCCCGAGTACCCAGATAAAACCCATGTGTGAGAGCTAGCAATCGCTATAGTAAACCTAGAGTACCAGATAAAACCCATGTGTCAGAGCTGACAATCTCTGTAGCTTCTCACACATCTAATCTGAGAACTGAATCCCAGTCAAATTAGAAACAAGTGCAATAACCACTGCACTATTTGGACACTGTGTGAGCTAACCTCTGCACTATTTGGACATTGTGAGGGTTAACCTCTGCACTATTTGGACACTTTGTTGGTTTACCTTTGCACTATTTGGACACAGTGTGGTTTAACCTCTGCACTACTTGGACACTGTGTAAGCTAACCTCTGCACTATTTGAACACTGTGTGGGCTAACCTCTGTACTATTTGGACACTTCGTGGGCTAACTTCTGTACTATTTGGACACTGTGTGGGCTAACCTCTGTACTATTTGGACACTGTGGGCTAACCTCTGTACTATTTTGACACTTCGTGGGCTAACTTCTGTACTATTTGGACACTTCGTGGGCTAACTTCTGTACTATTTGGACACTTCGTGGGCTAACTTCTGTACTATTTGGACACTGTGTGGGCTAACCTCTGTACTCTTTGGACACTGTGGGTTAACATCTGCACTATTTGGACACTGTGTGGGCTAACCTCTGCACTATTTGTACACTTTGTGGGAAAGCCACTGCACTATTTGTACACTGGGAAAGCCACTGCACTATTTGTACACTGTGTGGGCTAACCTCTGCACTATTTGTACACTGGGAAAGCCACTGCACTATTTGTACACTGGGAAAGCCACTGCACTATTTGGACACTGTGTGGGCTAACATCTGCACTATTTGTACACTGGGAAAGCCACTGCACTATTTGTACACTGGGAAAGCCACTGCACTATTTGTACACTGGGAAAGCCACTGCACTATATTTGTACACTGTGGGCTAACCTCTGCGCTATTTGGACACTTTGTGGGCTAACATCTGCACTATTTGTACACTGGGAAAGCCACTGCATTATTTGTACACTGTGGGCTAACCTCTGCGCTATTTGGACACTTTGTGGGCTAACATCTGCACTATTTGTAAACTGGGAAAGCCACTGCACTATTTGTACACTGTGGGCTAACCTCTGCGCTATTTGGACACTTTGTGGGCTAACATCTGCACTATTTGTACACTGGGAAAGCCACTGCACTATTTGTACACTACAGGCTAGCCACTGTACTATTTGGATACTGGGTTTACCATTGCACTAATCAGACATTTTGCACGAATGACTGCACTAGTGGGACACTTTGCATTAACCCTTTCATCCCGATAGTGATTAAAACCACCCGCTAAATTCATTGTTCACAACTCCTGATAACGTCCACTATTGCCCGGTAGAAGTACAACCGGTGAATACGAGAACGTCATAAAACGCCTCGTGTTTCTCCTTCAGTTGCTTCACTTTCAATTCGGGTTTTTTCCACTTTCACTTTATGACTGGAAATCATGAACATAACGATGAGATGAGTTAGATGAGATTTTAGTCTATATTATCACATGTACATGTAATGGATGCCAGCGAAAATAAGCTAGTTATGACGAATATAAAGGTGCCATTATTTTGAAATCGGTGACTGAGAGTCGTCGAAAAATGGCTGCCGCTTATGCATCCGAGATTCCCTCAAGATGTTTTTTGACATTTTCAACTTTGATTTCGACTCTAAAATTGAATTTAGTATCTGATTTGGATGATGATTCTACACATGAACAACCTGTAAACCCTATTTCTACGGAAACAGAATTCGAGATAGATATCGATTCCAAATAAGATGTTAGCGGTGACGATGATTTTACTGACAATTTCAATGCAGAAACCTCCTTCACGAAACCTGCGTAGACAAACAATTTAAATCAAAGCATTAAATCTAACAGATTTACAGCTGAAATTGTTGGTCCAACATCGATTTTGATGTTTTATCAAGTCAAAAGTGAGTTAACATATTTCTATCTCCTTTTTCGTGATGAGTATACATGCAATTTTTATATGGAATGTGGAGGGAAAATTGTGTATACAATAAAAACTACAAAACAATAATTTATTCAACTTTTTCATTCAAAAAGTTCTATTTGTAAAAAAATTAATTAAAATAAGATCATATCCTTAAAATTTCTCTCATAAATTTATTCATTTTACACCCATAATTAAATTAGAAATCAGACTGCACAGCAAAACAACATCATGATGACATTGGAAATATGCTACAGGGAGCAGACTGCAGAAAAATGTAAACTGCTACAGTGTATAACATTGCTATGCAGTTGTGATGTTGCAGTACTGAAAGGGTTAAAGCGATGATAAGCTGTCACAATGATTATATTTGTGTCCTGACATATAGTTGAGAATATGATAAAATATGTGTTCAAGTATATTATCAAACACGTAAAACGTTGTAAAAGATCTTTAATGTTGAATGCAGACCTGTATGTGTACCTCATGTCTAACAATCGAGCCGCCATGTCCAGTGGAGTTGGCCAGTTCATGATCATATGTGTCAAGAATGATAAACCCGAGAATGCGATGGGACGAGTTAAAAATGGGTGGAGATCACCCAATATGCCCGGCACGTGGAAAATTTCAGAAACGAATGTTTTGAAACGACAAAAAAGACAAACGTTGCCTGATTTAGGTATGAAATGATGATGTACAAAAATAAACGCAAAGGGTAATAAAAATAGAATGTATAATAACTGCAAATAGCACGTGTTTATCACTCGGTAATCCTCGTATAAAATTACCGAAAGTTAATTTGCAATGCTCAAAGTATGGCGGACAAAAAAAAAACTGATATTACGGATTACGTTTGGCAAGATTGCAATTTTACACATGCATTTATTATTCTAACCACCAGATGGTCTCTTTGTAATATATATGAGATAGAATATCACACAAAATGGGCATGTAATATTTTTCACCTACGACAGCTCATATCGCTTTAACCACTGCATTATTTGGACACTTTGCACGACCAACTGCATTATTTGGACGCTTTGTGCTAATGACTGCACTATTTGGTTTTGATTTGATTTGATTTTTGTTTTACGCCATACTCAACAATTTTTCAGTCATATGACGGCGTCCAGTTTTTATTGGTGGAGGAGAAAACCCGGTTACCCGGGTAAAGACCACCAACCTACCGCAAGAAAACTGGCAAACTTTCCCACTTAATTCAAAATGATCCTAGCGGGATTCGAACCAGAGGTGAGAGGCCTTGTGATTTAAAGCACAATGCTCTAACCACTCGGCCACAGAGGCCCCCACTATTTGGTTACTGTTGGCTAAACACTGCACTATTTGGACACTGTTGGCTACACACTGCACAGCTTGGGCACTTTGCACTAACCACTATACTATTTGGATACTGTGGGCTAACCATTGTGCTATAGAGACACACTATACTTTTTAAAACAAGACAATGCAAATTACTGCACTGATACAGACAAAATCTACTGTGTAATTGTATAATACGTTGTACTTTCTTACTTTGTAACTATTTCCTTTATTTATCATTTGAGATCAATAATATTTTACCCAAATATTTGTGTAATATCACAAATCTGGATCCAACTACATTGGAACCTGTCTTGAGAGACCACTGTCACGAAAGACTGCCTGTCTTTTGAGACCACATTTTGAAAACCACTTGGTGAAATGTCTCTGTTAATAAAATCCCTTTTCAAGGACCATCTGACTTGCATGACCAAATTTCAGTTGCAAAGAAGGTGGTCTCTCAAGTCAGTTTCCACTTTGCTTACTTTAGCAAAGACACCACAAAGGGAGACACCCCATCTTTATAGGGAGGTGGTCTTTATATAGAGGTTGAAGTGTACACAAATGATACTATTGGGGACAGCAAAAAGGCTTTGTGACCAGGTGGTCTTTATACACAGATATGGTCACTAAAGCATTTTGTACTGTAATTCCATTAACATCTGATTTCATAGAGGAAATATAACCACAATGATGAAAGAAAAATATATACAAGATCACATTTCAGATCAACAAAATATTACAGAAAATCGTACATATGCCACACCAGTTTAGGGTCAGTAATGTCACTTTCACCATTCCACATTTTATATCCTTATCTCTGTTCATCACATATGCACTAATCCCAGAGTAACCTCTGATACTCAACGATCCCATAATCCGGGTAAATATTTGTCCAGTAGATCCTACATTTACTTCTGTATACTTTATAATCTTTAGACTCAAAACAATCTAATACAATATTTCTTTTCTTCAAATCGAACCTTATCTATCAAGTTTCTTTTGAAATTCTTTGTAAACATAATATATATTTTTATCTACCTGGTTTTCCATCTAACTTTAGACATGAGTAAGTAAATTTTCCTTTCACATTTTAAATACACATACATCAAAAGGCTTTACTTCTAATGTATTGCACCACATTATAGATATTGCAGCAGCTTTGACAAAGGTAAGTTTTATATATATATATATATATAATATAAAAGATTTCTTCTATATAATTGTTTTATGTGTGTAGGTGTGTTTTACATGCTTTGTGCATAGTTGTGTTTGAAGATTGTGTGTATCTGTGTGTAAAGATTGTGTGTGTGTGTATAAAAATTATGCGTAGGTGTGTATGAAGATTGTGTGTATGTGTATATAAAGATTATGCATATGTGTGTAAAAAGCTTGTGTGGATGTGTGGATATGTATGAAGGGTATGTGTGGATATATATAAATGATGTGTGTAGATGTGTATGAAGGATATGTATGGATATGTGTATGTATGAAGGGTGTATGTGGATATGTATGAAGGGTGTGTGAGGCTATGTATGAAGGTTTGTATGGATATGTATGAAGGATATGTGTGGATATGTATGAAGGTTTGTATGGATATGTATGAAGGTTGTGTATGGATATGTATGAAGCTTGTGTATGGAAGTATACAAAGACTGTCAGTAGCTGTGTTAGAAGATTGTGTGTAGCTCTGTAAGATGTGTGTACATGTATGTATATACATGTGTATAAGGTCTGTGTAGATGTCTATGAAGGTTATGTTTGTGTGTATATCGTATGTTCTAGATAAATTTTGTGTATATGTAAATGTTTGTATATTTTAGGTTTATGTAGATTTATTTACTTGTATGTTTGTGTGTATGTACGTATATGAAAGAGAGACTGGAGAAGAGAGACTTCAGGGAAGGAAAAGCATTTGGGACAAAGTACAATTTTATGTAGCCTAATTAAGACAAAGAAGTGTCATTGTTGCGGGCAGTTTAGAAAACAATAAAGTTTAACTGTCTAAAATCTTTGGTAGACTCTTTGTATCATAATTATATATGGCTCATATTGACACATGATATTTAACTAAGAGTGTTACTGAAATGAAATTGTGACAAGAAAACGTAAACAAATCCATATTTTAATTCATGGTCGTTTTTACATAAATTATAATATAGATGAAATGTCATAAATGTGTAAATAAACTACATTTACAACTGGATGACACTGGTATTTGATATTCTATGTTTAATATAACTCTTTTATACTATAAAGTGGGAAAGTTGGTCATGACCATATGTCCAGTATCAACCATGTGTCAAAGGATGTGATAAAAGTTTAAGGTGGTTCAAGGTCATACATCTGGTTGTTTTATGCCTCCCTTGGCAATTCTTATGCCCCCATCCTGAAAGGTCCACCAGGGGGCATCTAGTGTTTTGATTGTCTGTCTGTCTGTAATTCTGTCCCACCCGTAATTTTGTTCTGCTTACTGTTTGTCGGTCTGTCCGTAATTCATTCATCAAATGAGGCCGGGGGGAACAGTTTTAGTGACTTGTGACTTACGACTAAATCAGGCAATGTACAAATTTAATCTAGAGTTTTTGGTGTCATAATTTATTTATAATAATATAAGATATTCCAGGTCTTCTTCTTCTACAGTTTCCATGGGGCCGAAATCCGGCCCCTTCCCAAAGCAAAATACCTGTGTTTTTTCCCCAATTTGATGAAAATTCCTAATTTGTTGTTGAGTCTATGACCATAATGAAAAGTAGATTAACTTAAGGAGAAATGCATTTAAGAAAGAGACTCTATCACATTTCATGTGTGCCAAAAAAAAATTTCCCAATCTGATACAAATTCACATTAAAATTCCCAATCGTGTCACCAATGGCATTTCCCCAAAATTGATGGAAAAAGCCCCACATTTATAAACTATTGGTATTATATTTCATATCATAAAATGTGTGACTATGCCTTAGGGTTAGTTATATATATGAGTTAGGGTAATGCTGATTAAATGGTCCTAAGTTTTGTTTTAATGTCAATAAGACTTACAAATAATGACTTAGGACTTTTTAACAAATGATCCCCAGATTTTAATGGAGGAGGTGTAAACAATTCTCTATAAACTGCTTGCTTTTATGTTGTTGCACATGTAAATTAAGAAGACTTACAATATATAAATCAAAAATATTTTTATGTATTACAAAAAGAAAATACAGAAAAAGTCAGAGAGAAAAGAGAGAAAGAGTGAGGAGAAAGACAGAGAAGAAGAGAGAAAAGAGGAGAGAGAGACAGCATCAATGGTTAATTTTAATCTACACCTTCTACATCCCTGCTAGTAATTATATACTAGAAACTGAAGGAAATCGGGCTGTCTTTAATCTGTGTCAGACTGTCTGCATGTGCGGTACTTGTATATGTATATCTAGATCATATAGACACGTGATATATTAAATAAGTATATATACAAATTAGAATTCTGACAAGAACGTGTAAACAAATCAATCTCTGATCTTTGAATACAATTATTACCTATCTGTACTACAAACAGGAGAGATTTTCATGATGAAGTGATAACACTGCCATGATAAGATCGTTTTATACGTTTACACAGAAGGTATGGAAGGTATATGGAAGGCGAAATTAAGGGGAACCCACAGATTATACAGAATAAACTCACAAATCAAATAATTTGATCCCAAATTCTTTGGAAAAAAAAATTTGTCTTTACAATACAGTGGAACCTGTCTTGAGAGACCACCCCATCTGCCACTGAAATGTGGTCTCTCTAGACAGGTGCTCTCTCAAATGGTGTTTTATTTAATGGACTATTTTACCGAGAGGTTTTTAGAATGTGGTTTCAAAAAACAGGTGGTCTTTCAAAAGAGGTTTTATCTAAAGGGTTGTTTAACCAATGGTTTATAGAATGTGGTCTTAAAAGACAGGTTTTTCATGAGAGTGGTCTTTCAAGACAGTTTCCATCATAGTTACTTATTTATTTGTCCAGATTCTTTTTTTTATTTGAATGGCAAATAAATCTCTCTTCAGATTGAAAAAAATCTATTGCTTCTTTATCTAAAATACATGTACTCTCAGTACTACATTTACAGACCAAAGTTGGAACAATTCAACTTTTCCAATGCTTGACTCCAAAGTAAATTTCATCCGTTAAAGTGTCCAAGGAGAACCAGACCTACCCATTCCACAATAACCAGCAAGATTTATAGAAGGATGGGATAATTTTAGTGAGAATAATTTCCTTTTGTTATTATAGCAGTGTTTATATTTGTTGATTGCATGGGTGTTGTTCCAACTGGTCAATTTTTATTTTTTTACAAAATATTTTCATCAAACACAAAATTAATTCTGGGCCACATTAATAACTTTCATGTTAAAAATGAATAAGTTGAGTTCAGTACACTGCTTTCACCTTAAACTCATGAAAATGTTAGTCCATCTTGGGTACTGAGTAAAAATGGTGACTTCGGGCCCTGATCATTCTAACAAGTAGACATCAAAGATGAAATTTAAATTACATATACTGGTATGTATGTAACTGGATCTGGTTAAATAAAAACAAAAATTTCGAGATATATCCAACGCACACATTTTGATTTATAATTTTTCCATTTCTTTTTTTTTTTATTACTGTTTCTAAGTTATTGGTATGCTTTATGTAAATAATCCCAAATGCAATTTGTTTCTGTGATAACATCAAACATTTTGACATCTTAAATGTAATTTTAGCAATAAAAGAAACCCCCTTAAAAAACAAGTGTCGACTATCTGGATTATATCTCGGCTTAAATTTATAAATACAATTCTGGTGTTTTTGAAGTTTTAAACTTCAAAATGTAAGAAATTGAACACATGGTTTTGACAGAAATCATTGCAGCAATAATTAAAATGACTACGCATATTTGAGTTTGTCTGTTAAGATAACAGACTTGTTCATATGTACCAAATGTCAGACTTGCTGACTGCAGTTATAATGATTCAAGTACAAGTGGTGGTAGTAGTGGTGGTAGGGGAGGGAGGCAGGGGAGGATCTTTTACATGTAAGCTTTTATGCCACATCTTTAATCATCTTCTACTATCCTTTTGAGGGAGTCCAAGGACAGAACAATTTGTCTTCAGCTTGTACAAGATTTTCAGAGACTGTGACCTAGTTTCCAGAAAGTAAGTCAGACCGACCTTAGTATCCCGAAAGGCACTTTTAGGGTACATGAGGATCATTTGTGTGAAGAATGGTTCCAATCCACCAAGTAGTTTAGGAGTTCTTCTCCGGGTGATGATGTCGCCACTGGATGTTGATGTGGTCGCCACTGGATGTTGATGATGTTGCCACTGGATGTTGACGATGTAGCCACTGGATGTTGATAATGTCACCACTGCTGTTGATGATGTCACCACTGGATGTTGATGATGTCGCCACTGGATGTTGATGATGTCGCCATTGCTGTTGATGATGTCGCCACTGGATGTTGATGATGTCCATTGCTGTTGCTGTTGATGATGTCGCCACTGGATGTTGATGATGTTGCCACTGGATTTTGATGATGTCTCCACTGGATGTTGATGATGTTGCCATTGCTGTTGATGATGTCGCCACTGGATGTTGATGATGTCGCCATTGCTGTTGATGATGTCACCACTGGATGTTGATGATGTCGTCACTGGATGTTGATGATGTTGCCATTGCTGTTGATGATGTCGCCACTGGATGTTGATGATGTCGCCATTGCTGTTGATGATGTCGCCACTAGATGTTGATGATGTCGCCACTGGATGTTGATGATGTTGCCACTGAGTGTATTCAATGATCTCTGTCTTGCTTCTGCTTTGCAGGGGAGACAAAACATTATACAACCATAACTACTCTAGACTCTAATCTAATACATATACATACATTGTGTGTATATATCAGGTTTGAACTGTATACATCAGAAATGGAAAGGGGCTCCTTAAGACACAAAGACTCTGTCCACTGAAGTCAACATAGGTTTAAGCGGGCTGAAATCTAAGCTGATTTTTACTATTCTGCCCCAAAGGCTCCAATTATTTGTAAATTTGTATCTAAGTAACTGTTTAGTCATAACTTTACAGGGTGTTAGATCTAAATATTAGTTTGTGTATGTATGGTTTCATCTTTGTTTGAGGGTCTCAACATGGTTACAACAGGGTTCTAAAAAGGGATAAGGAATTCTCCTACAAACCAGTATTACACCCTTCTGACAATGGACATTAAAGGAAAACTGAGGGGCCTCCTTAAAGGAGAGTCCTTTTGATTTTATGTAAAAAGACATTTAAAACTAGTTATGTTGCACCACAATGATTTCAGTACAATATGAAGTAGACATATACTTGTTGACCATTTTCCAACATTGTAAAAATTTTATTGGTCACAAGTTTTATTTTAGTGAGCTTTCTACTTGCAACAACAAAACAAGATTGCAGATTTATTTGTTGAGTTGACAGGTCACAGGTTTATCTAATGAGTTGACAGGTTACAATGACAAGTGAAGGTCATAGGTTTATTTGGTGAGTTGACAGGTTACAATGACAAGTGAAGGTCATAGGTTTATTTGGGGAGTTGACAGGTTACAATGACAAGTGAAGGTTATAGGTTTATTTGGGGAGTTGTCAGGTCACAATGACAAGTGAAAGTGATAGGTTTATTTGGGGAGTTGTCAGGTCACAATGACAAGTGAAGGTTATAGGTTTATTTGGGGAGTTGACAGGTTACAATGACAAGTGAAGGTTATAGGTTTATTTGGGGAGTTGTCAGGTCACAATGACAAGTGAAGGTTATAGGTTTATTTGGGGAGTTGACAGGTCACAATGACAAGTGAAGGTTATAGGTTTATTTGGGGAGTTGTCAGGTCACAATGACAAGTGAAGGTCATAGGTTTATTTGGGGAGTTGTCAGGTTACAATGACAAGTGAAGGTTATAGGTTTATTTGGGGAGTTGTCAGGTCACAATGACAAGTGAAGGTTATAGGTTTATTTGGGGAGTTGTCAGGTCACAATGACAAGTGAAGGTTATAGGTTTATTTGGGGAGTTGTCAGGTCACAATGACAAGTGAAGGTTATAGGTTTATTTGGGGAGTTGACAGGTTACAATGACAAGTGAAGGTCATAGGTTTATTTGGGGAGTTGACAGGTTACAATGACAAGCGAAGGTTATAGGTTTATTTGGGGAGTTGTCAGGTCACAATGACAAGTGAAGGTCATAGGTTTATTTGGGGAGTTGTCAGGTTACAATGACAAGTGAAGGTTATAGGTTTATTTGGGGAGTTGTCAGGTCACAATGACAAGTGAAGGTTATAGGTTTATTTGGGGAGTTGTCAGGTCACAATGACAAGTGAAGGTCATAGGTTTATTTGGTGAGTTGACAGGTTACAATGACAAGTGAAGGTTATAGGTTTATTTGGGGAGTTGACAGGTTACAATGACAAGTGAAGGTTATAGGTTTATTTGGTGAGTTGACAGGTTACAATGACAAGTGAAGGTTATAGGTTTATTTGGGGAGTTGTCAGGTCACAATGACAAGTGAAGGTCATAGGTTTATTTGGGGAGTTGACAGGTTACAATGACAAGCGAAGGTTATAGGTTTATTTGGGGAGTTGTCAGGTCACAATGACAAGTGAAGGTCATAGGTTTATTTGGGGAGTTGTCAGGTTACAATGACAAGTGAAGGCATAGGTTTATTTGTGTCAGGTCACAATGACAAGTGAAGGTTATAGGTTTATTTGGGGAGTTGTCAGGTCACAATGACAAGTGAAGGTCATAGGTTTATTTGGTGAGTTGACAGGTTACAATGACAAGTGAAGGTTATAGGTTTATTTGGGGAGTTGTCAGGTCACAATGACAAGTGAAGGTCATAGGTTTATTTGGGGAGTTGTCAGGTCACAATGACAAGTGAAGGTTATAGGTTTATTTGGGGAGTTGACAGGTCACAATGACAAGTGAAGGTTATAGGTTTATTTGGGGAGTTGTCAGGTCACAATGACAAGTGAAGGTCATAGGTTTATTTGGGGAGTTGTCAGGTTACAATGACAAGTGAAGGTTATAGGTTTATTTGGTGAGTTGTCAGGTCACAATGACAAGTGAAGGTCATAGGTTTATTTGGTGAGTTGACAGGTTACAATGACAAGTGAAGCTCCTGGCAATTAATGGGTCAAATATGGTATATATATATATATATATATACACACACACACACAGTAAAACCTGATATAGCGACCACCTCTATATAAGTATTACCTATTTATAACCTTGTTATACTGCCACCATTTGTTTTGCCCAAATTTGGAATTATAAAGGGGTTTGATGATAGCTAACCTAAAATGAAATTATTTGAAAAATTGTGTTGAAAAGAAAGGTGGCAATTTAAACAAGGGGCATTATAATGAGGTTTTACTGTAAATACATAATGTATATGTTTACAGTATCATATGTTTTTGTTCTTACATCAAAGAAAAAAAGAAAAAACCAAAAAATCTATCATTAGGATAATGAAAAGAAAAGAACTAAGACCTTATGCATGGGAGATAATAAATCTAATTTCACCACAAAGAAAATCATAAATAAAATAAACTGTTAAGTTTGGCTAATTATCTCAATATGTCTAGACCTTTCCCCCACACACTGAGAGCAGTTCAGTATAGGATAAATAATTTTACAAAAAGTACATAATAATTTATGCGCTGTTGACTTTGGATATCTCTTTTCTGTCATTCTCAAATAAATATTTACTTGTACATTACCACGGAAACCAATTTATTTAAGACAAAGGATCACAAATGTTGATGGGTCTGAGATTCTCCATATGTGCCATTATTTACTGGACCAGTATATTGCGGTGATTAGTTGCTCAAACATACAAACTTCAAAGGCTGTGTACATATGTACTGATGTGTTATGATAATTAAAAATGTTGTTGTAAGTGATGATCCAATACACAGAAGGAACTTGGCTAAATTCTCTCTGGAGTTTCAGTCTGAAAAAGTGACTACAGACAGACGGAGAGACTGACTGTCAGACTGGTATGATAAAAAAAGACTTAAAGGGGAATTAGCTGGTGTTTTTTCCAAACCCCCAAAAATTCTTTTTTCCACTTAGTTTGATGTACAATAACAAAAAGAGATAAACACAGACATACACATTCCCAAATTCCTCTATATTTTGTGACAATTGTTAGAGAAACCCAATTATTTATTTGAAAATGATTAATTCGACCTTACTATTTGATTATATGCATATGACATTTGACCTGACCTTATTTTCACAAACTATTTAGCATATAATTAAGTTCAACTAATCAAGTACAGTGGAACCACACTATTTTGACCAAATAACTGTCTGACTCAATGTTGCCTTGTTAGTGAAGAGGTCTCTTAACTCAGGAGTCTGGATTTATTGAATGTTAATTAACTCAACAACCCCTGTGGTCACATTTAGACTCACCCAAATCAGTAACTGTAAAATCTATTGTCATATTTGAGGGGTATATGTGGCTACTGGGGTCAATCGGGTAAGAATTGGTCTTTAGGTGAGGTTCTACTGTACTTAAGAAAATACAAGTATCACTCATTCATCCCTAAAGAAATATTTGGACTTGCCCAAGTCATTGATTTACAGAAGAGTCCATTGTTTTTCAGGGGTTGATGAGTTAAGCAAAAAATAAAGTTTTGATCCTTCACACATGATTTAGTGAAAAAGCAGCTGTAAAAGATAAAACTTGTATAGTGAAACTTGTATATAAGGATCCCCATAAGGACACAACTAAACCAGTCTTTATAGGGAGGTGGTCTTTATATACAGGTTGATTTGTACACAAATGGTACTATTGGGGATAGCAAAAACAGTCTCTGTGACCAGGTGGTCTTTATACACAGGCTAGCTAAAGTAAGTTTTACTGTACACATATACAAGGCCACAAAATAACAGAAAACATCAGAACCCATTTAGAGGTTACCCTAAAAGGAAAGATTGTAACCTACAAGTTACGATAACAATAATGAAGTCTTAAAAATATACAAAAATGAAAAAAATGAAATGAAAGATATCATCGAGAAAAAAAGGAGGTTACGTGATTTGTATCTGTCGTAACCTCCACATTACCTGAATGATAGCTCTTGTGTTAATTTGTGGTCTGTTTATGTATGTTCAAAAAGCGTGGGCCAGGAAACATTTACATAAAACATGTGACTAAAGATTATTGACCCCTCTAGAACATTAATGTGACGGAATTCTATGGCTCTCATATAAAGAGTCCATTTACATGTGCTTCAAAGCTGTATATACACTTTTTAACTTTGAACTTTAGGGTAAATATGATTTTTATGAGCAATGTAAATATTAATATTTACCCTCATATAAGTTTCACCTGAGTCCATAAAGATTTTTATTGACCAAAAACAAAAAGTCAATAATTCTTGTAATGCTGACCTTTGTGGAATTCAGAAAAGATTTTAGTTTCCATGTACAAAACAGCTGTTTAACTCAAAAACTCTAAAAATGTCTCATATGAGATTACATCCAAGTACAGAGAAACTCGTCTTGAAAGACCATTCTCATGAATGTACCGTATTCGGCCGTGTATAATCCGCATTTACGTATTATCCGCACCCCCCATTTCAGCATCAGAACTCGGAGAAAAAAGGACTTCGTGCGTATAATCCGCGTTGACTATTTTCCACGGCCGGTCATGGTCGAATGATCGTCGGCGAGATTGATTATTATTGTGTATAAGTGCAGTATGACGATCGGAAATATTTTCAAAATTCGCAGATCGGTATTTGGAAGAAATAGATAAATATTTATTATAGATATATATATTCGAGATATTAGATAAGGGATATGATAAGCAAATTAATGATTTGAAATAAATAACAAAAGAAATATCAAAACATCAGTCGAAGTCTTTGTAAAATTACATTCCGTTAATTACAGCGCAATCATTTGCTTTTGCTGACGTGGTAGCCTATATATTTAATTAATAGTATGTATTAGAACAACATTTGAAATAGATATTATAATTTGCGGAAATCGGCGACATAAAAGTTTGTAACAATTTTAATTAGCGGAGAGCACTTGTACAAGATCTATATATCCAGAATACGCGTGTATAGCGTAATTATTGAAACAAAGGGATATATATACAGATCCAAGTATACTGTTGTCTGTTACACGCATCATTGATTATGAATGGAGACATATACTACAAACATTAATTACCTTGGTGTGGCATTGTGTTATTTTACACCTTTTATCATATTTTCAATTTAAAATTAACTCATCGTACTTACCTGTATAATTAGCATGTTCCATAACTTAGTACTACACTGTAGAAGAGTTACTGGTATATACCTTTTGTACGAAATGTGTAAAATAACATTCCTCCACAGAACAAAACACACCCCATAAAACATTGTTTTATTTATTAATGTATAGTCATCGTCTCAAAACAAACAACGCAAAACTACATAAAATACGAAACTACAAGATACTACATATTTGCTCTTCCATTTAGCCCCCTCATTTACAGTTACAACATGGCTGTTCGCTTCGTCGTTCAACCAGCGTGATATTAGAATTCTTGTTGAGATTTGTTTTATTTTTCAATAATAACAAAACTTCATGATGAAGATAAGCAACAGGTACTGTATTATTCTGTCGCCAAACATCGCAACTAGGCTAGCCTTGCACAGGCACTTGCGTTATGCAATCCACCGATCACAACACCCTCAATCAAGGGATTGCATTACACAAGTGCCTGTGTAGCCTAGCCTATTTGTAAACTGAAACACACAAAAATAAAAGACAACAAGATTCATTTTTGATTTATTCACCGTCACTGTAGACATAAATGATGATATACATTGACTCGTACATCGTTATTACGAAAAAACTTTGTCAGGCTTACCACCCACATCGAATCTCATGCAGTAGTTCCTGCGGAAAAAATGTCCTAAGATTCTGTAGTACTGTATTATCCGCACCCCCCTGCCTGAGACAAATTTTAGAGTGAAAAGAGTGCGGATTATACACGGCCGAATACGGTAATAAAATGTCCATGATCTTGACCCCATGACCTTGAAACTGTGTCACAACGATCCTTAGATCACCATACATGTCATGATGTGATTCTTTCAGCGGGAGGAAAATCTCGTGATTTTGAGGGTCCCTTCTGCCCCTCCTGTCACATTTCAGAATCTTCCGTCAATCATAAATGTCAAGAACAAAAAAAAAATTGTGACCAACAAGAGACTAATCAGCAAACATCCAGTTATTACTCTGTTGACACTTTTACAGGTAAATAGCCTGTAGGCATGCTCATTATTAAGGGTGTTAATGATTATATAACAACTGTCTCCTCCACTGACTGGCAGTCAACTGGTGATAAGACTAAGTCTAAGAGAGTGTATATGTCATGTGACACACACTTGGATCATCGATGATTAGAAGCATGATACCAGCAATCAAAAATAGTAATTTAATTATCTTATGATCTCAAAAGATATTTCTCATGCACTTCAACAAAAAAAGGAGAAATTTAAATTATTATTTTATTTATAATCAAACATGCAAGGCATTTACCTCAAGGTCTAAATGATCAAAAAGCACATGTAGGCCTTGTGGCAGATATGTACTTCCGGAAGTAATGTAATAAACAGAACCAGACCGGACTGGACTGGTATTTAAATTATGGAAACTTAATTTTTGTTTTAGATTATATACAAACTTGTTATCTTTCATTCAACTAGTACAAGTTTAAACTTGCAAAAATTCATGCAATTTATATTAAAAATGATACAGTTAATTAAGCAATTAAACAAAACAAGGAAAACATTTAGCAATTATAACATGCAAAAAAATAATGATAATAATAAGAACAAAATGTTGATAAAAACGACGATGAAAAAATCTCCAGTTATGAGACCAGACTGAAGGCGCAGTTGCACAATAGCTTGTTATATTTAACATGAAGTTAACCAATGTTAAACCAATGGGCTAAATGTAGATTAAATTTAACAATGTGTTGTGCAACTGGGTCTTGCAAATCTCCAGCTAAAAAAATGAAAAATCTCCAGTTGTGGCATAGGAGTTGGACTGATTTCTGTCACATGTTTGGATCACATACATGTATAACTATGTATTTAAAATGTCAGTTTTCTCAGCTATTTTAGTGTTTAATTTAGTTAAATTTACATAGCTTGCTTTCTATCTTATTTGCTGTAGAACATTCAACTACTATCTGCATTTTCTTCTTTATCCTTTCTATTAATTATAGAAGATTCCCCTTGTCTTGACAAGATTAAAAATTGGGAATGTTTTTGACCTGAAGGTGAGAAAAATGTTACAACTTGCCATTGGCAATGGGGCTTAAATAATATTGGACCTGCACTGGGCCTAAACAAATACCTGATGAAGGTAGTACAAATAAATACAGAGAAATTTGTATATAATGTCTTCCTTTAGGGACACAACAAAACCAGTCTCTATAGGGAGGAAGGTGGTCTTTATATAGAGGTTGATTTGTACACAAATGGTACTATTGGGTACAGCCAAATAAAGGTCTTTATACACAGGTGGTCACAAAAGCAGGTATTATTGTAGTAATAAAAAATCACTTCTGACAGTTATTAATTCATTGAAGTAACATTATAATTACGATGGTAAAAAGCACTGACTGTTACTAGATCTATATCAATTGCTAGAAGCATGCGACGTGACTTCCTAAATTACTTGGTTATTTTGAAGTTTTCAGCTAATATGTACTTCAATCCTAATTACGCATATAATCAAATATATACGACACAAACTCCTAAACCTATTATTATTTAAAAGCTTTTCAATCTTTATATAAATTACTCTCTTTTCTACATTTATATTAACTCAAACTTTGTTTTTGCTCTAATGTTCAAACTTATTTATTTATCCAATAAAAATGTTTGAAATATTATTAACTACCGGTAAATTTTCTTTAATTTAAATTTGAGTATAATTTTACGTATATTTCACTTTATCTCACTCCCTCTCCACCCCAATAATAATTTTTTGTTCCCATATCTGTCCAATTTTTTCTATTCACATATATATTTTTCTCTTTATCTCTTATCATCTCTGACTTTTTATATGAATGCCTTCTAAGAATAGTCACATTCCTTGTTCTCTAGATCTATAAAACTTGCCATTAGTTTCCGCGGTAACACATCTTCCATACAATAGATACAATTTTTGTAGTAATGGCAAAAATAGTTTTTTTTGTTTTGTTTTTTTTTACAGATTTTTTTTAATTTGGTCAACATTTGAGGAAATCTGACATCAATTGAACTTGGGATCACAAAATGGTTTTAGAGGTTGTCTACCTTTGTCCACTCATATTTTAAATATGACTGACCTTTCCGATGACAATAAGAATTAAATATAAGTTATCTCCCCTGCCCTAATAAACATTTACTCTGTTGTTGCAGAAAACTGGAATATTACTTTAAAAACTATATATCAAAATCATACCAAAGACTATGCTGTGATGCTTGAAAGACCACCTCATTTAGGAGACCACTTCATTTAGAGACCACCTCATTTAGGAGACCACGTCGTTAAGGAGACCACCTCATTTAGGAGACCACCTCATTTAAGAGACCACTTCATTTAGGAGACCACCTCATTAAGGAGCCCACCTCATTTAGGAGACAAATTTATTTAGGAGATCACCTCATTCAGGAGACCACTTCATTTAGGAGACAACCTCATTTAGGAGACCACTTCATTTAGGAGACCACCTCATTAAGGAGCCCACCTCATTTAGGAGACAAATTTATTTAGGAGATCACCTCATTCAGGAGACCACTTCATTTTTAGGAGACAACCTCATTTAGGAGACCACTTCATTTAGGAGACCACCTCATTAAGGAGCCCACCTCATTTAGGAGACAAATTTATTTAGGAGATCACCTCATTCAGGAGACCACTTCATTTAGGAGACCACCTCATTCAGGAGACCAATTCATTTAGGAGATCACCTCATTTTGGAGACCACTTCATTCAGGAGACCACCTCATTTAGAGACCACTTCATTTAGGAGACCACCTCATTTAGGAGACCACTTCATTTTGGAGACCACTTCATTTAGGAGACCACTTCATTTAGGAGACCACCTCATTTAAGAGACCACTTCATTTAGGAGACAACTTCATTCAGGAGACCACCTCATTTAGGAAACCACACAAGTTTTCAGTCTCATGATTGTTTGTTTGGTTATTGTTGTAGAACGTCCCACTCAAGAATCTTTCACTCATAAGGAGACGTCACCAAATGCCGGTGAAGGGCTTCAAATTTTGGCCTATGCTCTTACGGCCATTGAGCAGTGAGGGTTTTTTAACGTGTCGACACCTACTGCGAAACAGGACCTAAATTTTTACTGTCTCATCCGAAGGACAAGAAACCGGCCTGCCGCCGGTTGGACTTGAACTCACTACCTCATGATCAAGAGTCTAGCGCGCTACCTCACGATCAATAGTCGAGTGTGCAAACGACTGAGCCAGGCTGGCTCTTCAGTCTCGTGATAAATATTTTATAAGTACAAAACCTCACTTAGGAGACTAACTCACTAATCAGACAACTTTGAGCCAGTCATTTAGGTGGTGTTAAATAGCAAGGTCCCACTGTAACACTTCACTAGTCAGACCGCTTTGAGTCAGTCATTTAGGTGGTATTAATGAGCAAGAATCCACTGTATTTCATTTTAACAGGAAAACTGATTTGATAACCAGTCTTCACAACTAATGTACAAATCAAAGTTACCAAAGATAACAAAGCAGGAGATCTCCCCAAACAAAATATTTTACTTCTTAACCATAGCATTAAATACACACAGTCCAAAAGCATGTGCTTGGAATCATAGGCATATATGTATGGTGTTAGCATGTATGAACACTACAGAAGCAGGTGAACCTGACCCCAACCAATGCTCTTAATCCAATACTGAATGCTGCTGCACAGCTGATGCTCGGTGATAACATTAGTCCTGCTCAACTGAAGGTGGAAATTAATCTTTGGTTAAATTTGATTATGTTGCAATGCATGACCAATAATTTGAAACGCAAAATCTTGAGCCATATAACATGCACACAATCACACCTTATCAATCGAGTGTCTATAACTGCTGTAAATCGATGTCTTTACAAAGATAAAATCTTTTGATTAAAAGTTACTCGGAAGGAGAATAAAATATTTCAATCCCTGTCATATAAATGTGGGAAACAAAAATTTAATACAGATTTTAGAATAGAGCTTATGCAATATTTGTCTATAGAAATAGCAATGATGAAAGTATTGATATTTGTATAACAAAGGAAAGATAACTCTTCATGTATATGATAGTGGAACTTCAATGTGTAGTTTGATATATATATCTAACAAAAAAAGTATTTGCATTTTATCTAAAAATAAAATGAAATCGATTTTACAAATCCAATATCATTTGTGGTTTTGTGAGACGATTTCAGTGCATTAAATTACATGTAGATTTCTGGTATGATTGAAATTTGCAAAATATCAATCACTGCACCCTCTATATCACAAAGCCTAAATAAATCTTTGGTAAATTTGAAAATGGTATGTAATTTTAAAATGCTCTCTCTGCAAAAGGTGTGTCTATTATCATCGCTGTATTTGAGGGTTTTAATATGTCATTGTTCTGCGGAATGTCGATGCAAAAATCCATGCCAAAAATAATTGAAGTATTAATAAAACTTGAAATCAAAAGGAATTTTACAAGGTAAAATATGTGAAGAACAAAATGTATAGTGAAAAATTGGAGTTTGTCCAAAGCTTTCTTTCTAACTATTAAGTATATAATCGTTACAGGTAAGTTATCACACAAATTATCCAGGGCAATTTACCTTTTTCTCTTCCTTGTGACATGACATGTCAAGAAGGGAAAATAGATAAAATGATCAGCTTGCATGTTATACAAAATCTAAACTATATCTTCTTGTAACTAAAGATTAAAGACGGCAACACATTTTTATCCCAAAATGAAAAAAATATTTCATTTTAACTCCTAGCACTATCTTGGTTTGTTGAACTCCCTGATCAGAAGTAACATAAAAAAAATAGGTCCCGCAAATGTAGCCAGTATTATATTATGCGCATATATAAAATCATTTTTGTCTGTTTGTTGTTGTACATCTGAACAAGAATTTTTCAGCTTTTATGGAGATGTCACCAGCATTAGGTGAAGTGCTATAAACTTTGGTTTGCATTATGGACTGACACCAGTGCAGTAAGGGGTCTTTTACGTGCCATGACTTCTGCAAAACGGCACCTCAGTGTTCAGTCTCATCCCAAAGACCTGCCACTTTCACTTCCTATGCCGAGCGCTTGGTGAAGGAACGACCACTTCAATTTTTAAAGTCTCTGGTATGATACGGTCCAGAAATCAGACCTGGGAACTTCCGCGTGTGAGTCAAATGCTCAACCACTAGACTATCAGAAGCGGTATACAAAATTACAATAAACTAAGTGTTACAAAATTATAATAAACTAAGTGTTTCTAACTTTCCCAGATATATGAACATTATGAATATAGTGAATGTTAACAACGCAGATTATTTCCCCTATACAGTAGCTGGAATTATTATCTTGTTTTACGCCACATTCAACAATTTTTCAGTTATACCGTTTGCCGCCAAATTTTTATTGGTGGGGGAGAGAACTCAGTTACAATGTACCTGGGAAGAAACCACTGACAGTACGCAAGTAAACTGGCAAACTTTCTAAAAAAGATCAGCTTAGGTTCCAGTGTGAGTCGAACATGTGCTGACCAGAAATGAGAAACTTAATGGTTCTAAGCACAATGCTCTAATCACTCAGTCACAGAGGCCCTAGAAGCTATATTATATATATATATACATGTATACACACAGACACACACACACAGACACAGACACAGACACAGACACAGACACACACAGACACAAACACACAGACACAGACACATACACACATGTGCACACAGACACACACACATACACACAGACACAGACACAGATACACAGACACAGACACACACAGACACACAGACACACTGGTATATACACACAGCACTAAAATCAATCAACAACATTATATATCCCTGGGTCTCAGGTCTAAACAATATATCTACAGAGTTTGATCTCATCCTTGGAGCAGGATGTGATGTAACCCCAGGTAATGATAATTTCTTCTAGCTAGATAACCATAATTCAAACAAATTAATGTCTTTCTTGCATGGCTCGTTACAGCAGTTGCTACACGCATTATCAGCGATATCTAATAAGTAGAAATAAAATTAGCCATTTCCTAAATCTACTGATGTTTCATATCTCAATCAATAAGGAAAGGAGAGACATGAGTTTTGTTTTGTTGGTTTCTGTTGCATTCCACAATAATTTTTTTCTCTAGATATAGATAGAGATTATATTTATTGTTAAAGTGCATTACAGTTGACCATGGCCTTGAAAAACCACTCCCGCCTATTGCAGGAAACTGATCTCTCATAATGCATGATCTCAGTTTTCTTTTATTTTAGAAATTATAGTAAAACTTGTTTTAAGCGACCACCTGTGTATAAAGACCACCTGGTCACAAAGACCGTTTTTGCTGTCCCCAATAGTACATGTACATGTAGGTACCATTTGTGTACAAATTAACCTCCATATAAAGACCACCTCCATATAAAGACCAGTTTACTTGTGTCCCTAAGGAGGTCGCAGGGTTAGAAATTAGCAGGGGCCCAGTAGCCCATGGCAAGTAAAAACTGAGCTGGGCTAGTAGATTTCACAATGTGTTACTGAAAATTTGGGGGTATATCTTGCACTCTCACAAATTTCAACTGCCATTCTTGTAAACTGAATATAACTTGCTACATGTAGATAGTGTATGAACTACTTTATAATATGTTTTTGTAGTAAGATTTTTTTAAATACAAATGTAGCATGTTACAAGTAGAGCAAGTTTCTGGGCTTCCAGACATGCAACTTGGCTCCAAAATATCTTGACATACGAGTCCAGATGACTCCTTGACTGCAGAGATTAATTTCTATCCCTGGGTCACTATACACAAGTTCCACTGTATTTGTATAAGGAATTTTCATTTACATGAAGGATCACAAAATTGGGCCTTTTGCTATGGACTAATGTCAATACAATAAAATCTTAGTGAAGAAACAATCAATATTTATTTTTTAATGTCCTAGGTATGACCTTGAACCAGGAATCAAAACTGTGACCTTCTGCTTGAGCCAGATGATTCGAGTATAACTGATTACATACTCTCTAGATACCTACATATACAGTGGTTATCTTGTTATCTCAAAATTCTCGGGACTGTCCCTATTACATCCAGATATCTGGAATTTGAGATAACCAAGGAAGTCATTCATAAAGATTTTAAATTTCTCTAACCCTGGAAAATGTTGCTGAATATTGGCCATACCTGAAGATCTCAAATGATATACATGTAGCACGCCAAATTTGGTTAAAATTTAAGAAAAGAAACTGGAGTCATTTGACAGAAACCCAAATAATCGCATACAGACACACACAAAAAAATATCAGCCAGACCTAACACATAAAAACAACAAGACAAAAGATAAAGCTTGTGTTTGGCTGTAAGTGGTTAATAATAAGGTTAATTTTAACTATCTGGGATGGTATTGCTATTGAGGAAATCACTATCCCTATACTACTAATAGCAAGGCATTACTACCACTATTGGAAGGTACAACATTGTGATTGTCTATTGTACATTTACTATTATAATCGTAATATTGGAAGGTGCAATATTGTCTGTTGCATTGGATATACATGTATACAGATTTGGTTATTCAGGTTTTTAATGGTATATAACGTTAAAAACCCGAATAACCAAATCTTAAAGTATGAACAGCAATATAAAAAGAAGAAAAGCTTCACCTAGGTGTATTAAATCAGAACTTTTAAAATATGCAACAAAATAAACATAGAGAAACACCTCAAAATATGCAACAAAATAAACATAGAGAAACACCTCAAAATATGCAACAAAATAAACAGAGAGAAACACCTCAAAATATGCAATAAAATAAACATAGAGAAACACCTCAAAATATGCAACAAAATAAACAGTCAAATACAGAAGCTAGACAGACCAAAAATGACAATATCACATCATTACTCCTACAGCCATTAAAAATGCATTATGACGCTCTAGGAGTCACTATCTAACAGATCTCTATCTAACTAAACCTGTGTAAATCTCACAGAGATATCAGAGTAATTATTGGATAACTTCATCAACATGTAATTAGAGGAAATCGGATGTTAACGAGAGACAGTGATTTATGTCTCACTGCATGCATCAAACTGCCGATGTTTCGATCCATCTTGTACTTTTGTGTAAAGTGTAAAAGACAGTGTTGGCATCAGTTTGGAAAGAGAATGATTAAAGAATTTTATTCAAATAAATCTTGAAGAATATGTGAAACAGTTACTCCAAAGAGCTTATGAAATGCATGTTCCCTTTGAACAGTACATTCTATAGTTGGACTATGTGACTAGGCACAAGAGACTATAGCCAAAATGCTTGACTACTGTGGAAGATGAATACTTGAACATCTTCTTTGAAACAATCAGTGGTAGACCCTTCCACTCGCAAACAAAAGGTCCTAGGTTCAATTCCCCATACATGGACACACCTAAATGATTTCATATAATGGGAAAGTCACAGGTATTCTGGATGAGACTTAAACTGAGGTCTCGTGTCACAGCAGGTGTAGAACATAAAGAAACTGAGGTCTCGTGTCATGCCAGGTGTAGAACATAAAGAAACTGAGGTCTCGTGTCATGCCAGGTGTAGAACATAAAGAAACTGAGGTCTCGTGTCACAGCAGGTGTAGCACATAAAGAAACTGAGGTCTCGTGTCATGCCAGGCATAGCACATAAAGAAACTGAGTTCCCATGTCATGCCAGGTGTAGTACATAAAGAAACTGAGGTCTCGTGTCACAGCAGGTGTAGAACATAAAGAAACTGAGGTCTCATGTCACAGCAGGTGTCACAGCAGGTGTACACATAAAGAAACTGAGGTCTCGTGTCACAGGAGGTGTGGAATATAAAGAAACTGAGGTCTCGTGTCACAGCAGGTGTAGCACATAAAGAAACTGAGGTCTCATGTCACAGCAGGTGTAGCACATAAAGAAACTGAGGTCTCGTGTCATGCCAGGCATAGCACATAAAGAAACTGAGGTCTCGTGTCACAGGAAGTGTGGTACATAAAGAAACTGAGGTCTCCTGTCACAGCAGGTGTAGTACAAAAAGAAACTGAGGTCTCGTGTCATGCCAGGTGTAGTACATAAAGAAACTGAGGTCTCGTGTCACAGCAGGTGTGGCAAATAAAGGAACTAAGGTCCTGTGTCATGCCAGGCGTAGCACATAAAGAAACTGAGGTTCCGTGTCACAGCAGGTGTGGCAAATAAAGGAACTAAGGTCCCGTGTCACAGCAGGTGTGGCACATTAAGGAACTGAGGACCCGTGTCACAGCAGGTGTTGTACATAAAGGAACTAAGGTCTTGTGTCACAGCAGGTGTGGTACATAAAGAAACTGAGGTCTTGTGTCACAGCAGGTGTGGCATATAAAGGAACTGAGGTTCGGTATCACAGCAGGTGTGGCATATAAAGAAACTGAGGTCTTGTGTCACAGCAGGTGTGGCATATAAAGGAACTGAGGTCCCATGTCATGCTAGGTGTAGCACATAAAGAAACTGAGGTCCCGTGTCACAGCAGGTGTGGCATATAAAGGAACTGAGGTCCCATGTCATGCTAGGCATAGCACATAAAGAAACTGAGGTCCCTTGTCACAGCAGGTATGGCATATAAAGGAACTGAGGTCCCGTGTCACAGCAGGTGTGGCATATTAAGGCACTGAGGTCCAGTGTCACAGCAGGTATGGCATATTAAGGAACTGAGGTCCAGTGTCACAACAGGTGTGGCATATAAAGGAACTGAGGAGTCCAGCAGTGTCACAGCAGGAACTGTGGTACATAAAGAAACTGAGGTCTCGTGTCACAGCAGGATGTGGCATATAAAGGAACTGAGGTCCCGTGTCACAGCAGGTGTGGCATATTAAGGAACTGAGGTCCCGTGTCACAGCAGGTGTGGTACATAAAGGAACTGAGGTCCAGTGTCACAGCAGGTGTGGTACATAAAGAAACTGAGGTCCCGTATCACAGCAGGTGTGGCATATAAAGGAACTGAGGTCCAGTGTCACAACAGGTGTGGCATATAAAGGAACTGAGGTCCAGTGTCACAGCAGGTGTGGTACATAAAGAAACTGAGGTCCCGTATCACAGCAGGTGTGGCATATTAAGGCACTGAGGTCCAGTGTCACAGCAGGTATGGCATATTAAGGAACTGAGGTCCAGTGTCACAACAGGTGTGGCATATAAAGGAACTGAGGTCCAGTGTCACAGCAGGTGTGGTACATAAAGAAACTGAGGTCTCGTGTCACAGCAGGTGTGGCATATAAAGGAACTGAGGTCCCGTGTCACAGCAGGTGTGGCATATTAAGGAACTGAGGTCCAGTGTCACAGCAGGTGTGGTACATAAAGGAACTGAGGTCTCGTGTCACAGCAGGTGTGGTACATAAAGAAACTGAGGTCTCGTGTCACAGCAGGTGTGGTACATAAAGAAACTGAGGTCCCGTATCACAGCAGGTGTGGCATATAAAGGAACTGAGGTCCCGTGTCACAGCAGGTGTGGTACATAAAGGAACTGAGGTCCAGTGTCACAGCAGGTGTGGTACATAAAGGAACTGAGGTCTCGTGTCACAGCAGGTGTGGTACATAAAGGAACTGAGGTTCCATGTCACAGGAAGTGTGGTACATAAAGGAACTGAGGTCTCGTGTCACAGCAGGTGTGGCATATAAAGGAACTGAGGTTCCGTGTCACAGCAGGTGTGGTACATAAAGGAACTGAGGTTCCGTGTCACAGCAGGTGTGGTACATAAAGGAACTGAGGTATCGTGTCACAGCAGGTGTGGCATATAAAGGAACTGAGGTTCCGTGTCACAGCAGGTGTGGTACATAAAGGAACTGAGGTCTCGTGTCACAGCAGGTGTGGCATATAAAGGAACTGAGGTCCAGTGTCACAGCAGGTGTGGTACATAAAGGAACTGTCACTGCACTGACATCAGTCCAGAGTACAGGTCAAACTTATGACAATTCACCAAAGGCTGGTTAATGTCTCCATATCACTTAAAAAATCTTACTAGATGTATGTAAAACAAAAGTTGTTGGAGGACAAGGCAGCTTGTCAGCATGTCGGTAGCAGCATTGTATCTCCAATACTGAACTTATTATGCGATTATGACAGATTGTAAGAAGTAGGTCAACTGATAATATCTAGGTCACAGTACCACATTTAAAGTAATATTCAAAGAATAAGGTTGTTAGGTTAAAGGTCAAGGTACCACTGGGTACATGCCTCTCATCCCAAGTTAATATCAATACTCTATCCTAGACAACGCCTAAGTAAAAGTTTTTGTCCATCAGTTTGAATTGGAGTCTATCCAAAGCTCCAATCATTTGGGAAAATTTGTCAGTTTTGTTGCGGACAGCCTGCTATATTCTCCGGTAAACATGGTAATTAGTATTTTCATTTTTTCTTTTGTCTGTGTGAATGTTGTTTCACATCACACTCATCAATTTCTCAGTTTATGATGGTGGTCAGTTTTTTGTGGTGGAAGAGAGAACCTGGTTACATATGTATCTAGGAAGAGACCAATTTTTCCCTTCCGAGAGTAAAGTGGGAAACACTCTTACAATATCAGATTAGGTTCCAGCTGGGCTTTAACCCATGCTGACTAGAGGTGAGGATTTCATAAAATAAAATTAAAGGACACCTCTACATAAAGGGCACCTGCATATAAAGGCCATTCAAATATATTCTTTGCCAACCTTTTTTTTCTATCGTAATGAATAAACTTCTTTATAAAAGCCACCTGTCTATAACGACTAATTTTGTTTGTTCCCTTGCAGCCTTTAAATTTAAATGTTATCTGTTTCTATGGAAGCACCTAAGGGCAACAATCTTAATTTTTGTAAAAGGCAAGAGACAACAATCATAATTTACTATAATATATCAATTGGAATATTTTCAAAGTTGGGATAAAATTTAAAACTTATTATATTTCTCCCTGCTGATTAAGTTCTTCGCATATCACTCAATTACAAGGCTAGAATAAACATATTTCCAACACACTATCAAAATGATACCCAATATTCATCCTGATGATAAAATCTTTAATTTTAAAATTATATACATCCTTCCTTTCATCCTCTGATGAATCTGGCTAGCTACAGCTATTTTAATATGACTCTTCTGGGAATCCGCTTGACACAGTCTCTGCTAAATTTAGGGGGTTTAAGTACGTAACCCCACATGTGGTGAACGCTTTTCCAGATCACTACTTGTATAAACATATTTCATGTTGTTGGTTTTGTCTGATGCCATTTGAACTACTTGTATATCATTACCGCCATCATTCTCAAGGCCCCTTATGTCAAGGAGCTTTTATTTTTATAAGCTGAAAGATTATTGTTCAATGTTCCATGCGATGCTATAATGCTTTGCATCCACTATGTACTGTTTTTGACCCTTGTAAAAAGTCATGAGAAAAAGCATTCAAATTTTGTAAAAATAAATGCGAAAAACCTTAACGAAAGACATTAGATTAGTATTAGGTATACCCTCTCTCCATGTTTGCAATTCTGTGATTTAATTCTGAAGTGCGATAATCATAATATGAGATTACTGCACTCCAATCTGAATAATCCAGAACGAATACTTATTTGATCGAGATAAATTTGACAAAAGCCTTGACAATACGACATGTACGATAACAGATAGGCATCAGATAAGAACATGTAGTAACACTGATCAACATGTTAAAGTCTCAGCAATAAAAATGTTAAAAAAAAAAAACAACAATTACTGAATTAGTCATATAAACAGTTGAGTAACAGAGGTATAACAGTAAAAAAAAGAAATACAAACAAATAGCAACAACAAAGCAATAAAACAATTAAACAAAAAATCATTCACAAGATTTAGCATTTAAGCGCTCTTTCAACGAATTTCGTGACATTCTATTCACTGGAAAAATATAATTTGTTGCATGGATTGCATCCCAAATTAAGACGAACTACAAATGGCAATTAAATAGTACATGGTAATTAATATAGGGAATTAATATCATTAAAATATCAATCACAGTAATATACTCTTTAAAAGTATGTGGAATGTTAATTCAATCATCCCTAAATACAAACTTGGACTAGCCTAGACTTTTGATGTTCCTAGTATAGTCCATCTTAAGGGTTGGATAAGCTAAAACAGTAATAGACATACTTGTTGAACAGAGATACCTGCATATATGTAAATTAAAATACTTAATCATTCTAGTGAGGCAGGGTTCAAAAGTAGCAGTAGTCCAAGACTAGGATGTAGAGTACTGGTTAAAGTTATGCTTCAGCTAGTCTGATTGACTGGTAGAAAATCTGTATAAACATGAGCAATGATGACAAGTGCTAATAGTGCCAAATCAGTAATTCTAGTCCAGATTTGGCAAGTATATGCCATGTTTGGTCATTCTTTGTCCTCTTCCGGACTAGTGAATTTGTCATAGGACTAGTAATATTGTTTGCAACTAGTCCAACTGACTAGAGAGACAGAAATGATCAATTCAACCCCTGTAAGTATATATGTACTGAAATCACCATGTTCATCAGAGGTTGACACCCCCCACTCCCCCCCCCCCCCCCCCCCCCAAAAAAAAAGGAAAAATTAGAGACTTTTGTAATCTCTCTGTCACCACTGACTGACTTTCTTATTTACATAGATTGAATGACACTGGATGGTTTGTGTGCTGTACATTGTAGAGAGTCCGTGATATGTACAATAAGGAGTGGAATGTTAGAAATGTACGCAGAGAGTAGCCTGTACAACACAAAAACGAAACATGAAACAATAACACAAGACCTATCAGTTTATTTGGTATCATTTGACACCAAGAAATTTTATTTTTGATAAACGAATTTCATATGGAATAAAAAGGTATATTTGTAATTAATCCAAGATATGTATGCATGCAAGCATGTAACAAACAGATTTTCTTCTAATTAAATTGATATATAATATCATTTTCACTTCCTGAATTATAGCCACGAGTTGTTTGAAGACATAGATCCATTACAAATGTACACAAGTGAGGTGAAATTGAGAAAATCTTAAGTTATTATTTAGAAATCATTTTCACAAAAATTCAAGAATGAAAGTCACAAACTAGAGCTCACAGGCAAACCATGAACTTGAGAAATTGTTCAATGAAATATTTTATCATGTACTACATGTAACTGTTTTATGCATTAAAAAGATCCTAGTTTCGTGAGTAAAAATCTACACTGTAGGCCTGGCATCTTAAAACTTGAGAATGTACTTGATAGAATATTCTGACATCAGATTATCCATCAGATGATTCTGAAATCTGACAGGGCAGGCCATGAGGTCTGGCAGTATTCTTAACATCAAACGATTCTGAAATCTGACTGGATAGGCCTTGAAGTCTTTGAGTATTCTAAATATCAGGTTATCGTGAAACCTGACTGGGCAGGCCTTGAGGTCTAAAAGTATTCTTAACATCAGTGATAGGCTACAATTGGGGAAATGATAAATTAAATACCTGACTGGATGAAATGCATTACCCACAAGTAATCTGTGAGAATCAGTGTTGATGTCGATAGTGTTGCTAGGTAAAAATAAATACCTACCCATTTTTTGGTAGTGTTTTCACTATAGATCGACCATTGATATATATATTATCATTTAAAAAAACTTAACCAAATTTTTTTGCAGACCAAATATCAAAAGATGATTAACTGACCTTGAAACAAGTATTTCCCTGACTTCTAAAGACAAGTGGGAAACCTTTGAGAATGTTCCCTACTTTTATGTTATATGATACTGGCCAAGGTCTTTCCAAAGGATACTTGGCAGGCTGGTCCATTCAAATGTATCGCTTTAGTGAGGCTAAGTACTCAAGTCACTTTTTGGGAAAATTTTTTGTTGCTAGGTAAAAAATAAAATTCATATAAATCACATTTTACAGGTAAAATTAAATACATTACAGGATTTGCTGGATGAAATTGATTACCCAAGGTCTTTTCCAAAGGATACCTTGGCAGGTCTGGTCCACAAGTAATATAGTGATGCTCTCTTATGACACACATACATACATCAGCCCTATGAAATGCTCTCATTGATGGCGATCATGTTAAACATATATATAAGATGCACCAAGGGTGTGGGGTTAATTACACCTATTATCTTCTCTTACACACACCGACTTTACATTTTTGGAAGTTTTTCAGCCTATAGATCGACATTGACAGATACCTGACACCCTAAGCTCAGCAATTATCATTTACAAACTAGCTTTTTAACGGAGTTAATGTGTAGATCATCTTTCCTCTCCTTTTCCCATCTACTTTATGTGCTCAGACTGTAACATTACTCACAACGAGAATTATATTTCAAAGAAATTTTTTTCCTTTGTTGTTTCCAAAAACTTGTTGATGGGACATGGGTTATAGCTTACAGAATCTCTAATATAACAATAATGTGCTCATCACGGCAATATTTTTCCAAGTCATAAATTTTGCGTTAAGTGAGCATAAATGAAAATAAAAAAATAACAACTAAAGCAAGAATGTCTATTCGCCATTGGTGGCTTACGGCTAGTCACCCTGGAGAAATATTTAAGATCGGACTTCAATATCTGATACATTTTTGATTGTCGATACAAGGTGAGTGTATTGAACTTTTTTGTCTGAACTATGAACTTCTTTCAACTTTGTTTTGTTACATTCTTACAATGCTTTTTATTTATGATGGATATGATTACAAGAAATACCCTGTTAGTTACTCAAATTCTGATGACAAAACACTGACCAATGTCTAGAGAATGTCAATAAAAAAATTTATATTTAGATCTCAAGGGAGGTACATACACATTTATGTAAATTAGGATCAAGGGTAGATAAAGGAATGAAATATCTACAGAAACTACTAAAACCTGGACCCGTAATCTGTAAAACGATATTTCTTCCACCACAAAGAATTTGAAATTTCTCCAGTTTGCATTCAGTTTTTTTTTTTTAAAATCTAATCTACCAGAACCTATCCCATTCTAGAATTTGTATCCGCAATCTTGCATACAAAATTTAAGTGTCCGACTTGGCAAGAAATACAGGATATGCTTGACAAACACTATGTCCACTCCCCTCCCCATCAAAGTTAGCCATTTGTGACTGCCTGCGGTGGTCTAGTGGTAGAGTGTTTGACCCACAAGCAGAAGGTACTGAGTTTGATTCCTGACACTACGTCATACAACAGACTTTAAAACCGGTAGTGATTGTACCATCACCCGGACGCTTGGCATACCATGTCAAAGTCACAGGTCTTTTGGACGAGACTTAGAAGCAAGGTCCCATGTCATAGTAGGTGTGGCATGTAAAAACACCCTCACTGCAGTGGCGTCAGTCCAATTAGCACAGGTCCAAATTTGTGACATTTCATTTAAAATGTGCGACATCTCCATGGATATGAATGAAAAATTCTTGGTGGGATGTAAAACAACAAACAAATTTAAGTCATTCACAATGACCGTAAAGTGACATAACTCTGCAAAATATTGGCAAAGGTTAACAATAATGAGACTCATCCTAATTCTTGTAGATATAAAGCATTGTACCAAATCTGATTAAAATTGAGGGAAGAAACTAAAGGAAATTTATGAATGTTACACACAGACAGACAAATATCATCTCATTTCCGGACAACTTTCCCTGTACCTATATGTATATTCTTTTCCAATTTGAATTGATGTCATCGCGTTTCATTTAAAATGAAATTAACAAACATTTCATTCATAAAAAACTTCTGACTTTTTGTAATATGAATATATGTACATGTATGTAGTTACTATATTATCAACCTTTACATCAAACTTTGTAGTAGGAATTCAATTGATGTCCTCATGTTTAAATTTAGAATGAAATGAACAAGTATTTCATTCATAAATTCTTACGACCTCTGACCCTTGGTAACATACATATCTATATGCAGTTACTATATTTTCAACCTAAATTCATCTAACTTTGTAGTAAGAAGTGATGTCCTCATGTTTAAATTTAGAATGAAATGAACAAGTATTTCATTCATAAATTCTTACGACCTCTGACCCGTGGTAACATACATATCTATATGCAGTTACTATATTTTCAACCTAAATTCATCTAACTTTGTAGTAAGAAGTGATGTCCTCATGTTTAAATTTAGAATTAAATTTACAAGCATTTCATTCATGAATTCTAAAGACTTCTGACCTTTTCTTATCATCATCCATGATAATTTTAACAACCTCACATCTCCAAAATATCAGCTGACAATATATTATTTAAACAATTACACAATTCTGTTTACATTCCTCTCACAATTTCAGTAATTTTGTGTACATTTAATTCCTATCATCTCCAATTTATCTAAAACTTCACTCAGTTTCTAGTGGGGGCTTTCATCACATCTAAATATATAACTATGTACCTTTTATGCTAATGCAATTTTCACACCTGTGACATTTAAAGAATCTAGGTCAACTAAAACCAAGCCTTCTGATGTTATAACTCATGTAATCATGTGTAAGTAGCTGATCAAGTTTCAACTTCAGGTCCCAATGCTGAATTTAACAAAACTGACAAAATTGAACTTAAAATGAATTTTCAAATTATGTTATATCAATAAAAGTTTTTAGCAATGGGGCAGGATGGGGGATACTGATGGTAAAATATTATCTGATAATTAGATCAAAAGTACGAAAACAACCAGTGCATTAAGTACAGTAGAACCCTCATTGAAACACTGAAATGTGATCTCACAGTAGAGGTGGTTTCTCAAAGTGGTTTATTTAAAGGATCAAAATATACAAAACTTAGCAGTTTACTGAGTGTGGTCTCAGCAGACAGTTGGTATGTCCAAAGTGGTTCTATATATTGTGGTCTCAAAAGACAGGTGATTTCTAATAAAAGTGGTCTCAAAAGACACTATATTAAACTAAGTGGTTTTCATAATGTGGTCTCACAAGACTGAAGGTTTTCATGACAGTGATCTCATAAGAAAGGTGCTCTTTTATGAGTGATCTCTCAAGACAGGCCTTTCATGACAGTGATCTCTCAAGACAGGCCTATCATGACAGTGATCTCTCAAGACAGGCCTTTCATGACAATTGTTTCACAAGACAGGCCTTTCATGATAGTGATCTCTCAAGACAGGCCTATCATGACAATTGTTTCACAAGACAAGCCTTTCATGACAGTGATCTCTCAAGACAGGCCTTTCATGACAATTGTTTCACAAGACAGGCCTTTCATGACAGTGATCTCTCAAGACAGGCCTTTCATGACAGTGATCTCTCAAGACAGGCCTTTCATGACAATTGTTTCATAAGACAGGCCTTTCATGACAGTGATCTCTCAAGACAGGCCTATCATGACAATTGTTTCACAAGACAGGCCTTTCATGACAATTGTTTCACAAGACAGGCCTATCATGACAATTGTTTCACAAGACAGGCCTTTCATGACAATTGTTTCACAAGACAGGCCTTTCATGACAGTGATCTCTCAAGACAGGCCTATCATGACAATTGTTTCACAAGACAGGCCTTTCATGACAATTGTTTCACAAGACAGGCCTATCATGACAATTGTTTCACAAGACAGGCCTTTCATGACAATTGTTTCACAAGACAGGCCTATCATGACAGTGATCTCACAAGATATGTCTTTCATGACAGTTGTTTCACAAGACAGGACTTTCATGACAATTGTTTCACAAGACAGGCCTATCATGACAATTGTTTCACAAGACAGGCCTATCATGACAGTGATCTCACAAGATATGTCTTTCATGACAGTTGTTTCACAAGACAGGCCTTTCATGACAATTGTTTCACAAGACAGGCCTATCATGACAATTGTTTCACAAGACAGGCCTATCATGACAGTGATCTCACAAGATATGTCTTTCATGACAATTGTTTCACAAGACAGGCCTTTCATGACAATTGTTTCACAAGACAGGCCTATCATGACAATTGTTTCACAAGACAGGCCTTTCATGACAATTGTTTCACAAGACAGGCCTATCATGACAGTGATCTCACAAGATACACCTTTCATGACAGTGGTTTCACACAATAGAACTTTCATGACAGTGTTCTCAAAAGACATCTTTCACGACGGTGGTCTCACAAGACAAGAAATGCAAGACAAAAGGTTAAGAAAGCCTAAATATCCGTAACCCGATTTTCACTCAGGCAGTAATATACGACCTCTGGTCCAGAGGTCCTAAAATATAAACATTGCCCTTACCCTACAATTGCTACAAACCAAATTTTCTTATTTGTCTTGCCATTTTTTTTTTAGAGGAGTTTCAAACATTTACAAGGTGAACACATTACCCACACTGGCATGACCATAGACTGAGAAGATAATACACTACAGCAGGTCATCAGAGGGAACCTTAAAAAAATCATGACTGCACATGAATATTCATTTAGAACAATTTACAGTCAATGTATACATAGTACATACTTTGGTCCTGTTAATCTAGAGCACACATCCTCTTTGATGAATCAACACATATAAACTACCTGGAAATCCATTATTACGTGAATGGTGAGTTATTACAAAACTTTTATCAAAAACTTAACCTGACTGAGGCAGACAAAACCTCTACCCCCATCTCCCCATCCATTTCACTAGTAGAGGCACTAAAGAGACAATATACAAATCAGGTGAAAACTGGACAAACACGGACCTCTGAAAATCCAAAGGTAGGGTCAGGTGCCATGGAGAAGTGAGTATCCCCTGTTGACTGGTCACACCTGCTTTGAGTCCAGTTAAATTCAAATAACTAATCCAGGAATCAATCCTCATCATAATTGGTTTTTAGACATTTCAACAACCATTATCAAACAGGTAATTCAACATAGAGAGTGCATGATCAAAGATCCCACCTATTTTATATCCCTCAACCTGACCTCAACCAAACTTCTTAACCATAGCAATGGAAATGGACCAAGTCCAAAACAGGGTCATCTTGGAATCTTCAGCGACCTTGACCTCAAAATAGATGGCTGTTTCTTTCTAGTTACAAACATTTTTCTCATAATGATAAGACATCATCTTAAGCCATTGTAAGTGCAGATGGACAAAGTCATAATTATAGAGCTGACACCTCATTGGTACAGAGCTGAAAAAAGGACTAATACGGGTACTGTAAAGTTTTTTCTGTTATCGGTAATTACCTCCGATTATCAATCCCACAGTTGGGCTAAGAATTATTGTTTAATATAGGACTGCTCATAGTATTAAGTTACAACATCAGGTAAATAACCTCCATGCATATAATTTGAACAAGACAAATGCTAATATACAACATGCTGAAAAATCCACATTTACAGTATATTAACTGATCTGAGATGAGATCAACCCCAGAGAAACAATGAACTCTTCTATAAATCATTGACTTAGGCAAGTCCAAATGTGTCTTTAGGGCTCAATGAGTTAAACCTAGAAAACTGGAACAAGATTATATCAAATATCTATCTGTACTGTGGCCACATTTATCAAATTGTTTTAACCCTTTCAACCCTACAGGCCATAATAGCCTGGTCTAAACAACAGAAAAGTGCATACCATCTAGATATTTAGGGTTGAAAGGGTTAAATGCAGATTGGAAGTTGGCCGGAGATTGGAACAAATTTGATACGTGTCTTTCAACTTTTATAGTTACTGTGCATCAGAAATGCTATTTATAACAGCTACAGGTGAAGTCTGACCACTGCAAGGACAACAACTGACCATTGTAATTCATCCAAATTCAAATTTCAAAATGAACAATGTTCCTGACAGATAAAACAAAACAAATTGTTCATGGAGTAAATAAGCAGAGAGTGTGTGTCGGACATCTGTGGCGAATTCATTTATATCTAAATGACCCGAAGTGCATCAGATAGGAATGTTGACAGCAGCTGCAGAGTAACTGACCAGTTGACCATTTACATGTAGTACATGACCTTAAAACTCTAGACATTTCAGATGTTTATATGGTGATGGTCAGGTACATTTACTGAAACTCGGATCGCTGCGTATTCTGACTGCTTGAAATAATCCCCATATAAAGTAGAAAAAAAAAACACATCAGAATACATGTACCTCACAACTTAGAAGCTCATAATCTCTGATATGATAACACCAATTTCAAAATCTATATTCTTAAGACGATTTATACTTGTAAAAATGGCCATCTTTGTGAAAAGGGCACCTGCCTGTAAAGTCCATTCATAGATAACCTTTGTTAACTTTGGATAATGAAAACACCTCTCTATAAAGACCAGCTGTCAATTACGGCTAATTTTTACTTTTATAGACAGGCTTGACTGTATTTATATTGGCTAACCCACAGATTAAAAAAGCTCATAGATCAGGTGGATACAGTCCAGACTAAGTCACACATCTTAAGCTCACATATATCATATATATTCAGAACATAGCACACCAGTTCAGCTCACATATCAGCCATGTTTAGTTCTGATTAATCACACATCAGTATGTGCAAATTTATTGAAAACTGAAATTATGAATAAAGTCTAGGACTGTTTTACCCTTTGACCCTGAATTGGGAATTGAATCGGGGGGGGGGGGTGCCTCCTGTGCAATGCAAATGCTCCAATGCTAACGTGCTGCAAGTGCCTGTAGTAAGTTGTAGAATGAACTTGCTAAGTACATATATCTAGAGAGATATCATCTGAATATAAAGATACAATAGTATTAAGTTGTAAGATTGAATGCATTTGATATGATTATTCACATGCATGTGTACTTATATAGATACAAGTAATAGGATGAAACTCCGGGAAATTCATACAATTTTGACAACAGTTGGTATGGATTTTAAAAATAATTACTGCAAATTGATAAATCAATTTCCTAATCAGATTTCCTTGATAGGACAACCATCAACAGCCTCTTGTTTGATTGCATTGAAGTTGATAAAAAACAAGGTCTGTCTGATCTCCGCAACTCAAAAGAAATTTGTTTAACGAAACTGGTACAGAATATTTCCAAAATTGAAGGAAAATAATGTTCCTTTCATGTTATTCAGTATCCCACCAACAAGTTATGCAAAAGGACAGCTTGCAAGAAAATGTTTCAGTCCTGTCTCTTAATTACAATGGCCATAAAAGATAAAACGTTGCAGACATAGAGGATACACTCCCTCGCCCTCCACCAGTTTAAAATGTGAAATAATGGTTAAGTGATTAATATACATGTACATGTAGCTATAACATTACTGACGAAAAGTAAATCAAGAAAAATCTATTCATAAAATCAGGGTTTAATGATATATCAACTTATGCACCAGGGGTACATTGCAGTAATATAGGCTAGTCTACTTATACATCAAGGGTACATAATATAGGCCAGTCTACTTATGCACCAGGGGTACATTGCAGTAATATAGGCTACTCTACTTATACATCAGGGGTGTATAATATAGGCCAGTCAACTTAAGCACAAGGAGTACATAACAGTAATATAGGCCAGTCTACTTATACATCAGGGATACATGATAAAGGTCAGTCTACTTATGCACCAGGGGTACATAATATAGGTCAGTCTACTTATACATCAGGGCTACAAAATATAGGTCAGTCTACTTATACATCAGGGCTACAAAATATAGGTCAGTCTACTTATACATCTGGGCTACATAATAAAGGTCAGTCTACTTATACATCTGGGATACATGATAAAGGTCAGTCTACTTATACATCTGGGATACATGATAAAGGTCAATCTGCTTATACATCAGGGGTACATAATATAGGTCAGTGTATTTATACATGTACATTTGGGATACATGATATAGGACTGTCTACTTATACATCAATCAGAGGTTTATAATATACATGTAGACCTTTCTGCTTACACATCATGGGTATATAATAATATAGGTCAAACTGCTATATACACTGCAATATCTGGGTCAAGACATGCAGGAAAGTGGGTCACTGTCTTAGAGTGTATGGTATGTGTTATATATTACTTAAATATGTAAAGTAGGTGTTTTAAAAGTATAGGTAGAAAACTTCAAAGATGAATTGATGAACGGGTACGAACAAAGATGATCAATTCTGGTGTTTTAAAGGATTATGTAGATTTGTAAACATATAGGCAAAATGTGCAGAGAGCTGATCTGGTTCTAATAAATATTGATGAATCAATACAATCATGTCCCTTAATCACAGCCATAAGCAGATGGAGGAAGACAAAACCTTTACCCCCACCATCCTATTTTCACAACTGAAAACAAAATAGGTGGTGCAAGTACACTGGAACCTGTCTTGAGAGATCATCCTCCTACCACTGAAATGTGGTCTTTGAAAGACAAGCAGTCTCTCTCAAAAGAGGTTTTATTTAAAGGATTACTTAACCAGATGTTTTCCAGAATGTGGTCTCAGATGACAGGTGGTCTTTCATGAGAGTGGTTATTTAAAACAGGTGGTCTTTCATGAGAGTGGTCTTTTAAGACAGGTGGTCTGTCATGAGAGTGGTCTTTTAAGAAAGGTGGTCTTTCATGAGAGTGGTTTTTTTAAGACAGGTGGTCTTTCATGAGAGTGGTCTTTTAAGACAGGTGGTCTGTCATGAGAGTAGTCTTTTAAGACAGGTGGTCTTTCATGAGAGTAGTCTTTTAAGACAGGTGGTCTTTCATGAGAGTGGTTATTTAAGACAGGCGGTCTGTCATGAGAGTGGTCTTTTAAGACAGGTGGTATGTCATGAGAGTGGTCTTTTAAGACAGGTGGTCTGTCATGAGAGTGGTCTTTTAAGACTGGTGGTCTTTCATGAGAGTGGTCTTTTAAGACACATGGTCTGTCATGAGAGTGGTCTTTTAAGACAGGTGGTCTGTCATGAGAGTGGTCTTTTAAGACTGGTGGTCTTTCATGAGAGTGGTCTTTTAAGACACACGGTCTGTCATGTGAGTGGTCTTTTAAGAAAGGTGGTCTTTCATGAGAGTGGTCTTTTAAGACACATGGTTTGTCATGAGAGTGGTCTTTTAAGACAGGCGGTCTGTCATGAGAGTGGTCTTTTAAGACAGGTGGCATGTCATGAGAGTGGTCTTTTAAGACACATGGTCTGTCATGAGAGTGGTCTTTTAAGACAGGTGGTCTTTCATGAGAGTGGTCTTTTAAGACAGGTGGTCTGTCATGAGAGTGGTCTTTTAAGACAGGTGGTCTGTCATGAGAGTGGTCTTTTAAGACAGGTTGATAAATGTGTTGAACAAAATATGTACATAAAACTGTGGAATTAAAAGTAAATGTGTGAACATTTATCTACTGGTGTATAGATATACAAGTACACATGTGACTGTACAAAGAAATGCATAAAATGACAATCACAAGTGTTCAAGTATTACTGTAGAACATGACGGCTATTTATATGTCAGAGTGTTCTCTATATAACTTTCAGTTTGCTTGTTTATCTGTTATTTACTGTTGTTTTACGCCACAGTCAATGAGTTCTGACTTACACAATTTACAACAGAGGAAGAGAAAAGCAAGATACAATGTACCATAATCATGGAAAGAACAGTGAATGAAATTGATCTACAGTAACATGGCATACACACAACAAATCATTTTATGAACTAACACCTACTTAATCCAGATTTCAATAATAACAGGTTTTTCAGGATTTTTTTTTTTTTTGTTTTGTTTTTTTGCATTTGCTTCTGTAGCTATTCATATCATTTCTCAACATAGCCTCTCGCCTTGTTTAAAATTCCTAAGCCTACACAGCCTCAACCTTGTTTTAACATTTCTAAATCTACACAGCATCTCTTCCTTTTTTTAAATTCCTGAGCCTACTCAGCCTCACCCTTGTTTTAACATTTCTCAATTTATACAGCATCTCCCATTGGTTTAACATTTCTCAATCTACACAGTCTCAAAATCAAGTATATATACACAAAATAAATGTTGGGGGAAAGGAATGTTGGAGCCATATGCTCTGGTTCCGTAACAATGCCTGACCCCTGCCTGAGCCGGGCCAGAACTTGGGTGGGATGCGACAACAGATGGCATTTTACACCTGCCCGCAACACATAAACACTACAATTACAATGCTAGTTAAAGGTGGGCGAAAGTTAATTAATCACTCATACCCTCGACAATAAAGAATTGAGACTGGCGCGTGGAAAGGCATTCTTTTGATCTCCTACCCTCTCATTATAGTAACAAAATATTTGGTTTTGAAGAGGTGCATTCTAACAATGAAAAGACACATCAATTCTAAACTTTGAGAATATCACACTAATGCCCTTACTGGGATAAATTTGCATCTTAAATGCTGCCTACACTTGAACTTGTCTAAGCAGCAAGAAGTCGTTCGGTACTTTTTTCAACATTATACTGCCTGCGCGCTAAAAAAAAAAAAAAAAAAAAATAGAAACCACAGAACACCTCACCTTCAAGGTACCGAAGTACCATGGGTGACACCACAAAATAAGATAATGATAACACAAAAATTATGCTGAGCTTTTTATCAAAATACAGATCTTAGTACACGATGTACCGGTACCAGGTATTTAAAATCGTATACATGTCAAAAAAACAAGCTTATTATCAAATTTATGAATGAATCCAAATTTCTGACAGTTAATTCGTTAATACACTTGTTCATGAAAGACTTCAAGAACTGAAGCATGTTATACGAATTAGTCTTGACAGAGTTATGTCAAAAAACACCTACACTGACATATAATTCCCTCAAAAACAAATTAAATGTCCGTAAGAAAAAACACATTCCTGCACATGCTTAATATATTGTATTGAATAGAGCCGAGGAAAAATAACATGTATTCGCTTACTTGAATCCATTCCTTTAATTATTCTTTTATTAATTTAATTGTATTCAAATTATTGTTTGTGATTTTGATTAGAGAAACTGAAAACAGGCTGCGTGAAACGGCACAATTTATCACTGTGTCATCTGGCAGATAAATAAGAGCATGTTTTGTGTCTTGTTGCATCTGATCGATAGAAATCAACTTTGTACATGCCTTCCACCACAGACTATTAACCTGCGATATGTCTGGTGGAAGTTGACAAGATAATTATATAGCTGTCACAGAAAGGAAACATATCTATTTTAAGTACATCTGCCTCTTCTACATGTACAACCCACCCCTCCCCCGGCTACAAGCTTATGGTATAACGGCTATACAAAGTCTGGCCAATCATAAACCAATAACATTCAAATATGCGGTGAAATGGTTTTGATTCTGGGTCCAGAGGCAAGAATTAATTCTGAACTTAGCTCAGCATTTTAATGTTCAATGAAACATTTATTCACCTTATTTCACATTTTTAAACTTATATGTTTAGAGAAGCATTAGTTGTATTTTTTTTTTCAAATATCTGTTTTCCCTTTTTAACTTCTTAGACTGATACACAATAACAAAAAAGAGATATACACAGGCATAAAAATTCTAAAATTCCTATACATTTTGTGAAAATTGTTTGAGAAACCCAGATTTGGCACTTTTTCAATTGCAAGTAATTAACTAAACCTTACTATTAGTTTATGAATACCAAACTGGACCTGACCTTATTTTCATAAAATATATAGGAATATAAGATTTTTTTATGCCTGTGTTTAACTCTTATTTGTTATTGTACATCCAGCTCTCATTTGTTATTGTACATCCAGCTCTCATTTGTTATTGTACATCCAGCTCTCATTTGTTATTGTACATCCAGCTCTCATTTGTTATTGTACATCCAGCTCTCATTTGTTATTGTACATCAAGTGCAAGTAGTTAAAGTAGAGACAAAAATCAAAATAATCTTTTTGGTAAACACAGCTAATGCCCCTTTAAGTATACTATAAAAAAAAAATGCAATGTTAAAGAAAATGACATCAAGGCTCACTTGCATAAAACTTCAGAAATCCAAGAATATTCTAAATCTGGCCTGCTCAGCAAACCAGACATCAGGATTACCAGAAGTTTTTGCTTGTGACCCTCAGGTTATTTTTACACAAAATTTCCCATTTTGACTTAGGGTCCAAGATTTGTGATATTAGGCCTGACCAACATCAAATGTACAATTTATGATATGTTATTTTGTTAATAAGTGCATCTTTATTCACAAGTAAAAATTTTCTGCTTTTTTTAGAACTTGAATTTTGTACATGTATTTGTAATTTACAGGTTCCGTTTGTAAGCCAAGCCTTAAATACTGAGTACCAAGAACAAGACCTATACCATATAACTATCTGATTACTGTTTAATTTATCTAACTCCCTCTTAAATATTAAATCTTAAACTTAGGCCTCTTTTCTTTTCTTACATTTCAATAAACAACATTCAAGCTTAAAGTACGGGTTTCTGATTTTCCCATTTATCTGTCCACTATGCCAGATGTGTACTATGACCATTTTTGTAAAGGGTCGGTACCATCCCATAATTCTACTTTCTAAATAAATGAATATACCGGAACATTAGATAATAGGATGAACAAGGGGTATTGTTTACCAACAGTGCCCATAGTATGATCGCATTTAGAGGATTTACATCTCTCTCTGATCTTTATATTTGTCCCATTATTAAAGTTTGTAAATACAAAATATAAATAGGTATAGGTCTGTGAACGATACAAAATCTGTACGCAGTTGTTGTCACGACAAACTTTTCCTCCGATAATGATGGTGTTGTTTCTTAATCACAATGGTATTGACACTAACCATCATAATAATACCCTACCCCGAAAAGTTTTCATTTGCTAAATTGTTTAAACCACATTTGATATCACACTAAACAATTTATCAGTTATCAGTCACATGGAGGCGGTCAGTTTTTGTGGTGGACGAGAGACCACTATTGCACCCAGTAAGAGACCACTGACCTTTCGCAAGAAAACTGGCAAAGTTTCTCACAAAATCAGCTTAGGTCCCATCAGGGCTTGAATCTGCACTGACTATATGCAGGAGTGACTTACTTTTTTTAAAGTACAGTAAAACCTGCTTTAGTGACCACCTGTGTATAAAGACCACCTGGTCACAAAGAGCATTTTTTGCTGTCCCCAAATGCACCATTTGTGTACAAATCAACCTCTACATAGAGACCACCTCCCTATAAAGACTGGCTTTCTTGTGTGTCCCTAAGGAGGTCGTTATATACAGGTTTCACTGTATCTCTAACTTTTTGGTCACATAGGTCCCTCCCACCTTCAAAGATAAATAGACTCAATCCATTTTGACTAACCTAGTGGTAGACATTGGCTTAAAGATTCAGAATTTCTTTTTTCACCAACACGATCGGTAAAACTTGACATAATACCTCTTTTGAGAGACCATATGACTAACTGAAAGACCGCATTTCAGTGGCACTATTTGTACACTAATTATGTCAATAGGATGAATCCATTTTGAAATACGGTTAATATCTTAACAACTCTTGATCTTCAAGTTACATGGACCTAACGTTCAAATTACCAAATTTGGTAGTCTCAAATGAATTTATTGTTAGACACTTTGGAGTTGGTCAGTACAGTGGAACCTGGCTTGACAGACCACTCTATTAAAAGACCACTCGTCTTCTGAGACCACTCTCATAACAGATCACCTCTCTTCTGAGACCACTCTCACGAAAGACCGCCTGTCTTCTGAGACCACTCTCATAAAATACCACCTGTCTTCTGAGATCACTTTTATAAAAGATCACCTGTCTTCTGAGACCACTCTCATGAAAGATCGCCTGTCTTCTGAGACCACTCTCATAAAAGACCATTCTCATAAAAGACTGCCTCTCTTTTGAGACCATTATCATAAAAGACTGCCTGTCTTCTGAGACCACTCTCATAAAAGACCGCCTGTCTTCTGAGACCACTCTCATAAAAGACCATTCTCATAAAAGACTGCCTCTCTTTTGAGACCACTCTCATAAAAGACTGCCTCTCTTTTGAGACCACTCTCATAAAAGACCACCTGTCTTCTGAGACCACTCTCATAAAAGACCACCTGTCTTCTGAGACCACTCTCATAAAAGACCACCTGTCTTCTGAGATCACTTTTATAAAAGATCACCTGTCTTCTGAGACCACTCTCATGAAATACCGCCTGTCTTCTGAGACCACTCGTGAAAGACAACCTATCTTCTGAGACCACTTTTTGAAAACCACTTGGTTAAATTGATCCATTAAATAAAACATCTTGCGGTAGACAAGATTTTTCTTGAGAGATCACATTTCAGTCACAGATGGGGTGATTTCTGAAGGCAGGTTCAACTGTACATGAATATTAAGTTTAATATATAGTAGAAACTCTCTTAAAACACTACAAATACTCGGGCAAGCTACATGTACAATACAATGAAATCAGGTAGAAATTGCATCTAAAGAAGTAAGGCTTCATGAGAAACATTGTCCTGCTGTGCAGAACTCTGGGAAATACAAAAGGTTCAAGGGGTGTGAATATTTTGATATATCAGTAAAAATAATCCATTGATAAAAATCAATTCATTAATCTATGATACACCCAACAATTAGGGTGATCTCTGATAGGAAAAGGTCCAAATTTCAGATTCAAAAGAGTTAATTGGTGATTTCACCTTGATCAATGATTGATTTGACAGATACGGAGGAAAATGCAATAGTTGATTAATTTTTGACACAGACTTATAAATTATAAGTTTCCAATTTTCTGATGAAACTGATAAGTTTTTTTAGGAATAAAAGCATGCTGTAAAAACAGAAATGAATTTAAATGTTTTCAATAGTTACAATTAAAGTTTTTTTTTCTATTGTTGATGTAAAACCGTTTTAACAACCATTGTACAGAGATAAAAATACCTCCCACCTCATGACAACAACAATAAAAGAATGTGACAAATAATTTGTACATTTGTTAGCTCTTTTTTAAAAAGTGTGACCCGTGTTTTATTAAAATGACAGCATGATCTTATAAATTTTTGACATAACTTTAAAGCATTAAGCCTTTTGCATTACAATAAAATGTAGCCATTTGACATGCAAAGGAATTTAATATAATCAGCAAATTTGCAGATATATCTTTCCACACGAAAGCAGTCTTTAATGAGAGACTCAAAGGGTCTAGCCTATCACTGACTCGAGAAAACCTTTGACCCAAGGGTCAGGAGTTTCACATCTTTTGTACAAGCCTACATACTCATTGTAACTTTGAAATTTGTTTGTTTGCTATAGTTAAAGTAATACATGACATAGGCGTCGGAACCGGGGGGGCTAGGGGGGGCTTAGCCCCCCCACTTTTTTGCAAAGATAGACATAGGTGTTGAAAATTGGGGCTTAGCCCCCAGACGTTTCTGGCGTGTGTGTGTTTTAAGTTGGTTTAGCCCTCCCACTTTCAATTTGCTTCCGACGCCAATGCATGAGGAGTCTTAAAGACTGAACCTGTAAAGGTTTGGCCCCAGGGGAGATATGTTAAGATGAAATTCACAAATGTACCATTAGAATTAAGCAAATGAGTTTTCAAAATCAGTTTATAATTAAAAATACTCCATTATTTCTATTTAAAACAATTTACAAGCCTAATATACAAAGCTCATGATTGAACAAAAGAAAACTTCAAGAGTCACTTACAGATAGACAAGTATGAGGTTAATTCGTGTGATCAATTGTCCTGTGAGTGAAAGTACGTATTTATTGTTTTCTAGATGTTTATGTGAATCGTAATTAGTCTTGTGCTTTCAAATAACGATCTTTGTGATGTAGAAATTAAGAATAACATTAGCAAAGATATGTTTATATCACTGATACACCGATGGCTTTGATACAGACACAGAGTCTAAACACTGTCTCTCTATTTCTGACAGCTTAGAATCGAAAAGTTAAGTCGTATAAGAACGTATAAGAACATATAAGAACGCTGGGGTGTCGCAAAGTACACACATATGTTCACCAATTATTTAAGATCAAAACTCTGCAGCTATAATTCAGAGTCTGAGAAGCTCTCAGATGAACTACAAACTGAATGAAGTTTTTTGAAAGTGGTTAAGACTTTTCCCATGGAGTACATTTTTTATTTGTCTCTTTGAATTTTATAATCATTTCAAAACTAACGGTAAACTTGGTTCACTAAATGACCCAGTGAGAATAACCCATCTGATACCAATGTCAATCTCAAACTGTGTCTCCATTTCTGGAGGTTTCCTAACATTTGATAGATCATTTATACAGTCAGATACGATGACAGTCTGGGATTCATGATATTACTGTACCACTGGAAACTTTCGCCGCCCCCCACCCCAACTTATTTTCACCCTCTAATGACAGAAAACATATTCATCCTATCTTAAATTCGCCCTGAAACACCATAGCTTTATGGATGGCGTTCAATTATTTAGCTTGAATATTTCGTTTTCATTTTAAAATTGCCATCTTATCTAAACACGAAAATGACAAAAATTAAACGTAGCAAAAATGACAAAAATTAAACGGAGCGAAAATGACAAAAATTACCGTAAACGGAGTGAAAATGACAAAACTTAAACGGAGTGAAAATTTCCATGTATACAGTATATTAGCTCTCCAACATTTGTTGAAAACCATAAAACGTAGTACAACCATGTTTCCTATGCCTCTGATTTTGGGGCATGAAATATAAATTTATCTGAAATGTTGAACCACAATAAAGGTCGCTTCTTTCTACTGTAAATATTTGGCTGTAAAGCAGGTTCATGTACATAAATGATATCAAATACATGAAACTTGATGATGATGATGAAGATGATGACGATGTTGATCTTTTATATAGTTAGCAGCCACATAAGTAGTGCCATTGTGACTGACCAGTGACCATATCAAATTAATAAATTTGATAATGATGAATTTTAAACAAAATGATAAATTTGCATCCATGCAAACAATTGGCCAAAATTTAAAAGCCCAATCTGCTTAAAATGACCATACAGTAAATCAATCTGTTTTTTTTTTACTCTAAGAACTAAAACCTTTGACAAAACAACTACCATACATTAGAAGATTTCATTATAGTTTATACCTCTAGGAATCTTGGAGCAATGAAGCTCAACTGCCTCATCCACACTGAGGCAGAAGAACATGAGCATGTTAGGAATTTCATGTACTTATAGTGTCAAACTTGACAGAAATCTCACTTTTGTCCGGTTCTTCGTGATAAACAAAGTAAAACATATCAGTATCATTTATATAATCATGACCATGTTCTAAATTAAACAAAGACAACTATCAAATTTTATCGGGAACTCAGCGTGTGACGGCACTTATTATTTGCAGTTTGTTCATAGGAAGCTTGGCAATATGGAATGTGTACTTACTTGTCAAAACGCACAGCAAAAACAGGTACTCTGTGTATGATATCAAACCTGAAATATACATAAATACGTAAATAAAATATCAGTCCATTATGTAAATACATTAAAAGTTCATAAAAATATATAAATTATGTATTAACAGTCCATATATGTATGTATATATATATATATATATATATATATATATATATATATATATATATCTATATATACATATATATATATCTATATCTATATATATATATATACACACACACACAGACACACACACACACAATGAAACTTATACAAAGACCAACTTAGGGACACAACAAAACCAAAACCAGTCTTTACAGGGAGGAGGTCTTTATATAGAGGTTGATTTGTACACAATTGGTACTACTGGGGATAGCAAAAAACAGTCTTTATGACTACGTGGTGGTCACTAAAGCGGGTTTTACTGTATATATATATATATATATATATATATATATATATATAAATATGTGAATTTGACCTTTGAAATACCTAAACCCTTACTCTGTGGTCATGAAATCTGGAAAAGTGATTTATACAACATAAGTCTCTGCCTTGCTTATATAACCTTGACCCTGAATTATTGAAAAGACCTTAATTTTAGCTCTAACCGAAATTTAGGCCTGATCTGTAATACAGAGGTATTAAGCCTGATCTGAATTCAAGCAGTCTTACCTTTGACCTGTATCAAAGAGGTTTTAGCTTTGATCTATATTAAAGAGGTTTTAGCTTTGATCTATATTTAAGAGGTTTTAGCTTTGACCTGTATTTAAGAGGTTTTAGCTTTGACCTGTATTAAAGAGGTTTTAGCTTTGACCTGTATCAGAGGTTTCAGCTTTGACCTGTATTGAAGAAGTTTTAGCTTTGACCTGTATCTAAGAGGTTTTAGCTTTGATCTACATTGAAGAGGTTTTAGCTTTGACTTGTATTGAAGAGGTTTTAGCTTTGACCTGTATTGAGGTTTTAGTTTTGACCTGTATTTAAGAGGTTTTAGCTTTAAGCTGTATTAAAGAAGTTTTAGCTTTGACCTGTATTGAAGAGATTTCAGCTTTGACCTGTATTAGAGAGGTTTTAGCTTTGACCTGTATTAGAGAGGTTTTAGCTTTGACCTGTATTAGAGAGGTTTTAGCTTTGACATGTGTTGAAAAGGTTTCAGCTTTAACTTGTATTGAAGATGTTTTAGCTTTGACCTGTATTGAAGAGGTTTCAGCTTTGACCTGTATTGGAGAGGTTTTAGCTTTGACATGTATTGAAGGGGTTTCAGCTTTAACCTTTATTGAAGAGGTTTTAGCTTTAACCTTTATTGAAGAGGTTTAATAGCTTTGGTCTGTATTGAAGAGGTTTTAGCTTTGGTCTGTATTGAAGAGGGCATAGGTCCTAGAAAGATAGATTTACCATTATTTGGTATCATTCTTTAATGAACAGAAAATGTTTGTTTGAAAAATTGTGTGGAGAATGACAATATTGACAAAATGTGGCGTTATTGCGAGAATAGCGATGAAATGAGTGGCGATTATTTGAGAATTGACTGCACATAATTGTGATTTAGATCAAAATTTTCTCTTTGATTCTTTACTCCCCACCTTACCCTCCCGATTTGATATATTGTACAGAAATAGGACAAAACCAACCTTTCTTTTATACTCGGAGTCTAATTGTGAGGACATTTTAGGTTTTTAAGTCTTCTTGAAATGTCTTACTTTCAATACTGATTTGTAAACCACCATCTGGTATGTCCAACTGTCCACTTATCCACTACAGTTAAAAATCCAACAAGAATGTAAATGAACATATTTGTGGACAATTTGGACAAGTGTTAAGGAGCTATCCCAAATGGCATCAACAAACACAACAGCTATTAAACTACTAGAAAAATGGATTATCGTCAGGTCAATTCATTGTGAATCCTGAACTCTTTGACGAATAAAAGATCAAAAGAATTTTGTCATTTTCACCTGAAAATAAATCATCATTTAACATGAGGAGATGTGTATTTGAACCATAAGTGAGATCTACCAATAAAACGCTCAATGGCGATATTAATTTATTGCTACTTGATACAAAATTACAACCATGATTTCAGGGTCCACGCTCAGTCATTCCAATTTTATAAAAGGAAAGATGTCGGTAAGAAAATGAAGCCCTTTTTTCATAGAAAATTAGCAAAATTTCCTCACTGGACAATTGGCCATCTGAAACAAAATTAGCTATGGTATCAATTTTCATTAAATTCCATCTCCTTCAGTTACTTGGCAGAAAGGTAATACTAAACAAAAATCCAGTGATGAAGTGAAAAGTTGGCTGTGGCTTTGAAATAAAGACTCCACGAGGCTCATTTTAGATTTAATGACACGAACAATGACCGCAAAGCTTAACAGGGTTGGGACAACTGAAAATTAGAGCTTAACGGGTTAGAAATAACTTGAGATAGAAACCAACAGATCCCGACTGATGGAGCAACAAAGTGCAAGCTAAAAATGTAATTGATTTAATCTGACATGAAGGAGAGTGAAAATTCTCCGCTGTCACTTGACAACAATGTACACTTCAAATTTAATGCTAGCTCTGTATCTTCATTTTGTCACACAATCTGATTAACAGGTTTCAACATCGGAAAATCTAACAAAGGAGTGAGAGTGTTTAACCTGCAACTTAGCATATCTTCACCTCTGTGACTTCTGATTTCATTTTCAATAGCAAAATCATACCAGAGGGCAGCAGGCCGTCATTAGGAGTAAAGCTACTCAGTGACAGATAATGTTCCACACTAATCAAACACATCCAGCACCCCAACCCCATCATCTATGCGGAGGTTCAATGTCTTTATTCCATTTTTCAACAACCTACCGCAATGTAGCTTTCATACTTTTAATACCAATCATTTTTTATTTTGTGAATGTGTGGTTTATATGAGATCTAAATTAATTGGGATGTTTCTGTGGTGGCTTGAAAGGAAATCTGACTCCAGCGTTTGGAGGGATGGTGGTCCGGATGATTCTTGTCGGAAGTACAAGTCATCATGTTGTACATGTTCATCATAAAAATCATAAAAACACAAGACCGGAGGGAAAAAATGTAACATCGTAAGAAAGAATACTGAACCCAAGTTCTATAATAAATCTAATTAAAATAGAATAAAAGTAATAGTTCAATTGTAAAATCAAAGGTTTGGTATTTCCTGCTTAACTTGGGAGAATTAAGGTGCTAAACACTCACTGTAGATAAAACAACATACATTATAATCTCTACTAATTAGCATCAAGAAGCACCTGTTGTGGTTTACAGGAGGCAGGAAGGACGGATAAATATGGAAAAAATCTCAAATCCTTTTTACATACTGATTTATTGATTTTGCTGGTTTTTTTAAGCTTTTGGAGATACTTTTGCTAAGTTGTTTGGTTTTATCTTTTTGGTCAATACAGTGAGTAAACACAAATTAGAATTATTTAGTCATGATCTCTTATATTGGAATGTCGTATATGTGTAAGATATAAATCTATTGAACTTTATTTATAACGAAAAACACAAAAGGCACAGAAATGAGTAACAGAATTTTCTTATGGACGTTCCTGTAATTATGTCACAAATATTCTTTTAATAAATATATTTTGAATATTGAAAATAGAGTCACCATCAAAGAATTGTAAATAAACTTAGTTGTTTCACACACTCAAAATGAAACACTCTCTCTCTCGCTCTCTATCTCTCTCTCTCTCAGGGTGCAATATATTTACAAATATACAACATTCTTCTATTATAAGAAAGACTGAAATTAAATACAATTTGATATTCTAAAATGCAATTTAAAAGTCAAGTGATGAAACAGAATAACCAAATTTTTAAACTTTTTTTTCCTTCCATGTACATGTATATTTGACAAAAAGATATGAAAGGAATTAACCCCAGATATCTTTAGGAAACTTTAGACGGAATATAAAACTCAAAACTATATATTTAATGGGCTTACGAAAAATTTTTCAGAAATGTGTTTCTTGTTTTATTTTCCCCAAATAAGAGAAAAACCAGTTTGACAACATGGAAGTTAAGAGCTGCCAGAAACAATTGTTCGGGATAACATTTAGACACATGAATGTACTGACGGACAATGACCATTACATTACATATTCCTTTATAGACGGGCATCTAAAAATAATTTCAAAGACACTTCATCACTTGTAACAGGTATCAAGTTCACAATTTGTTTTTGAAAGCATTCAGTGATTGTTTTTTGAGGGAGGGATTTCTAATTTTCAATTTGCTGGAGGTTGTTCTAATAATTTAAACATGAAGCTGGATTCTTAACTATGTGAAACATGACACCATTCACCAACACATCACTCTTTCTAAAGATCATGTGGTCTGGATGCTTTTATGAACATCCACTACACGAGACGAGCAGCTTGTTACTGTCCTCAAAATTGCGAGCCTTAGAAACCATCAAGTTTCAAATAAGAAAAAAAATGGCAACTAAGTATAGGGTATGCGCTAGACAAAGTGCATCTTAAATTTCCATTCTACTCTCAACAGATGCCTAAGAGAGATGCCACGCGTCGCTTTTGTAATCCAAATTCCTTCTCTTATTGTGACGCGCAACAAAAGAACCTGGACACACGCTTCAACTACCCACCTTGCACTTAAGATGTCTACTTAAGGTATTCAACTGCATCTGGGCCCTGAGTGCTTCTAAACCAAAATTAAAAAGATAAAATTTTGATATTCCCAATAATAACATGGCAGGAAAACCTTTCAATAAAAATATATATATATATATATATATTCCAAAGTTAGATTATGGTTTACCCAAGGAAGAGACCAATGGCCTTCTGCATGTAGACTTGTTAACTTTCTCCAAAAATATCAGCTTAGATTTCAATGGGGCTTGAACTTGCCCTGACAAGAGGTGATGCATGAAGATCTAACCACTTACAGTTAGGTATGATATTCTGTCTTATTAAATATGAAAATAAAACTACCAGGTACTTGTTTATGGATTGACATTATACACATGAAGATTGATGATGATGATGATGATTATGATGATGAATACATGCAAACATACACATACAGGCACAGAAGCCAAGAAACAGACACAGAAATACAAAAAAATACACAAACACACTGTACAACACACATACACATTCAAAAACATAAATTCACTTTATGACCTGCTGTACGTCACAGTTCAGGATTATAAACCTCAAGAGTACATATATATATAGCGAGGTACCACCTCACTAATCAGACCACTTTGAGGCAGTCAATAAAGTGGTCTTAGTAGCGAGGTTCCACTGTACCACCTCACTAATCAGACCACTTTAAGTCAGTCAGTTAGGTGGTCTTAGTAGCGAGGTTCTACTGTACCACCTCACTAATCAGACCACTTTAAGTCAGTCAGTTAGGTGGTCTTAGTAGCGAGGTTCCACTGTACCACCTCACTAATCAGACCACTTTAAGTCAGTCAGTTAGGTGGTCTTAGTAGCGAGGTTCCACTGTACCACCTCACTAATCAGACCACTTTAAGTCAGTCAGTTAGGTGGTCTTAGTAGCGAGGTTCCACTGTACCACTTCACTAATCAGACCACTTTAAGTCAGTTAGGTGGTCTTTATTTTGCGAGGTTCCACTGTATATATATATATATATATCAGTTAGGGGGCCTCCGTGGCAGAGTGGTTAGAGCATTGTGCTTTAAATCACAAGGCCTCTCACCTATGGTTCGAATCACGCTACGGTCGTTTCGAATTATGTGTAAAAGTTTGCCAGTTTACTTGCAGAAGGTCGGTGGTCTTTACCCAGATAACTGGGGTTTCTCCCCCACCAATAAAAACTGGACGCCATCATATGACTGAAAGATTGTTAAGTATGGCGTAAAACAAAAAATCAAATCAAATCAAAATCAGGTAGGCCGTCTTAGTAGCGAGGTTCCGGTGTACCACCTCACTAATCAGACCACTTTAAGTCAGTCAGTTAGGTGGTCTTAGTAGCGAGGTTCCACTGTACCACCTCACTAATCAGACCACTTTAAGAGTCAGTTAGTTGGTCTTTAATTTGCGAGGTTCCACTGTATGTATATAAATATATATATCAATTAGGTGGTCTTATTAGTGAGGTTCCACTGTACAACCTCACTAATCAGAGCACTTTGAGAGTCAGTTAGGTGGTCTTTATTTTGCGAGGTTCCACTGTATTTATACATGTATATATATATATACACACATACAAACAGTAGCCTACACATCAGGACTCAAGTCACTGCATTGCTGTATTTGCAGTATACCAATTAATCATGACCTTAGTTCTTGAACTCCATAGCTCAACTAACTAACTCACCTTCTTTACATGTAATCTGCTAATGATACAGTAATTCACAAAATGATATATATAGACATAACTGCTCTTTTAATAGTTTTTGTCTGTCCTCTATGTTGGTTTTTTCCCTATATATATATATATAGACATAACTGCTCTTTTAATAGTTTTTTTCTGTCCTCTATGTTGGTTTTTTCCCCTATGACATGAAAGTTTTCTGTAAATCCAATGATTTAATTGCAACAAGAAGAAAGATGTGTTACATATGCATGTGTATGCACAAAATGCAATTAAGACCCTTTCATGTAAACAGCTAACCTAATGTTTGGTGTTTCCTGCAAATGCTGTTTGATATGATTAAAGTTTTAAAATCAAATCACACAGTTTATTGGAAACTTTATAATTTGTCAACTTAAATAAAAACAAAAAAAGGTGTCATAAAATGGTCTGTTTAGGCAGACCAACCTGCCTAAAAACATAAATCTATCTGCCCTTTGAAACAGCAAAGACCTGAGAGAAACTGTTTTATTTCATTGAATCAACACTGATGTATCAATGGGCTACGACCAGGGTCCTCTCAAATCCTGACGTACATCTTATAACTACATGTATATAAGGCCGATATTATTCCCCTTTCTAGCAGGAGTCTGCTATCCAATGACATTAAGATGTCCAATCAAAATTCTGATCCTATATAGATCTAATTACATTTCTACATGTATATAAAGATGGCACTGTTCCTCTTTCTGGTAGGAGTCTGATATCTGATGACATTATGATGTCAAAATTCTGATCCTATATAATTACATTTCTACATGTATGTAAAGATGACATTGTTCCTCTTTCTCAGGTAGGAGTCTGATATCTGATGACATTACGATGTCAAAATTCCGATCCTATATAATTACATTTCTACATGTATGTAAAGATGACATTGTTCCTCTTTCTCAGGTAGGAGTCTGATATCTAATGACATTACGATGTCAAAATTCTGATCCTATATAGATCTAATTACATTTCTACATGTATATAAAGATGACACTGAGTCTGATATCCAATGACATTACGATGTCAAAATTCTGATCCTATATAATTACATTTCTACATGTATGTAAAGATGACATTGTTCCTCTTTCTGGTAGGAGTCTGATATCTAATGACATTACGATGTCAAAATTCTGATCCTATATAGATCTAATTACATTTCTACATGTACATAAAGATGACACTGAGTCTGATATCCAATGACATTACGATGTCAAAATTCTGATCCTATATAATTACATTTCTACATGTATGTAAAGATGACATTGTTCCTCTTTCTGGTAGGAATCTGATGTCCACGGACATAAATCTAATGTCACTTTGACTTAGGCTGACATTTAAGTACTATATGACATTTATGTACCAACCTATATGTAAATTATCATTACAATTAATTGGCTGTACATAAGGAACTTAATATTGGTGGTTCATCTTTATAAATAGGCTGAACAAATGAGGCTCAGGCTGTGTTTCTGTTATGTTTAGTAAGGCTGCTCAGAGGGTTGTAAGTTATAACTCTCCTTTGCTCCTGCCTGCAAACAGACAGGCAGGCACGTATGCACACACAGAGAAACACAGGCATGCACATGTGCACACACACACACACACACACACACACACACACACACACACACACACACACACACACACACACACACACACACACACACACACACACACACACACACACACACACATATGCCAGTATAAAAGTCACAATCTATATGTAATACAAAACTTATTGATCATATTGGCTAATTGGTTATGTCCCAGGTACAATTGCAGTATAACGTAAACATATGATGTCAACCGTTCTTGAGTGTTAACAAAACAAAGTACTATCAAGTTGTGATGAACTCTACTTAAACCTGTAGAAAAAATAAAAAGTTCTGGAACAGGTGTCACATACTCAGCAAATTATTACTTTGAAATCTGATTTATATACAGGTAACTATAGAAAAATAATGCATGTACATTTCAAGTGCTGTTACATTTAACATACATGTATATCAAGTTCTCCAGTGCTGGAATTATAATGACCAGTGTCAACAAATAGATGTCAACTTTATTATCATAGATTAAATACCAAAAATACATGTTCACATGCGATAAAAAAAATCTTTCATTTTTTATAAAATATTTACAGAACTCATTAGGAACAATGAAATAACGTCCTACAAAAAAGAGTTTAACTCTCAAATAATTAAATAACTATATTAAATATGCTGATCACATAATGGGATCAATTACATGTACAAACAACAGGTAAATTTCTATATTTTTTTCTTTGAATTCTTCAAATACGCAGGTATATTAGCCGCATTCCCTGAATTGCAATAATTTATACAAAAATGAAATTTAAAAATTCTCAACCATGTGAAAGGGAAGGCTATAAATAAAGAAATATAAAATAATTAGCACTGCGGCAAAACTATGTCTTTATATTGCTGTCATTTTACTCATTCACCCCTAAAGAAACATTTGGACTGGTCTATGTGATTGATATTTAGAAGAGTTTATTGTTTTTACAGGGGATGATGACTTAACCTTACAGACACATTTGTACTGGCGTAAGCCATTGATGTAAAGAAGAATCCACTACTTGCCAGGGGTAGATGAGTTAGGATAACAATATGTATGAGAAACACAATAATCGGTTGTGAAGATTTGAAAGTCCCATAACTCTGACAAATATTGCCAAATGTTGGTTGTAATCAGACTGATATGTCAACATACCAATAAAGGATTGATTTTCATTTTTTGAAAAACATGGAATATACATGCAATGGCTAATAGAAAAAAAAATCTGTAAAGTGCTGCACTTTGATTTTTTTCCATGAGTCATTGCAAGTATATTCTATGTTTTTCAAAAAATGAAAAACAATCCTTATATTTATATATATTACCATTTTCTGTGAATTTGTAGTCAGCTGGTTACGAAATTCATTCTATATTATTGAATTTTTGGGGGGAGGTTTTCATATGACGTAACAGCTGAATAGCTGTACTGTGTGTCAAGCATTGAATATAAATGCAATCAGTCTATATACTTGAAATGAAGGAAATAACAGTTGGTACGTGAATATATTTAGTTAAATTTACCGACACCAACCGATGCCAACAGTTACAACAAAAACAAAATGACACCAGATCTTTGACAAAAATTCCATATGAACATCGCTTTTATAGAGTAGTAGCATATTCACGATATACCTGTACAGTAAAATCTTGTCATGTCCAAATTAGAGGAGTTGAAGGACTGGTCTTAATTTTGTTTTAGCTATACATGTATATTTATACCACATTACTCCAGATATCTATCTTTACAGGAAATTTTGCATGTGTTAAAATAAATTTGCCCTTGAAAGTATGGAAATATACACTCTTTGTCTTGAAATTACCTTCCATGATCAAAGGTTTTACTTTTTATAAGAAAAAGACACTGTAAGTGTAATTGATGACCTCATTATGTGCTAAACACAGGACAAATAAATCATATTAAAAAGTCATGTTGAGAGGGTAATTAATTATCACTTTAATTTGATTGAAACTAGACAATAGCCTGAGAAAATTAAATAATTGTTCAGTTCAGATAGTATATGGATTTAAAATTTTAGTTTTCTTTCATTTCTGAATATCTCAATTTGTCTCATTGTTTTTTAGGCAATAACTTTAGGATATATTTATAGGTATTATATGCCCATAAAAAATATATATCTAATTATATACTTTTGGCTGACTTTGTTAAATTCTTTTAAAACTATTTTTAATGGTTTTAGTTGTTTGTCTTCTAGAGATAACCAATTTAATTTAGGAAACTTTTGATTGTTTGTCCATGATATTCTATATTAAGCAGGTTTACTTATCCTGAGAAATCTCCAGTTCTGATTCATCCCCAAATATGCCAATAATTTAGCCCAATTTCAATGTCAATATTTAACAATGAGTCAATTTCTTACTGAGGGTTTAATTCTAACAGACCTTTTTTCGTGTAAACAGATTTATCAACAAACAAATTTCTTATACATTATTGATTTATCAGAGCTTCCAGATAACAAAAAGAAAATCATTGATCAGTAATTATCTCAAAAGTCTTTTATCATGATCTTATTTAACTAATTAGCATAATCTGATAAGCACCTGTTAATTTGTAGACTTCTCAATCCAGGTAACAATAAGCTCTCACCTGTACAGGTATGTAAAAACAAACACTGGCTAAATGTAAAACAAACATTTGCCTGCTCTGAACTAAAATAACTAAACAGAGAAATAGATATAGAAAGTAGGTGTCTGAAAGAGAGAAAATTTTAACATATTGGCGTGAAATTTCACCAGAATGGTATGCCAATTTTTTGAGTCAAATGCCAATTAATGAGGTGCTAAATAGATCACATTTCTCTCTACATTGTGGCATGTCATAAGTACAAAATATCAGACACACATAAACAGTTCAAACAAGTTACAAGAATAAGAAATTTGGGAGGTAAGTCATCTCTATCTTTTTTGCAAATTAATTGTTTTCTAACTGAATTTTAAAATTAACATCTGTTATTTTTAACCTGTACACTTATGTCATCCAAATTAATAATACTTACCTACATGTACATGTATACCTGGGAAATTAACATTTTCCACAGTATTTCCATGTTTTCACCAGATGTTAGTTTAACTAATACCAAGGACGAAACCCTAATGATAAATAAGGACAATGAATGGTCTGCACACTTCTTAAGGGAGAGGGGTTTCTGTTTTGCCCTGGTGTTGGTCTGCCTTTAAGCATCATTGGACATGCATGGCTTTTATAAGCATAAGGAAAGACTGGAAGCCAATTGCTTTTATTGCTCTAAATTGAAAAAAACAAGCAGCTTACCAATTAAAAAAAAAATTAAACACTAGTTAGATCTCAAACTATATACCAATGAGACAAAAGTAAAAGGAAGCCAATGTTTACCTGAAACTTAAGAGACTATACATGTATATAAGACTGCCTTTTATTAAAATATTCATCAAGTTAATATGTACATATATCTATACATGTATGTACATAGGTGAGGACACACAGACACACACACAGACACACACATACACATACTTTTCATATTTGCATTTTCCATTTGCCTTTGCAAACATGTAATACTTTTATAACAAAACATACTTGTACATGAATGCTATTTTAATACAAATGAATGAATGAATCAATCAACCAATCAATAAAGTAAAACAAAATGATAAAAAAAAGATTCAATAAATGATCAACTTGGTGGCACTTTGTGTTTGCTCTTATCCTTGTTTAGATGTTTTTACTATAAACAATTTCAAGGATATTACTCAGTATTTTGTGATACACTAACGTTATTATATTGCTAATAGGAGTGATAATTAATTAGTCACACTCTGCTCTGCTTATGATTAAATCAATTAATGCAATTAATATGCAGTTCCTGGCAAGTGTCCCACTTTGCTGCATTGTATTACTGTACAGTATAAAATTCCTGAGGATTGCAAATCAAATGCTTACAAAGGGAAAATATGATTCCGACTAAAGAAGTTTTTTTTCTTTTCAGAGAATTAGTACAGTAACTAATTACTAATTTTGTAAAAATTCATAATATTTTCCTGGGTTACACACAACATAATCAAGACAAAATTTGTGAGATGTTTTGGACAGACCTGCCAAGTATGTATCTCATCTGAATCATAGATTTACATGTATACAATCAGATTGGCTGCTTGCAATAGCATATAGGATGCTCATGTACTGGGACAGTCAGAAATAAATATTTATCTAATGCGCTACATCCATAATCTTTTGATTGCCAAAATTCGTTTTTGTTTTAGCAGAAAAGTTTCTGGTCATAAGAATTGTAGATGAATCATACATTGTACACAATCATTGATGACACTTTACCTTCTGATGGATATAACCATGCACGCACGCACGCATGCACACACATAGTCGAACCCACTTATATTGAACCCTTTTCAGGGGTGGAAATTAAAAAAAAATCCTCAGGAGCCGAACAGGCTCCTAAGATTTAAATTCTGGGAGCCCAGGTTTAAACTTAAGGGCCCGTCATATTTACTTGAGAAATTTTTAACCAGTTTGTGACTTTAACATTTTTAAAAACTTGCTCAGCCGGGCAAGTGCTATACTGATATTGTGCTTGCTTTCCGTGAAAATTTGGTTGCCCGCAAAGAAAAAAAATATTTGAGTCAATTTTGTGTTTTATTAATTTATTGTTATTTTAATAAATATATACAATGTAAATTGTCTCTGAATGATATACATTGTATTTGCAAGTAAATTAATTGTAAATGCATTCTCTATTGTCAATATCATTTATAGCAATCAGGAATTGTGAAAGCAAATAATGAAGAAGACCGATTTGGCTCTTTATTTTACTAAATGACAGTGTCCGTAAGTTCCATGAGAAGTGATAAATGTTTATTTTTTTTTTAATTTCTAGCTGTCTATGAAATATTTATACAGAAAAGCGGACATTTGAACTTAACATGTCAAAATTTTAGCTTCATCAGACTGGGATTTTAAGGACCAAAATTGGGAAAAAAACAGATACTATTTCCAACTGTAAATGGACTGAATAACGGTCCCAAAAGTGGCAAAAAATTCCTGAAATCAATTCCCCAAACTGGCGACTTTGTACGTAAAACAATTCACCCGATCGTAAATTCAGTCACCTCGGGCGAACGGGCACCAGTTAATTTCCACCCCTGCTTTTACATTGAAATCCCGCTTTATATAAAATGATTTTTTATTCTCCGACCGAATTGATTTATTACCATTATGACCCTGTTATTTTGAAAACCTGCTTATTTAAAAGAAAAATTAATTCCCCCTCTACATGTATTTCAATATATCTGGGTTCCACTGTATATATACAGTGGAATCTCGCTATCTCGAAATTCACGGGACCGCCTTGTTTACTTCGAGATATCTGTAATTCAAGATAAGCAAAAATAATAAATTCACATATTTTCTATTCTTATTGGACAGCAAATAGACCTATTCAGGGTACTGCTTAATTCAAATTGAAATTAAGCAATTATTAATTACACCTTCATCCGCAGATGGCAAATTCGAGATGACAAGTGACAATTCTGTAATATTTCGATACTTCGGACCAGAAAAATACTTTGAGATACAAACTTCGAGATCTACGGAAAAAAAGTAGTATAAATATATAGTAAAATAATCGGAATCGGCTGTTCAACTTTGACATAACCCAAATTTCGTCTCATCCAATTTTGACAGAACGACATTCCACTGTATTTACATGTATGTAGTGAAATCTCGAAGTTCATGAAAGTGTCCCTATTAATTCACGATATCTGCAGTTTGAGATACCCGAAACAAAATTTTAACCAACATATTTTTCTATACTGACTGATATGGAATTTCGACTCATCTGATTTAGACACAACAAGATTCCACTTTATGTATATTTGTGCGTGTGCATGCAGGTGTGTGTCTGTAAACCACAGACCATAAGATTAACATAACATTAATAGAGGGTTTCGTATATAAATGCAAATAGATTTGGAGTTGAATACCTGATAGGGTCTCTCTTATAAGTTAGGGCAGTCACTTTGCAATCAAAGGCAAAGTTATATATGCACCAGCTTTTAAACTCATACATGCATCTATATATTCTCCATGATATGTACAAGTATAAGTCATGTTCATAATACTTGTCCATTGCCCCTGCATTTAGGCACATCAGCAGATATATATGAGTACTTTAAAAACTCATCAACCCCTGAAAAACAATGGACTCTTCTGTAAATCAATGGTTTAAACCAGTTCAAATTTGTCTTTAGGGGTTAATGGGTTAAAAGTTACACATTTTGACCAATGCTACCAGTGTGTAACTGCAGTTAGGACAATTTAACATTTAACTTCTATTGTACAGTAAAACTTGCTTTAACCACCGCCCTGGTGTATAAAGAAAACCTGGTCACAAAGACCATTTTTTGCCTTCCCCAATAGTACCATGTGCACGAATCAACCTCTATATAAAGACCACCTCCCTATAAAGACCAGTTTTCTTGTGTTCCTAAGGAGGTCGTTATATATGATTTTCACTGTATTTAGATATACATTGTACACTGGGTACTTACATGTTATCATGAACAGCTAAAGTTACAAATTCCATCTTGCAAAATGCTACAATTTACTGGTTACAAAATGTCCTTTTATTCAAGAAATTTAGAGCCAGCCTGGCTTAGTTAGTAGTGTGCTTGACTCTTGATCGTGAGGTCCTGAGTTTGAGTCCAGCCGACGGCAGGTCGAATTCCTGTCCTTTGGATGAGACAGTAAAAAACGAGGTCCCATTTCAGAGTACGTGTTGGTACATTAAAGAACCCTCACTGCTCAATGGCCGTAAGTGCTGAGCATAGGCCAAACTTCGAAGCCCTTCACTGTGAAAGATTCTTGAGTGGGATGTTAAACAACAACGATATGTCAATAGAATTATGTAGCATATGGTAAATTGTACTGACAATCACTATTACACATTGTGTGTGTGTGTATCAAGAACTTTTATATGTACACACAGAAACAGTCCTCCTTGCTTCAATCTGTTTGTTTCAGTCTGATGTAACTTTAAATAAAATAAAAAAATCTATTTTAAACACTTAGTAAAAATGTTTACCTCCGTCTTATTGGACAGAAATCTGACGAATCATTCAGAAGACGAAACTGGATTTACAACTGTAATATCCTCTTCGTCACTGGGTTATTTTTAGACTGTTGGCTGTAAAAATCATACTTGAGGATAACTTTACAATACAGACAGGCGGATTTTTTATCATTTTTTTTCTTCAAAAAAATGTTAATAGAAACTGATAAAATTAGCTCTATTTACTCTTAATATAGATCTGATAAACAGAAAACAATATATTTGTATGTATCAAATATTTATGAAAGCTAAAAGTCTGAGCTGCCTATTTTGTGGTTTAATTTTGGCCTTGAATGCAAGAAAAATTGGATTTCCTTTACAGCATGCATATAACCATATGGTTTGATGAAAAATGTAAAATACATAACAAGCCAGGCAAAATGTGTGGGGACACTGTACATTGTATCTGCTGTCTGAGCTATCAGGGTTGACACCCACATTGTCACTACAAATATATTAAATGACAGCGTAGGTGTCTATGTAATATTTTTCTGTAAATACTAACTTTTACCATATGTCAAATGGTAATTAGAAATTACTTTTCATTTGAAATTTAAAGTGTAATAGCAGTTATTATGAATAAAATGTATAAGTTCTGTATATTTTTATGGGTAAATTTGTAAGTGAGGCAAACAGTTTAAAAACATGAAATAACAAAAAGTGTTTGATGAAAATGAAGTCCTAAGAACTAAGTCATTCATAAAGATTTTCCAAGTCCAATTATTCTGGCAACTTTTGCAGAACGTTTAGTCTTATAATATAAGCCTTTGTTGGTTCATATGGTTTGCTTTCAACTTTCAACTGATGCTGAAGCAAGAAGTCATATCGGAAGTCTCTATTTTCTTGTAGCACTTTGAGAGACTGCGGAACGTCTCATACCTGACCTGCTTTACAATTTGAAAGAAGGGGATGACATTTAGAAAAGTGTTTCAATTGTCAATTGATTTCTAAATACATGTTAAATGAAATCTCATTATGTCAAAATGGTTCAGTCAAGATTCCAGAAATGTCAAAATTGAAAGTCCAGTCCTGATTTTTATAGATAAAATAAAAGTACCGTATATCAAATAAAAATTTCCGTTATCTCGATTCCGGATATCTCCAAGTAACAGGGGTGTTCCTGTGATTTTCGAGATAACGAGATTCTACTGTAGTAATGTTTTTCTCGGATAATATGACAGCTTGATATTACATGTAGTATAAGTTTTTAACAGATTTAAAACAAATGAGAATGTGTCTGAGGACATGAGTGCCCCTGCTCAAGCTGGCTTGTAAAACTTGAATATACTTTCTGAGAGCATTTGATATATACGAGGAAATTTTCCAAGTTATAAAGGGGCATAACTCTTGAACAAATGACTCCCTGCCCAAATTTGAGCTCAGTCTGTATCTTGTGGTTCTTAGCATTATGTAGGAATTTCATAAAATTTGAACGAGAAAAACTAAAGTAAGAGTATAGAAGCTAAAATCAACTGGATGGATAGATGAAAGGATGGATGGATGACTGGATGGATGGATTTTGTTTTTTGTTTTTGTTTATTGTTGTTTAACGTCCCACTAAAGAATTTTTCACTCATATGGAGACGTCACCAAATACCGGTGAAGGGCTTCAAATTTTGGCCTATGCTCAGCACTTACAGCCATTGAGCAGCAAGGGTTCTTTAACATGCAGACACCTACTGTGACACAGGACCTCAGTTTTTACTGTCTCATCCGAAGGACAGGAAACCCAACCTGCCACCGGCTAGACTCGAACTCACGACCTCACGATCAAGAGTTGAGCGTGCTACCAACTGAGCCAGGCCGGCTCTTGGATGGATGGAAGGACAGTCAAGAGTAACACTTAATGCCCCTTTCACCTACATTGTAGGTATGAGGGAATAAAAAATTCAGTTCAGAGTTACTTTGGGAATTATATCATCATTTCTGAAATATACATGTAAGTGTCAATTTTGTCATTGGAAATGTGGCCAAAATGGGTGGGGAAGGGAGAGACACTGGTTCTGTATAAATAAATACATACATGCGCCATTCATACTCATATTCTAAATTTGACATATTCCATTTCACCATGAAGTATCTTTTTGTTTCACAAAAATTAACAAAACTGAATCTTGATTTTATGATAAAGTAGACATGATAAGTGATGTCAAAACGAGAGGCTCTATATAACAAGATAAGCTTTAATATATTGACATGCTAATTGATTCTTTTGGAAATAGGAAGTTTTATGTCAATGTAAATGCGGCACCTACCGGTAGTTAAATAGGTTGTTATACATTTATATACATGTATAATTCATAATACTATATTGAGCTTGCAATTTAATTTGTATATTGGTAGTTTTATGGACATTTTAATGAAGGTTTTTTTAATTCATTCATTCATTTATTTATTTGTTTATTCATTTTGTCCCAATCAACCATTTTTCAATAGTATGATAGTGACATGCAGTTTTTATTGTTTATAAATGGAACATCACAGCAAGAAAATCTCATGATTTGTACATATAAGTACAACACCATGATCAACTAAGGCACCACAAATCACCCTCTTTGTAACTATGGTAGTGACATACAAGTCAAGTCTTTTTCTGTTAATTTTAGGAAAATGCCATTGGTAACACAATTGGGAATTTTAATGTGAATTTGTGTCAGATTGGGAAAATTGTTTACACACATGAAATCTAAAGGGAATGAAGTGACTCGTTCTTAAATGCATTTCCCTTTACATTAAATGGTTTATTTTTTTACATTTTGGTCATGGACTCAACACAAAATTGCATTTTTCTTTCATCAAATTTGGAAAAACCACAGTCTTTTGCATTGGGAATGGGGCTGAATTTTGGCCCAAAAGAAACTATAGAAAAAGGCCTGCATGTATAGAAAGTGATTCCGATAACTCCATATTCATCTAAGGCACCTTGCCTCACCATAACTATGGTAGAGGCACATCATGTGATTTTATTCATCTAAGGCACCTTGCCTCACCATAACTATGGCTGATGCACATCATGTGATTTTATTCATCTAAGGCACCTTGCCTCACCATAACCATAATAGAGGCACATCATGTGATTTTATTCATCTAAGGCAACTTGCCTCACCATAACCATAATAGAGGCACATCATGTGATTTTATTCATCTAAGGCACCTTGCCTCACCATAACCATAATAGAGGCACATCATGTGATTTTATTCATCTAAGGCACCTTGCCTCACCATAACCATAATAGAGGCACATCATGGGATTTTATTCATCTAAGGCACCTTGCCTCACCATAACCATGGTAGAGGCACATCATGTGATTTTATTCATCTAACGCACCTTGCCTCACTATAACTATGGCAGAGGCATATCATGTGATTCATATACATGTAGCACCATATTCATCTAAAGCACCACACATCACCATAGCTATGGTAAAGACATATCACATGTGCTGCATAAAGCACCCTATTAATTTAAGTTACTTCGTACAACCTTCCCCATAAGAGAGATAACGTATGTGATATATATAACACCACACTCATCTAAGACACCTCATCTGCTTTAACCTAGATACAGTGAAACCTGCCTTAAAAGACCACCCCTTCTGTCACTGAAGTGTGATCTCTCAAGACAGGTGGTCTCCTCAAAAGATTAGATTTCAAATACAGAGATATTTCAATGAATGGTTTTCAAAGCCTTATCTCAAAAGACAAATGGTCTTTCATTAAGACAGTGGTCTTTCATTAAGATAAATGGTCTTTCATTAAGACAGTGGTCTTTCATTAAGACAGTTGTCTTTCATTAAGACAGTGGTCTTTCATTAAGACAGTGGTCTTTCAAGACGTTTGAAGACAGGTTCCACTGTATCATAGGTAATGTATTCTGAAGTCGGATAGCCAACATCAAATAAACATTTCAATAAATTGCACAAGTACCTAAAAAATGGATTTTTGGGGGTGTCTGACAGAGTTAGAAGTCTAACAATTTTCCTTTTTGAGCATCAAGTATAGCATCGGCCCTTTCAATAGAAGACGCCAGGCAACAGATTCTTTCAGCTATTCTAAGGAAAAGTAGCACAATTTGTCGAATACTTTGTTTTCTAATTAGAAAAGCACTGCTGATTTCTATTTACAAAGAAGTTCAGTACAGTGAAACCTATCTTGAGAGAACAGCCCATCTGCTATTGAAATTTGGTGTCTCAAGACAGGTGCTCTCTCAAAAGAGATTTTATTTAAAGGGTTAACATAACCAACTGGTTTTCAGAATGTGCTCTTTTAAGACATGTTCCACTGTATTACCTAGATGTATTACTTTTTCTGCTGGCTTCATTACATATACATTGTGTATTACTTGTCCTATTCCAAAAACTATTGAAAGGTCTGAGGTACATCTCCCAAAATACTGTCAAGTGTGTACATGGAGTTGTGCGGGATATACATAAGTGTATGTTATAATTTTACCTCAACAAGATTAATTTTCCATACAGCCCGACAATTTTACCACTGGTTAATGTGGCTAATTTATTTACTACACCAATAATTCTGTCCTTCAAAATTATAAAGATGATACAATAAAGTATGTTCTATTGCACTCAAACTAAAGAACATGCACTCAGCACAAAGTCATTGCCTTCAATTCTTACATGTGAGTCTGGCATCGCATGATAAAAATACGATTTTTACACCATTTTTCATTTCAGCGCATTAAGTTTTCACTACTACTCAAGTCATCATTCATCAATGAGTGTATTTGACTCATGGTTGGATTCAGAATAGGAACAAGGTTCGGCAGATGGTTATATATTTCCTCCCCAACATCTATAAAGTTTCTAAAAGGGAATTAAGTACCAAATTATTAAAAAGAAAGGTTAAATGTGTCGCAATTAAGCATGTCGATGATACAACCATGTCAGGGGAGCCAGGCAATCAAATTATGGGATACATAGATTTGGTTCATGATAATAGGTTCTCTGTAAACAAACAAGTTTTTTACCTTTCCGCCAACTGCACTGGATTACTCAATTTGTGTAAATATAGGTTTTGTTATTAGCAATGGCAGCATGCAGACTGCACTCTAGAGTATACAACACCATTGGTACATTTTCTTCTTTTAAATCTTTCAACTCTCTTTTTTTTAGCATAATCTAAACATGTACGTGTATTTACAGATAGATTTGGTATTTCATACATTGTACATGTACATGTATTTCATAAATTAATCTAATATCGGTATTTGATTTTTGTAAAAAAAAATTTATTACAGTACAAAAATAAAAAAAAAGTTCAATCTTTAATTGGCTTTTTGGTGCTTTTTTCCTCATCTTCTAACTTTTTTTTTAAACATTTCAGTTGATTTATACTTTTTATAATTTTCTGTTCTTTCAAATGAATACTTATTCAAAACCCTTTATTTTGAATATCTTATAAATATTGTTTTATTTAGAGATCAGATTGTAATAATGACACACTTACATGTACATAGGTGGCTGTATATTCAACACAATTGTGGTTTGGCTATATAACAACAACACCTCATCTACATTTACAATTTGGAAGGGCACCAGTTCATGTGTTAGTGCCAAATGGTTCCCCGACCTTTAGCATTGGTCAGTAAAAATTAGAACAATCAAAGACTACAGAGCCTGCCTCATTTCTACATTCCCACTCCCAATTAAATTGAACTCAACCTACCTTCTTAAAGCGATGAAAATATTAACAGTCCAGAACAAGATAATTTTTCCCAAAATATGTTATAAAAATACAGCATCTAAAGCATGGGATATGCTTAGAAGCACAAGACATACATGTATAAGTCATTTCAGTTTTTGTTTATGTTTGAGCTGCACACTGAAAGTGGGTTCCTTCCGCCAACATCAAAAACTGCTTGCCACCATATGACTGATAATCTGTCATAGAAGCCCAGTATTATTTTTTTCCACCAAAAATGTACTTCTGTTCAAAATTTTTCATGTCTATGTTGTAATGTATAAATTCCATTTTATCCACATTAAAACATTGTAATATGAAGGGTGTTTGTTCTCATAAAAAATTATGTCAGGAGGTGAAAATGCTGGTATACGCATGGTTATTATTAGGCAGTTGGACTTTACAAGCCATAAAATTTGACCTTTTCTCCATCATTCTAAACAGAACCATTTTCATTACCCTACATCAACAGAAATTTATGTATATGTACATATAGAGTTTATATTGTTGCTAATATTATATACTTCATTCATGATTTTGAAACTTTTATGAAATAAATTGAGAGTTTATATAACCTGCCTTTACCTAGAAATTTACAACAAATTGATTTAACACGACAGATACCACTTGTTAAGAAAACTCTCTATCCGGGACAAAAAGTCATAATCTTGATGACCTTTTCTCCAAAAAACATAGTGATGTCAAATCTTTGAATCTATGGTCTGTTACATAATTTACCTGTGCAGTCAAATTTTTACCTGAACAGGTAGCACAGATGTCATTTCAGACAGACTTATCTTAACCACATAAACATAAATCACAGTTAGTACATGCTGAAACCCTTGGTGACATTGGGAGTATATATGCCAAATATTTGAACCCAACAGCATTTTCATACATTGTATATATGTTGTTTTAAGTCCTGCCAAGTATTTTTCATTTACTGTAAAATGAGATTTTCTAGTACAACTTTGATTTTAGCAAATTTTGCATAAAGATATAAACTTACTTCATGTAAAATCTTATGTACACTCGAACTGTTAGGAGAATATGGACACAGATATTCAAGTCTCCACTAATTGGTCAACTATGATCAAAGCCCTAAATTTCAACTCAGCAAAAATGTTTACAGTTGTTAGAGTACCAAATGCACGTACTGATCACTCCAATTAATGGATTAATGCCATACACGTACTGACCATGCAAATATGAACTAATGCCAATGTAGTAATATACCACACCTACAGTGTCATGGGTCCTTGGTATTAAATCTCATCAAAGGGACGGGTAACATTTACTTCGTACACCGAGCGATTGGCGAAGGAATAGTAACTGGAAGTCTTCAGTATGACTCTGTACCAGAAATCAAACCAGGTACCTTATGTTGGCAGCGAAAAAGTCCCTATCTGCGTTTAAATGTATAAGGTCTGATCTAGATCTAGAACATTTCAATTGTGAGGCGATTGCTCAAACCATCAGATCTGATCTTCAGTAGCAAACTCAAAATAACTCAAAGTGCCAGGGACAACAATGTCATATTGACTTACTGAAAGACCAAACATTGGAATTCTTTTTCTTTGGTATTTCCTTTTTTACATCATTTGTTGATTACTTTTAAAATGACCTTGACCTTAATCAATGACTTTCATCTATTGAAAACTAACAAATTGTGGAAAAACATTTACTTAAACATAAATGCTACACAACATATCACAGCATGGATTTCATATCTAATATTTTGTTCATTACTATAAAAAATAAATGAAAAATCAAGATTTCAGTGAGGTCAAGGTCGTTTCAACAAAGGGTAAAGTCGATGATGAATCACTAAGATGATTTAAAATCTGGCTTACACATTACAAGAGTTTTCTTTTCATGATGAAAGGACAGATGTACAAATAGATAAACAGAACAGCTAAATGCTCTCTAGAATATACATGCTTTGGAGCATCAAAATCGGCAAGTAATTGTATATTCTGGTTATTTTTAGAAATTTAAATAGGACACCAGTTAGTATCTCTGGAAAAAACAGCTGTCAAATTATGATGTTGCTGATAGTTCATACACGATACTCATTTATAACGCTCCAATCACAACAGTCACTTGTCTGCTGGCAGAAAATATTTTCAAATGAAAAGAAATTATGAAGAAAACAAAATTCTCACAAACACTGAGGGGGCTAGTAGGAATATATTTTTTTTCATTCCCATATACATTTTCGTAGTCAAATAGAAATCTAGATACTGCATATCATTCCAGATAAAAAGATAAAATCTCTAGCAGTAAAATGTTCTCATTTATTTGTGGCTAGCTAATCTGGAGTGTGATGAACATCTGAAGAAAAAAACTGCAAAATGAAGACAGAAAAAAATTCCTTAAGATAAAAAGATAAAAAAATAAATATATTTTTCTCATCTTTCTTTTTAAAGTTAAAGAAAATGACTGCTGAGGAGGGAGTCAAAGTATTGATTTTCATTTCTCTTATTTTCTGAAGGAAAAAAAAACAAGAGTAAAATTTAAAAAAAAAGGCTGACGATATTATAAATAGACATGTACAGATGTATATCCAAAGATGTAAAACAAGCAGACCGTATATATTTTTTCTTTCTTGGGTGAGTCTAAATGTGACCACAGGGGTAGATAAGTTAAGGACACAGATAATTAGTGCATTATGTCTAGACTCAACATCCATGTTTCAACAGCTGAGATTTATTTCATTCCAGAACAGGTGTACTGATCCATCTATCACTCGGTCTAGTTGTTTAGAAAATAATGCTGATGATAACATATACATACTTCGGCAAAGTCAATATTTTAACTTAAATCCCACTAGGTGGTTAAGAACTTCTGCCAATTCTCAATCCTGCCTCTAAATCCTATGTACTGTTCTGATGCTTGTATGTTTATTTTATAAGATCTTTAGCACCAGCCATTTGGAGTTTGTTTTATGCACTATTCCTTTCAGTATTTACATGTAAATGAACTACAGTTCACCTTGTTTTTAAATTTTTGGTATTGATCAAAATATTTTCAATTGAATTTATCTGTGGACTCACGGCAGGGTGTGACCAGTCGACTGGGGATGCTTATATTTCTCCATGGCACCTGATCCCACTTCTGGATTTTCAGAGGTCTGTGTGTGTCCAATGTTCACCTGATTCGTATATTGTCTCAAAAAAACTTTTTACAATTAATACTTTAGTTCATGTAACTGTGATTTTTATATATATCAACAAAAGATTCCCAGGAAAAGATAAGGCAAAAAGATACACATTAAGTATCAATGGCTGAGTGTTCACAGCATCGCGTTTCTCTCACTTCTGGTCAGCGCAGGTTCAAGCCCTGCTGGAACCTAAGCTGATTTTAGTGAGAAAGTTTACCAGTATACCTACGGAAGGCCGGTGGTCTCTTTCCGTGTACACTGTAACCAGGTTATCTTATCGACCTTGAATATCTGGCCGCCACCATATTAACTGAAAATTTGTTGAGTGTGGTGTTAAATACTATCAAAAAGAAAAAAAAAAGCAAGTGTAATTTCAATCCTATCTCACTACAGTAAAAATGAGAATCACCCAACTTGAAATTCAGCCCCCCCCCCCAGGTCATAATGGGTGTGGCATGTTAAAGGTCCACTCACTGTGGAGTGGCACTAGGCCATAGTAGAGGTAGTAGTTTCTGTCACATCACCTGCAGGTGGTGATGTCGCTATGCAGGTGAAAAATCCCTAGTGGGATGTTAAAAAACAGCAATAAAAACAACACATCAAATCCAACGAGATAAGCAATTTAACACCCAGTCGATATTTTACACAAAACACAGACACACATGTAAATACTGAGAGATAAGGATCAAACAACTGATGCAAGCTTTTATCGTGTACATCTCCGCATGTATATTTTCTTTACATTCCTTCAGGGTTTGGTTAACTTTATCACCAACTACCTAAAGAATAGCGAAAAAAGTCATAAACTTTGATTGAAAAACAAAAAAGATATTCCCACTTACAGGGATATCTGTATTTATTATACACCAAAGACCATATTAACCGCAGAAAATTAGAAGATATTTTCGGTAAACAAGTCTTTGGATGAATTAAGTTTTTGCCTAATTTTCTTTTAGTGGTGTCCCTTTTTATTATTATATACGATTTCCTCGTGCATCCTTATCTTGGCTATATATCTTCCAACTACGAATCTCTAAGACAAATGTGACAGCTTTAATACCTTGGAAACTACTATTACCCACTATACTATTAGTCTTGTAGTATAATCTCTTTTACGTTGCAAATGCTGTGGTTTACCATTTCATGGCCTGCAATCATCTGTCTTAACATTTCAGATATATATATATATTTTCATACATGTATTTTAATCGCGTACAGCAATTATTAATTAGACTTTCCATTTTCATAAAAACAGCTGTCAAACTTTCCAAAAAAAAAATCATTAAAATCTATATGAATAACTTTTATCATTTCATTCATGAATTTTCATGAATTAAATAGTTACTGGTAAACTGGCATCTCTTCACATTATCAATGCAGTTATATACAGGGTGTAACAAAATGCACTAACATTATTGACTTTCTGTAATTTATAAATCATGGGGGGGGAAAAGTATTTGACCATTAATCTGTCAATAAAAAAAATTTATCAGTAATTTATCAGATTGCAAGGATAATTCTCGTCTATAAATTAATGATGTCTGCATTTGTCTGTCTGTCTGTCTATCTGTCTGTGTCAACATTTTGATTTACTGTAGCTGTTGTACTGAGCTCTTTTGCATTTAGAGTATCCAGTTGTAAGATTGCACTTAGAGTATCCAGTTGTAAGGTTGCAGTTAGAGTATCCAGTTGTAAGGTTGCAGTTAGAGTATCCAGTTGTAAGGTTGTAGTTAGAGTATCCAGTTGTAAGATTGCACTTAAAGTACCCAGTTGTAAGGTTGCAGTTAGAGTATCCAGTTGTAAGGTTGCAGTTAGAGTATCCAGTTGTAAGGTTGCAGTTAGAGTATCCAGTTGTAAGGTTGCAGTTAGAGTATCCAGTTGTAAGATTGCAGTTAGAGTATCCAGTTGTAAGATTGCAGTTAGAGTATCCAGTTGTAAGATTGCAGTTACAGTATCCAGTTGTAAGATTGCAGTTAGAGTATCCAGTTGTAAGGTTGCAGTTAGAGTATCCAGTTGTAAGGTTGCAGTTAGAGTATCCAGTTGTAAGGTTGCAGTTAGAGTATCCAGTTGTAAGATCATATGACAATAGAACATGATGACATTAATTGACTTTGACGTAATATGTACAGTTTGATATCTTCGTCAGATTGTACAAGGGTAGTGGCACTATTGACTTAAAAAAAAACCCACACACACACAGAGATGCACACACACACACACACACACACACACACACACACACACACACACACACACACACACACACACACACACACACACACACACACACACACTCATACACACACACACACACACACACGAGACATATCTCCTTGCCTCACAGGGACCTGAGTAACATTTTAGTAAGGCTTTAAGTAGTAACAATGCTCGTTTAAAACAAGTGCACTGACCATGTATGATAAAGACATTTTTGGGGAAATCCTGTATAGTAAAGATTATAAGTTTATGTTTAGCTACATATTATTATCTATATTGATACTCTTAAAAGAAAATACAATCAATGTTTCACTGATTTTTTTTAAGAGATGTTTTTTCATATTTCTTATCACATGTTTTGTACAAGCGAAAGGAAATATTTTGTTGGTCCAAACAATTTTCTGCTGGGCCAAATGTTTTTTTACCTTTATGTGGAAACAACAGAAAAACAAAAACTTGAATGTACACTTTGAAGTCTTATCAATACATGTAGGCATATCTATTATCCTAGCCAAAAATATTACCCACGAAAACTGTTTCTTTTTTTTTTTTTTTTTCTTTTTTGTAAATCTGGAAAGAATGTACAGAATTTTTAACCTTGTGTATTCTTCGTTTTCTTCCATCATTCGTGCTACATAATTAGCATATTACTTAACGTTTGAAGTATCAGGTTACATGTACACTCCAAGTTACATAAGACACCAGTACCAAAATTTGAATTAGGTAATATTTCCCGAGAAAACAATTATGATAAATTTTAAATGGAATATTGGATTCTTTTTAAACATATATTGTCATATAACCATATTTTTCTCATCTGACAACATATCACTTATCTTTGAGTTGTTACATAACTTAAAACATGAGCAGAAGTTCAGAATTAATTTCATTTTGTACATTTGTGTACTTGGAGGTCCAAAAAATGATAGTAATATTTAATATATTCAAGCAATAAAAATGTTAAAGATACATGTATTTCATTCATTATTAAAGAGAAATTTACATATAATTCAGAAACATGAGTGAAATCTATGGTTGATCTATACTCCTCACATGGATGTAAATAACTGATGTGATATTCTGACATTGCTGTACATGACCATATAGCATAGTGACCTTGACATATATCAGTCAATTATACTGTAGGAGGACCCGTAATCTAGTGGTTACACCATTTCAAACTATGAAGACGCTCCCCTCTAACAAGTGCATGTATGAGTCCGGCTGCAGCCTTACCTGATAAAGCGTGGTGGTTTGCCAGTGCAAAAAGGTCAATGGTCTTTTTTTAAAAAACATTGTTAACCGTAAGAAAATAAAAACTTTTGTCATGTTTGTATGTGGCTCTGTCACTAAGACACCCATTTACATGGATTTACTTGGTGCTGTCACTTGGACATATTCTTGACTTTATTGCTACTGTCACTATGACATACTTTTGACATAAGCATGATGACGTTGTCATATTTTAAACTTAATTACAAGTAGCATACTGCAACTATGACATATTTTTAATTTAATTACCTCTACCACCATGACATACTTCTGACTTTAATTCCAAGAAATTATCACGTTTTTAGAAAAATCTACACATGGCATTTAAATATTTGAGATACAAAAGAATTTGTTTGATAAATATTTGGTGGTATTTAAAATGAGCAATGTATGTGGTAAAAAAGAAATGAATAAATGTGAGGGAGGAATTTCTATCAGGTTGAATGCATTAAACCTCAGAAATTCTATATTCTCCAAAAAGTGGCTAAAAAGTGAGCACACTGATACACAAATACATATATGTTACAACATAACAACTAAATTATTCATCTTTGTGAAGGTTTGTGAAAGCTTCTGTCTGTTCTATAATTCATTAATGGGAAATTTGATTCCAGATCCGAAAACCGGAGACACTGTCCCCCAAGATTAAGTGGGTGTCCTAAAACCCAAGAAATTTGTGTCAACCAATCCTTACTTTAACTTCAATTATCTATATCTAGCTGCTTAAAACTGTATTACACAAGAAAATTAGCTGATTAAGTGATTCCTAATTTGTTGTGGGTGGGCCATTGTATAAAGATATGATTCATGTTGGCTGATAATCCCAAATAATATGATCAGTGCTGGCCAGCTAGGAAGCAAATTTCCATAAAAAATTTACGACTCAAAGAATAAACTATTCCGTATGTTGACTCATTATCTGATGGAATTCCCTGATCGATGGATATTGCTATCTACCGGAAACTATTTTTTTCAAAACTACTAATTGAACTAAAAATTAAAGGATTGCATCTGGACATCTCTTGGGTTAATGTAAGAGTCAAATTCCTCAAGATCATGGGTCATGTACTATACTGCGAATAAATTGTTCCAATTTCAATATAAATGGCAAATCTTTCTCAGTTTTAGTAAGCTTGGATAGGAAGCCCATTGGTAAGGAAGTCTAACTGTACAGATACTGGGACATATTTGTATAGTAAAATAATACATGTAGAGCAATCTGTAACAAAAGATAGGTGAACCAACATTACCATACGACAAGAATAGTAAGTAAAATGTTTATGTACATATATTATAAAAAATACATATGTATCCTGTTACATTTCAGGCCACTTCTATTTCTCTGTTAAGTTTAGATTTTAAGATCATCATCATCATCATCATCATCATCATCTTCATCATTATACAGTGGAACTTGTCTTGAGATCCCATACTTTCTACCACTGAAATGTGGTATCTTAAGACAGGTGGTTTCTACATAGAAAATTTATTTTTACTGAAATATTTCAATGGTTTTCAAAATGTGGTCTCAAACGACAGGTAGTCTTTCATGACAGTGGTCTCTTACCAGACAGGTTCAACTGTAGTGATAATGGTGATATTTTAGAATTTATGATTATCAATATCATTTTCAATGCAATGATGATGATGACATTAATGATGATGATGGTGATATTAATAATGATGATAATGATGATGATATTTTGATGAATTGTGATTAACATTACTATTATAATTGCCATGATGATGATGATTATGATGATGATGATGATATTTTGATACTTATGATTAACATTACTATTATCACTTCAATGATGACGACCACATACTAAATATTATCATTTTTATTCCTATCATTTTAATTTCAATATTCAATTACCAAAGTCATTTAATTCTGTCAACCCCACAGTCCATAATGGACTGGTCCATACAATTAGAAAGAGCATGCCATTAAGACACTTGGGATTGAAAGGGTAAAAAAAAATGATTTTTTTGTTTCAAAATGTTTAAATGTATTTAAAAGAAAAAAATGGAAGAAAGCTAACTAGTCTTTCACAACTGTTATCTCAGAAATGAAGCAACCATCGAATGCGTATATATATATATATATATATATATATATATATATATATATATATATATATATATATATATATATATATATATATACACATGTACGTGTCAACTTAAATTAAAAATGAACACTCAAACAAGATATTGCAGTAATCTATTACCTGTGCATTCCTCAAATGTTTGAAATTTTTTTTAATGATAATGAGAGTTACGCAACATTTTTGCAGGTACATGTACATTGTACAATTGCATATACTTATATGTGTGGTATCTGTCATAGACATACATTGTACAATTATATATACGTATGTGTATGGTATCTATCATAGACATACATTGTACAATTGTATATATGTATGTGTATGGTATCTATCATAGACATACATTGTACAATTGTATATACTTATATGTGTGGTATCTATCATAGACATACATTGTACAATTGTATATACATATATGTGTGGTATCTATCATAGACATACATTGTACAATTGTATATACTTATATGTGTGGTATCTATCATAGACATACATTGTACAATTGCATATACTTATATGTGTGGTATCTATCATAGACATACATGTACATTGTACAATTGTATATACGTATGTGTATGGTATCTGTCATAGACATACATTGTACAATTGTATATACTTATATGTGTGGTATCTATCATACACATACATTGTACAATTGTATATACTTATATGTACAGTATCTGTCATAGACATACATTGTACAATTGTATATACTTATATGTACGGTATCTATCATACGCATACATTGTACAATTGTATATACTTATATGTATTAATCTGCCGTACACATACATTGTACAATTGTATATACTTATATGTGTGGTATCTGTCATACACATACATTGTACAATTGTATATACTTATATGTACTGATTATATGCGTTGATCAATTGTTTCTTTATCACTTGACTAGGATTTATATAACACATATTCAAGAAAGGTAACTCCATTAGCCTAATATAATAAGACAAAATGACATTGTCATCTAGGATATTAATTAATGTGTTGTTTTGAACAATCGTTTCACTTCTGATTTAGTGTTATGAAAAATATCCAGTCTGCTAACAAAATTTGCCTATTTTTAAAGTCAGCTTATTCAGCCTGCATGAAGAAATGTACATATAAAAAGATGTGTATGTGTATTGTAACAATAATATGCACATTTAGTTTTCATATGACTGCTGTCCGATTCAACTCAATTGGTGGGGTGGTGTAACGTTTTGATTATCATAGGGATGATTATTATAACCTCTCACTTTTTGCTTAAAGCTAGCTTCACCGAAAAATCGTTTTGTTCCCCACCAGATACTTGTGACAAGTAAGAACGATTACTTTTATGACAAGGAGAATGGTACACATTGGAACGATTTTTCTTGCCAGCGTAATTTTAAAGTAGTTATGTCACATTACCTAAAATTTAAACCTCGACCAGTTCAAGAAAGGGTTAAGGAGATTCCATCCCACCAGGTTACATGTATATGTACATGTATTGGACTATAGGGCAAATCCCACATGTGAGGGTGAAATTAATATGATATGTCAAATATAAACAACATGAAAGCAAATATGACATGGAACAAATCCAAAATATATATATATATATAAATACTGTTTACCTGAATATTTTTGTCTGTGGTTATTTGCATTTTTTTTTCACCAGAAAACATTCACTAATTTTAAATTTGTCTTGAATAACCATAGTCTTATGTCTGTGTTTCAATAATTTAGTTTGAAAATTTTGCACATATCTTAAAATGGCCAACTCATCTAAGTGCGAAAATTAAACACGAGCTAAAATTTGCAGGTATACAATATAAGTCAAATTACCTCTATCATGGATACTGGCAAATAATTTGTTGCTTCCTTTCCTCTTTGCTGGCGTGTTCTTTAACCAATTAGTCACTTCTTTCTCTGTTAGCAGTATTCTCCTCATTCGGGCTGCAATAACATATTACATTATGATTATAAATAATTGTTTTGGTTAACTAGGGTTCCATTAATTCAAATTTTACATAACAACAGGCCAAAAGGGCGTTTCCCATCACCACAGTCCCTACCCTATCTATAGAAGCCCTGATCCACAGGCTATGAAATTTGAAAATTTTTGTTAACTCTATCTACCCCAAAAAGCTACAACATATAAAATTGATGGAAATTGGCTGGATTCTTTCTGAAAAAATGTTGAAAACGTTCAAAGTAAAACACACATCCACAGGACAAACGTTAGTTGAATATGCTACAGGCAATCCATTTCAAGAGTCCTTGAAATTGACCTATCGCCAAGTGTCTGGCACATGGCTGTCCATGTGCTATTTTGACATCATTCAAATGTGATGTCATAATCACAGATTTGTGATCTATTGGTGGAGGAGAGAAGCCCAGTTACAGGGAAGAGACCATCAGTCTTCCAAATGTAAACTGGCAAACTTTCTCATGAAAATTAGCTTATGTTCCAGCAGGACGTCAGAGACTTCATGGTTTAGATCGCGATGCTCTAACCACTCTGCCTTGGAGGCCCCTAGTTTTTATTTTATTGAATGTTAAATGTTTCACGTTCAAAAATGAAAACCACAAATTTTGAAAATGTAAATAAATCACAGAATTTCTATACAACTAGAACATATTTATTATCTAACATAAACTTTAAAAAGAAAAAAAACTCCAAATTTAGCCAGTCTGTACAAAAATAAATTCATCAGTGAAAAATTGGAAACTGATTTTTATCTGAATTAAGATGGAGTTTTATTCAATTCAATTTGTGACTGATCTAATACTGGTCTTTTTTGCACCATCATCATTTATGAAAAATGATAAGAGGGAAAGAGTAATTATTTGTATAAAACATTTCTGAAAGTCTTTAAGCTATGGTTAACTTCATTAAAATAAATGCATGTCTTATCAACACATCCAATGAATACTTAGGAATATCTTAAAACATTTTCAACATTTGTGTTATAAACTTAAGTGAAACTGACAGTTATTAACAGATTGTAAATTTCAAAGTGATAAACATAACTGAAATAAAAGCCATGAATCAATGAATTTTAGCAGCTTTAGATAACCAAGATGATTTATAACATAAAAATATGGCAACTGACATATCCTTGATACATAATGTCAGCACTGACAAAAACTGATATAAAAGTTATGGATGATACAAGTTTATATCCCATGACACAGGTCACTAGATTATGACAACATGACACACAGATATCTGTATAACTGTGTCAATAGTGACAAGACTGATATAAAAGATATGGATGATATACATGTATGATCTGATGACAGAGGTAACTGGTAACTAGATTACGACAACAGCACACGTTTGTTTGTTTGTTTGTTGTTGTTTAATGTCCCACTCAAGAATCTTTCACTCATATGGAGACGTCACCAAATGCCGGTGAAGGGCTTCAAATTTTGGCCTATGCTCGACACTTACGGCCATTGAGCAGTGAGGGTTCTTTAACGTGCCGACACCTACTGTGACACGGGACCTCCAGTTTTTACTGTCTCATCCGAAAGACAGGAAACCAAACCTGTCGCCGGCGGGATTCGAACTCACGACCAAGAGTCGACCGTGCTACCGACTGAGCCAGAACAGCACACGTAGAGATGGGGCATCACATACTATACAGTGGTGACAACTAAATGATATATACACATGGACAACCTGATGATGTCACTGGCAACTTGATAAAGGCAACATGACACAAAGACACATTTAACTGGTATTTCAGTGTCAATAGTAGCAACTGAATATAACTGTGTTGTAATAGTGTCAGTAGTGACAACTTAATGATACAACCTGACAACACAGAGAACTGGCAACATGACCATGACAACATGACATAGATATAACGGTGTTGTAATAGTGTCAGTTGTGACAACTTAATGATACAACCTGATAACACAGAGAACTGGCAACATGACCATGACAACATGACATAGATATAACTGTGTTGTAATAGTGTCAGTTGTGACAACTTAATGATACAACCTGACAACACAGAGAATTAGCAACTTGATCATGACAACATGACATAAATATAACTGTGTTGTAATAGTGTGAGTAGTGACAACTGAGTGATATATACAATCTGACAACCCAGAGAACTGGCAACTTGACCATGATAACATGACATAGATATAACTGTGTTGTAATAGTGTCAATAGAGACAACTTAATGATACAACCTGACAACACAGAGAACTGACAACTTGACCATGACAACATGACAATGTAGATACAACTTGTTAGAGTGTGTAAGTAGTGACATGATAAATGTGTATATAACCTGACTACCCAAAGAACTGATAACTTGACAATACCATGATCATAAATAATGGTATGTTTCAGGACTGTCATTAGTGACAACTTCTTATTGACACATATAATTTGATGACACAAACCACAAATAATTTGATGACATATGACAACTAAGAGATATTACAAGAGACCTCTGATGACAGTTAAATGATATTCTGTACAAATACAATCAGAAAATTTCGTTGTAATACTTTAGCTTTATTTACAAACATGATTTTAAATGCCAACAACATTGTTTTCTTTTTAAAACAACAAAATTTTAACCTGACAAAATTGTCTGATTCTAGAGTATATGACAACAAAGGAGGGCCAAATCTACATTCAAATGTTATGTTACAGTAAGATTAATATCTCTTATGAAATGGATGACCCTCCTGCCCCTCTTCTTTTCCTAGACCCCCCCTCCCCTAATTTGCTCAGTTAGAGCCTTTAAAACCCCAACAGCCTTTTCACTTATAAATCAATGGAACTTACTTTCCAATATTATGAAAATGAGTCCTTACACAGTCACAACATTTTTATTTGAACAAGTTTTACAAAGAATGTACATAGATGAAATGACTTTAAGAGGTGCTGGTATCCCTAACAGCAACAGAGAAATCTGTCACGACACATTGTTTTCATTGTTTATGTACAATATTTAATAACCTACATTTGATAAATCGGAATTCTGGGCACAGGACCAAAAGAACTAAACACCATATATATGTGATATACAAGATATACATACATTTTGAAACAGGTGTTTGTGGACAGATAAATAAATAAACACAGGTGTATCTAAAAAAAACAACAAATGTACACAAAATTCTCATCAAGAATTGTGTACTTACAGAAGTGACATTCTGAGTTCCCTCTACAGTAAGGCAATAAAAGCTTATAGGTAAACAAGAAAAGCGAAAAGGTTCAAATCCCTAATAGGCTTCAAAATGTTTCACAATGCATGGGGTCTGCACTTCACAAAAGATTGTGTATAAGTTATCTGTAAATTTTGTATGCAAGTTCTAAGGAAAATTTACTGATTGCCAATTTATGACCTTTTGTGAATGCAGCCCAGGTATTTTAGCCCCATACTGTGAACCCAATATGCAGGAATAATTGGGCATCTCCAAAGTTCATTTTTCGCAGTGACACAAGTTCACATGTGATGGAACAAAAAATATGTATTTAACCTATTCACCCCTAAAGACACATTTGGACTGGTCCAAGTTATTCATATACAGAGAGGCCCAATGTTTTCTTCAGGGGTCTTTTATTACGGGGGCCAATAAATGCTGACTTTAAGTAAAAAAAATTTGCTTAGTTCACAATTTATGAACAATACATACTTTTTTCAGACCAGATATTGACTAAATAAGTCTATAAGGTTATCATACTGACTGAAGTTATGAAAGGTGAGAGATTGATCTTAATCTTGTGGTTATTCTGACATAATTTTCTCTCAGTTTAAAATTCTTACTTTCTTTGTCCCACATTCAAATTTCTGTAAATTTGCCTGGCATTTCAAGGCTGTTGGACACCCCGAGAGTCGAAAAAATACAAAGTAAATGTATGGTACACATATATCTAGATATATTGATTACATATCTCTTTGAAAGCGTAAAGAGAAGGCAATTTTCACAATTAAAATTCAAAGACTATAAAACTGAGTAATTACAATCAGTTATGAATTTAAGGTGTGTGGGTGAAAGATCTGGAATGTAATATCAAAACAGATAGATCTGTAACTTAAATGAACTGCTTTGCTATGTAAATTGAAGTGCAAGATCATAATGGCCGTGAGTTTTCAGTTCTGATGAATTAATTTGAAATATAATATAAAATCACTGTATCTTAATGGAAATCTGGTCTCCTTTTGTAAATATTTATCTAGATGTACAGTGCAACACCTTAAGTGACTGCTTCATTAGCAGCAAATCTGAAACACTGATACAACACAATAATCCATTCATCCCTAGAAATAGAATTAGACTGGCCCACTGCCATTGATGCAAGATAGAATGCATTGTTTTTAAAGGGGTGGATACCTTTATAATCTTGTGTACAAAATGTACATGTAAACTGAAATGAAATGCAAAAAATTGAAACTTAAAGGCAAAATTATTGGTTATATTGTAATGTGATGTAATCAGTTATGAATTATCGAAGTTCCTAATTTGTTGGTGTTATATGTATATTTACACAATCAACAACAAAAATACACGACTTTTATGTACATGTATTACAGTCTGCATTATTCCATAATTTGGTATGTTAGATTGCCATTGTGTAGAATCAGGGGCTTATAGACCCTTTGTGGGGACAAGTTCCTGTACCCTTCCAATCACGTCATTTTGGGGATTTTATGTCGCAATGAACTAATTTTATTAAAATAAAAAGGAACTATGATCATTTTACTAATAAAAATAAAGATACAAAACTTGTGATACTTTTTCTTATATATTTATTACACTGACAACATGGATTTCATCTTTGGACATGGAGGTTTTGATTGAGTGGTACATGTACTTTAATTAGCAAATTTTTCCTGAGTCTGTATTCCAAAAGGAAGTTACATGGTGAAAATAATTGAGAAATGTTTGCTTAAAACTAGGGAAAAATAGCAGATTTTGCATTGGGAATGGGACCTTTTACCAGACCCACATGTTGATGTTATTAACCCTGAGAATCGTTGTTAGCCATTTTCAATCAGTTAACTCTTTGACCCCTGTGGAACAATTGTTCCATGGAATTGTTCTAAGCTTCGTGTATAGGACCAAATTTTCTGATAGGAAATATATCTTCTCCAGTAAAAACTTATTGATCCATTATACATGTAGATGCTGAGCATCGAATTAACAAAATCCTTGATTTGCCGTTTCCTTCTCTTAATTTTTGCTATGTTCAATCAGTTTATCACATAAATATCGACACATAAATTCAGACCAATTTCTGTTTAACATTTCCCCCAAAGAAAAACATAGCACAATTAAAATTCAATTTCTTTTGAATATACATGTACATAACGTACATTACACATTTTCAAATTTCTTTTTTTTTTTTCAAATAGTGAAAACTGATGTATAAAATTTCAAGTTAATGGCAACTAAAATGTACGTAACATTATATAAATAAAAAACAAGTCAATGACAAGATTATATATGTGTTGGTTACATTTCTTTTCACTCACAAAGTTATATCACTGAGAAGGTCAACCCATAAAATTTGAAAAATGTAACGAATATCTTTAAAAAAAAAAAAAAAAAAAAATGAAACAAAAAGAAGTTTGAGATCTCCTAACAATTCAAAATTCTGAAATTCATCTACCATTATAAACATTTATGTTTGCATATCGCTCACAATTATGTATGTCAGAATGAGTTTAATGTACATTTATTGTTACGCGATTGCTTTCAGACAATAGACCTGTCTATCTCGAAAGCGTGAGGCCAGCTTCTTTAACATCTACGGGTGAAAATATGACACTGAAACTGTGCATAAAAATAATCAAATTCATAACAGGTAGATGTTTTGTGGATAGAACAGTTACATACAGGTATTTTAAACATTACAAGAATCTTAAATCCCAGACAATGGAGTTAGTTCAATTAGACAAACAAATTTAATATGTATTATATAACAGGATACCCCGTCACTCTCTTGGTCTCGCCCACAGCATGACTAGCATTGTTGGTGAATGATGTTACACCATAGTGACGGCTGATGAGGAAATTGATGCATTCACTCAGTTTAACTTTCTGTATAAATGTTTTAATACATTTTTTCCATTCATTTTTTCATCTATTTGATCTCTTCTTGGTGAAGGAAATATTTATAACAATGTACAGGTGTACATGTAGGTGTTAAAATGCTTGCTATGAAACACTGCTGAGTTACTATTGCAATAATGATCAAAGTGAAAAAGACGGTGGGAGAGAAAGAGAGGGTTGGGAGTTTGCAAACAAATGTGAGACCAACTTGAGGAACACGAACGGTCAATGAAGAACAAAATAACCCCTTCATGTCCAATCTATTACCAATGAAATCTTGCTTTTCCAAACTTTAAAAAGGGAAAAATTGCCATTCCTTCTCTTTGCAATATTTACATCCTAACTGGATTTTCTACTTGTAATAGTAGGTAGATAAGAGTGCATTTCTGAAATAGAGCTTAAAATGAATTACAAATCAACTGATCTCATTATACACTTTGTTAATCAGTAACATTATAAGTGACATTAGCAACCTGACATGTCAGTCTTTTTACACATAAAAAATATATGATTATCCGGGGTACAAATCACACACATTACCCAGTAAACAAACTGACTGACAATGACAAAAAGAGAAGTTTATGATTCAAACCAGTACTTTATATTTATCAATGAAAGTTGTGATAACAGCTTAACTTCATTGAGGGAAATTCATAGAAGGACAGAGACACCCCAATAACATAGATTTATAGGCTGTTTCTGGCCAAATAAACTCCTATTCAAAAAGCAATTTATAGATCTAAGCATGCAGGCTATCTAAACTCTAACACAAGCTATAGGTATAACCATCTTGAAAGCGATCAGATATAAACAAGATAATCTGATATCAAAGGAAAAATAAAGCTGACCAGAGTGATTTATGCTAATGATTCGGCCAGTTTTTCATGCGCGTGATATTGGTTGGGTTCTCCACCTTTATCTAACACTGTTCACTGGGTTGGAATGTTGGGGGGGGGTAAAGTAGGTTGGGTGAGTTGGGGTGGTTGGGATTGGGTGGGCTGGGGGTCGGTGGTGGGTCTTTTATGTGGGTGTGTTGGTTGGATAAGTCTTTTTTATGGTGTGTGATCTCTGGTTGCATCACTGTTTTGGGTCACTTTGTGGGACGATTTTGCGGGGGGGAGACTGAGGGGATTTCTGTCGGGGGTGTGGGTGTATGGTTGGTGTGGTTGTGTTGTTGGGGGGGATTGTTGTTGGGGTGGTGGGTGTTCTGGGGTGTTGTGTGGGGGTGGGTGGTTTGTTGGGAGGGCGGTGGGTGGTGTGGTGGGGAGGGTTGTGTTGGGTGTGTTTCTGTGAGTAGGGTGGTGGTGTGATGTGGGGTGTGTGCTGTTTTGTAAGGGGGGTGTTGTGGTGTGGTTGGGGGGTTGTTGTGTGGGGTGGTTTTGGGTGGGGGTGGGGTGGGGGGTGGTTGTTTGTGTGTGTGATGTGTAGGGGAGGTTTGTGTGGGTGTGTGTGGGGGGGTGGTGTTGTTTGGTGTGGTTTGTGGAGGTGTGTGTTGGTGTTTGTATGGGTGGGGTGGTGTTGGATGGTCTGTGTTGTTAGGCGAGTGTGGTTGTGTAGTGTGGTTGTATGTGTAGGTTGGGTGTTGGGGGACGGTTTGTGTCGTGGATGGTGGGTGTGGGTGTTGTGTGCGGTGTATTGTGTGTGTGTCGTAGTGTTTGAGGGTGTGGCGTGCGGATGTGGTTGGGGGTGGGTGTGTGTTGGTGTGTTTGTTTGGGTTGGTTGTGAGGGTTGTGGGTGTTGGTGTGGGTTCTGTTGGTTGGTGGTGGGGTGGGGTGTGGGTGGGGTGGGTGGGGGGTGGGGGTGTGTGGTGTGTCTGGGGTGTTGTGTGTTTTTAGGTTGGTGGGGTGTTTTGTGGTGTGGGTGTGTGGCTTGGTTGTGGTGTGTTTGTGGTTGTGGTGTATGCGTGTGGGGGTGGTTGGGGGTGGGTGTGGTGTTGGTGGGTGGTGTTGTGTTGTGTGTTGTTGTGGGTTTGGTGGTTGTGGTGTGGTGTGTGGTTAGGGGGTGGTGGGGTGGTGTGTGGTGGGATTTGGTGGGTGTGGGTGTGTTGTGTTGTGGTTGGTGTTTGTGGTTGGGGTTGTGGGTGTTTTGTGTGGTAGCATGATAAGTACGTGTGGTTGGTGGTGTTGTTGGTTTTAGTAGGGGTTTTTGTGGGGTGTTGGTGTTGGTGGTGGTTTTTGGGGTTGTTCGGTTGTTTGTTAGTTCGTGGTTGTTTGTGGGGTGAGTAGTAGGGTTGTGGGTTGTTGGGTGGTGGGTTTTGGTTTGGTTGGGTGTGGGTGTTTGTTGTGTGTAGTGGTGTTTTGTGTTGTGGTGGAGGGGTCATTGGTGGTGTGGGTGTGTGTTGTGTGGGGCTGCGTGGTTGTGAGTGGTATGGATTGTAGTTGTGTTTGGGTGTGTGGTGTGTTTGGGTGGTGGGTTGCGGGGTTGGTCGTTGTTCGGTTGGTGAGGTGGTGTGTGTTTTGGGGTGGTTGGGGTGGTGGTTGCTGTGTTGGGTGGTGGGTTTGGGTTGTTTGTGGTAGGTTGGTTGGTTGGGGTTTTGTGGGGGTGCTGGTTGTAGGTGGTGGTGGTGGGGTTTGTTGTGGTGGTTGTGTCGTGTTGTGGAGGTTCGGTTTGTGGTTTGTGGGTGTTTGGTGGTTGGTTGGGTGGGGTGGTGGGAGGTGGGGTGTGGGGGGTTGAGAGGTGTGGTTGGGGGTGTGTGGGTTGTGGTTGGGTGTTGTTGCTTGGTGGTGGGGTGGGTTTTGTGGTGGGTGTTGTTGTTTGGTGGTGGTGTGTTGGGTGTGTTTGGTGTGTGGGTGTTTGGGTGTTGGGTGGTCTGTTGTTATGTTGTGTTGTTGGTTGTTTGGTCTGTGGTGTTGTGGGTGTGGGGTGGTGTGTGTGTGTGTTGGGTTGTGGTTGATGTGGGTTGGTTGTGTTGTGAGTTTGTGTATTGTGTGGTTGTGTGGGGGGGGTGTTGTTGTGGTTTGGGGGTGTGTTGGGGTGTTGGTGGGGTGGTTTTTGTGTGGTGTAGGGTGGTAGGGTGGTGAGGGGGTGGTTGTGGGTGTTGTGTTTGCGTGCGGTGTTTGGGTGTGGGTGTTGTGGGTGGGGTGTGGTGTGATTGGAGGTTGGGGAATGTGTGGTGGTTTGGTGGTTGTTTGGTTGTTGGGTGGGTGTTGTTTGGTGGTTGGTTTGTGATTTGAGTTGTGGTGTTTTTGGGTGGTTGTGTGGTTAGGAGGTGTTGTGGTGGGTGGTTGTATGTGGTGGTTGTGTTGTTTTGTGGGGTTGTGTGTGGTGGGTGGGTTGGTGGTGTGTAGGTTGGTGGGTGGTGGTTGTGGTGGGTTGTGGGGGGGGATGTGGGTGTGTGGGCTGTTGTGTGGGTTGGGGGTTTGGGTGTTGTTGGTGGTGTGGGGTTGGTGGGTGTGTGGAGGTTGGTGTTGGGGGTGTGTGTTGTGGTGTGTATGGGTGTGTGGTGTGTGGGGGTGTTGTTTGTTGTGTGATGAGTGTGTATGTGAGGGTGTATGGGTTGTGGGGTATTGTGGTGTGTGGGTGGGGGGGGTGGGTGTTTGTGTGTTTGAGGTGGGGGTGGTTGTGTGGTGGTTGGTTGTGGTGGTGTTGGGTGATGTGGAGTTTTGGGTGTTGTTTAGGGTTGGGGGTGTGGTTAGTGGTGATTTTGTGGTTGTTTTTTCGTGTTTGGGGGGGGTGTTGGGGTCGGTGTGGGTGTTGGTGGGGTTGGTGTGTGTTGGGGTGTTGTGGTGGGGGTGGTGGTGTGTGGATGGGCGTTCTTATCATCTCTTTATCATCTTAACTTTTACTCCAAACACCCTTATCCATGTAATGAAAGAAGGGGGTGTGAACGACTTAAGTGATAAGTGAGGAATTGAAGGGATGGCTGGGGTGACGGATTATTTACAAACTTAGGTATATAATGAAGTAAATACAAATAAAGTGATATCACACATTAAGCCACAAAAATGTACAAATATTGCGCAATATCTCGGGTTTAGCATCTGTGCAAACAGACTTTGTATACTATACAGTATAGGTATGTAAGATAAAACTCTCCTGCTGTTATGACAAAGACAGGGTGTCATCTGCTCTTGTGCAATGTGTGTTCTGTGTGACGAGGGTAAATGGAGAATCACTCTCCACAAATACATGATACTCGATACAAGAAAAATGTTAAAAACAATAATCTGTCTTGAAATGAATTTAGATCTTATCATTAATCTGATTTAACTCAGATTTTTCTTTGACTAATACGACAGAAATTGTACATTTAGAAGATATGTAACGTGAGGCAGTTAATTTTTTATAAGGTACAGTGGTAAAATTGTTGTAGTTAATACAGTGGACACCCACCTATTTTTTTCTACTTGTAAACTCATTATCATGTTTGTATACATATAAGTAAAGGTTCTGAATTTGTTAGTATATATGTAAATTATATACATGTAAATGACATAGATGTTTCCTTTACTTTTTTTCTAACAAACTTGCATTAACAACCATTGCAGAATAAAGGGCACCTGCCTATACAGATCATTCAATCATAAGCTGCATTATGTTTTTTTAAATATATAATGAATAAATAATATGTATGAATGTTTTATCAAAACTGATAAAAGATCAGTAGATTATTTTAAATATATGCAGGTCATACTGCTCCTGAACAAACAGGTAATGACCACTGCAGACATCTTGCACTTTTACTATCAATATTTTTCATTTAACCTCCAATGCATTCCACAAAGAGAGCCACTATCCAATATTTCACTATCTCAATTCCTACCATCATATTCAGCTATTTAATCAATGTACCAAATATCAGATTGTCAAATTTAGAAAAAAAGGCACTTAAATGAACCCTATGCTTTTTCATCCACCTTCCCTTCAGAAAAAAAAAAATTACCGTATACAAATTTGATAAAATTCACCACATATACAATTTTATGATTTAATAGATAAACCAAGGTCCTGAACACCCACCCCCACACCAGAGATGTTTTAGTGTTGTAGGTGTACCAGGAGCCATAAAAATGCCAAATATGATCGCCATTACTTTCTGAGTCAATCAAGGTAGCTGAACCTAGAAGAACTGTTATTCATTATCGTCAAGGCGATGATAAAGTATATAGCTATTAACTAAAAAATCAACAGAAACAAGTCAACCATTATTTCAACACATACATACACCCAGGACCCACAACAGACATTTATCTCAATATAAATGTTCCAATGTATACCAATATATAAATACATATAATTACAAACACAGTATGGAAACCATATATTTTATAAAAAAAGTTCTAGGACACCACCAACTGAGGTCAAACACAGTATGGATAACATATATTTACAAAAAAAAAGTTCTAGGACACCACCAACTGAGGTAACTTTGTACATTCTATGACAAAGTCCTTACACCTCAACTCTTTGGTCATACATGTATATTGACTCATTACTAACAAAACTTATATAGTGATGTAACTCACCCAAACCTAAAAAAAAATGGATTCTACTAATTGTCATTGACACTGGCTTGTCCCACTGTAATTATAGGGTATATGTACATGAAATGCACTTTGCACATTTGATGGACGCATTTTATGCTCCCTATTATGGGTTCTCCATTGTATATGCCATGATATGATATATGTACATTTGTAGATATTTTTTATTGTTTAATACAACAGACCTACAAATATCTGAGTCATAGGGAAATTTTACAAACTGAAGATGAAAGGCCAAAAATAAAAAAAACATAATTATGGACTCATACCAATATTCATATAATGCTGGCAGCTAAAACCTAAAATTTTAACTTATTCATTTTGAAAAGTGTTTTAGGCCACACTCAAGAATTTTTCAGTCAAATGGTGGTGGTTGGTTTTAAATGGTGGAGGAGAGAACCTGATTACAGAGTACCCAGGAAAAGAACATTGGTCTTCCGCAAGTAAACTGTCAAACTTTCCCACAAAAATATGCTTAGGTTCCAGCAGGACTTGAATCTGTGCTGACCAGAAGTGAGAGACTTCATGGTTCAAAGTGTGATGCTCTTAACACTTGACCATGGAGGCCCTGTGTACATGTACTTAGCCAACATAGATTTTCATAGATATGGTTATGTGAACTTATCTACAAAAACCACAATTACAAAAGAATTGGCTATGCCACTGGTGTTAAATAGAGTCCAATTTTTTTAAAAGTCAATAATGAAATGATAAATGAATTTTTGGAAGATTTTTTTATTAAAAAAACACACACAACAATCTCACAACACTGTTTTCTCAAGACATATGGTCTTTAATGGAAGTGGTTTCTCAACTGAGGTGGTCTATAGCAACAGTGGTGGTGTATAAAGACAGGTTTCAATGTAATTGTTCATTCTGTCAGATAACACTATAGAGTGTAAGTGTGTCAGCAACACTCTCCCTGTAAAACTGCATGTTGGCCTACAATTCTGTGCTGTAGATATTAAACAAACCATGTACACACTTTATAAATGAGAATTAAAGGTAATTGTGATAGTTTAGTAATAAACAATCAAACAGTGATCAAATAAAGTGATATAGCTCAACAATATAAAGCAAAGTTATATAGTTTCATGTATAATAAACAGGATAGTTTATGGCCATACAGAAAGAGAATACCCCAGAGATTATCTATATCAGATATTTATATAATGTACATGAGGTTGTAGTGTGTTGGTAACAACACACTATACTTTATGAATGCTATAGATGTTCTGTTACAACTTGTCTGTTTCAAATCATCGTGTGATCTGTCTGGTACGAAACTGGGGATGGATCCATCTTATGTTAAACCAAATACCTTAACTAGTATAATGAGAAAAAGACCAGTGAGCCCAAGTGGCTGACCTGATCTATTAGTATTACAAGTTTTTAAAAACATCTAATTAACTCATCAATCCCTGAAAAACAATGGATTCTTCTGTTAATCAATGAATTATGCCAGTCCAAATGTGTCTTTTGGGGCGAGTTTATTTATCTTTTGTGGAACAAATTGACATTTACAGGGAAAAAAATGTGGAGAGTGTCTCTTTTTTCTTTAAAGAACTTCATTGAAATAAAAAAATTAATATATAGTGGAACCCATCTTGACAGACCATAGTTATCAAAGAATTCTGGGCAGAAAACCTGTCTCCCAAGAAAGGGTCTTGTGTATGCAATGTTAACTAGCATTGTATGAGTATTGATAACTTTGTATTGCAAAACCATTATTCTGTGAATGGCGAGCCATGACAAAATATTTAACTATAAACTTAACCAGATGGTTCTATTGGAATCCCCACAACCCTGGGATCCCCCTTTCTCTTATAGTTGATTAAAATACATGAAATTGACAGTGAAACTTGTATATATAACGACTTCCCCAGGGACACAAGAAAACTGGTCTTTATAGAGAGGTGGTCTTTATATAGAGGTTGATTTGTACATAATTGGTACTATTGGGACAGCAAAAAAAAAAAGGTCTTTGTGATCAGTTGGTCTTTGTACACAGGTGGTTGTTAAAGCAAGTTTTAATGTATGCAAGGATCATTTTGCCATCAAAAGTTACAGGACCCCAATTATCATGAAAATGTCTATTTGGAAAATTTCATTACACAAAGATACATTGTATAATATCTAATTTCTAAAAAATTTGGAAAATTTCTGAATAGACTTAAATTTGGGGAAAACAAGATGTCTTTTAGATAGGGAAGTAGCCTCTGTTAACTGAAAATTCCATCCTAAAAATTATACTCTATTACATTAATAACACTTATGAAAAGTACTAACCATAATTCAGTGCTAATTGCAAACAAAATGCTGATCCAACAATATTTAAAGCCAACCAAGTGACCATTTGACCATGGTCAGCTGATTTAATCATACATGTAAAATACAGGTATGTTATGAATGTTAAAACATTTACCTTTTATAAATAATCATATTGACAATCTTAATTCAATGATTTGAAAGTGATTTTAAATATGTAAGGATTAAAGCACATATTCCATTTAACTCCCCCGGGTCTTTTCGACATAGTTGACATTGTCAAAAAGAAAGTATGCAAACTGAATGATCGGTACTAAATACTAAAACGCATTTTTGAAGTGCTAAAATTTTCCATATTCTCATGAACGCATTCATGGCATTTATCTGCAAGCCCTCAGTAATTCTGACACTTTTAATTCAGTGACCCCTGTAGCAACATTTGGACTCATCCGTTTCAAAGAATGGTCCAGACCCCTGTCAGAATTCAGGAGTGTATAATTCAGAATCCAAATTTCAAAATGATCTCACACTCAATATTACCCTGTTCACCCCTGAAGTATGATAACAGACTAAACAGTTAATTGATCTGGGAGAGTCTAAATGTATTCACAGGGGTTGATGAGTTATAATTTCTATTCTCCGTTTTGAGTGTACAATTCCCCGTATATACTGTAAATAATGGAAAGTGATTTGTTTCAATTTCCATTTTGAATGTATCGTTTCAGCTTACACTAAACGATAAATGATGAAAGTCTTGGTTCAAAATGTGCAATTGACTATGTTGCATTTATTTGTCAGTTTTTGTATAATTGTCCTTTAATGAACAAAAAATTAATAATCATGATTACCATGGTAACATTACATTTCTCTTTATTGTAGGCATAATTTGAGCAAAGCAAATATTTGTACAACATGAGCTCAGACAACATGCACAGTAAGTTGAATTTTATTTTAATCAAATACAAACTTGCATTACAGCCAACCTCTGTATAAAGGGCACCTGCCTATAAAAGTCGTTCAAACATAACAGGTTTTTTTGCCTGTACTTTTGATTGACCTGAAAAGATGTGTTTGACATTAATTCGTACATTGTAAATAATATAGGAAAAAAAATATCACTCTGATTTTCATATGCTACACAATCAAGGAAATGGTGAAACAAGTATCAGAATTTTTTTACTTTGGAAGTGAAAGAAATCTATCTGTAATGTAGTCGTTCCAGGTGTAATTATTTGAAGTAAAATCTATCGTTTATCATCAGCAAGTATGTTAAAAAGATCTTAGAAATAGAAAAACATAAGAACAACAAAAAAAACGTACTGAATTCTTTACAAAACCACTGTCCAAGCCATGTTATTTCACTTAAAACAAATACATGTGTATGTAATGGCATACTTATTACTCAGTTAGCCCTATTCAATTTCACTTGACTTCCCCTCAAGATAACTCGGTGTTGTCTGTTTTGCCAACAAAAACATGATTTACAAGACTGATATTTCTCCCTGACCACAGAAATGATTCCATACAGACTTATTGGCAAAATAAACAAATATACAAAAGTAGCCACCAAATCGGTTAAGTGATGATAAAACATGGTACATCTCAGGTCAGTCTAGTTGGTACAAGAGTACAAATCTACTTCAGTTTCAACAACAGCTAAAAATTATGTGTACTAACAACAAGAAGAAATACATAAATATTTTGTGTAAATAGACATTTTTTTATCATAAGAAACTTTGAAATGTGTCTCATGTCTATATCATCAAATCGCGCTATCAACATAATGAGAAGGGTGGCATACCTTAGTCAACGGTTCAGAAAATTACTGGTATACTTCAAACAATTATCTGTCATATCTATGGTCAGCAGGACTTAACTAATGTCACAGATACCTAAACTGACCTATCAGTATTTAGAAAGTTAGTCAATTTATTTGAAGTTCAAAAATGCAAGTAGTGGTCATTTCCAAAGTACAATGGAACCAGGTTCTACATATATCTAGGTTTTATTATCAAAAAACTGACCACTACAACTCAATATGTATAGATATATCTAGAATAAAACACCAGTAAATTTAGCAGTACAGTTGAACCTGTCTTAATAGACCATCTCATCTGCCAATGAAATGTCTCAAGACAGGAGGCACCTTCAAAGAGGATTTACTTAACTCATTTACCCCTAAAGACACATTTGGACTGGTCTAAGTCATTGATTTACAGAACAGTCCATTATTTTTCAGGCGTTGATGAGTTAAAGGATTATTTAAACCAGTGTTTTTCAGAGTGTGGTCACAGTAGACAGGTGGTCTTTTATAAGAGGTCTCACCGCTCTGGTTCTGCTGTATATATATTATAACATGGACAATATGGAGCTTCATCAAACATTTGCTTTACAAGAGTTTCTTGGCTTTCAGTGAAATTTCAATCCATGTTACATATTTATGACACTTTCAAAACCCTCAGCGTATTGACAGAAGCCAACAGCGAAAAGTATATATTTTCGGCACTTTAATCTTAAAGCTGGCAACATCTCCATACAAGTCAAAAATCTCGTCGGACATTGGCAATGCTGAAGAAATTTTACTGTACTTCGTTCACTTCTAATTGGCTCAACTGTACTTTTCCAATTCTATGCTGAAATATTTGCTTGCCTAAATAAAAACCTCACCAAAAAAAAACCCCAAAAATCAGGAACGGTTAGGTAATTCTCTGTGGAATTTTGGCTGATACTTTCAACTGCTATTTTCTATTCAGACCAGTTTATAACAAGCTATCAATATATAGATAGGGAATCTTTAGACAGATAATAAACACTTAGCACTTGTTATTGAAAATATTTAACTATCACCTACATCTGTTGATCTAACTAATTTAAATGTTAAGGCAGAAAAATAACATACATTACTTGGCCTGGTAGAATCTCATTACAGATATATTCTTAAAGAATTTGTGAAAATACACGACCCCATAATCTTCAAAAACATATATTGCAAAACATGTAGAGTTGTTAAACAAGAGAATAGACATGTCAATAGAGGGGTGGCTTACCCTCGAGACTACGCAGGTCACCGGGAGCTCTATAACAAACCACAGTGAGTGCAAATGAAGGTCATCATGAACTGTTAAATCTCCAGACCATATGGGTGGCACCAGACTTACATGGGTGGTGTCCCAAACTTATATAGGTGGTGGCACCAGACTAACATGGGTGGTGACATCAGACTTATGTAAGTAGTGTCACAGATTTATAATAGGTGGTGGCACCAGACCTATATAGGTGGTGGCACCAGACTTATATGGGTGATGGCACCAGACATATATAGGTTAGTGGCACCAGACTTACATGGATAGTGGCATCAGACTTACATGGGTGATGACACCAGACTTACATAAGTGGTGTCCCAGATTTATAATAGGCGGTGAGCCCAGTCTTACATGGGTGGTAGCACAGTCACTTACATGGATGGTGTCCCAGACTTATATAGTTGGTGGCACCAGACTTATATAGGTGGTGGCATCAGACTTATATGGGTGATGGCACAAGACATATATAGGTAGTGGCACCAGACTTACATGGATGGTGGCATCAGACTTATATGGGTGATGGCACCAGACTTACAAAAGTGGTGTCCCAGATTTATAATAGGTGGTGGCCCCAGTCTTACATGGGTGATAGCACCAGCCTTACATGGATAGTGTCCCAGACTTACAGGGGTGGTGTCCCAGACTTATATAAGTGTGGTCTCAGACCTATAAAGGTGGTGGCATCAGACGTATATGGGTTGTCACACCAGACTTACAGGGGTGATGTCCCAGAATTATATAGGTGGTGGCACCAGACTTACATGGGTGGTGGCACCAGACTTACATGGGAGCAATGTACATGTATCTCAGCTCTCCATATCAGATTTCAGTTCAGTACTATACAACTATAGTGTCTTGAGAGACCACTGTCATTTCAGACCACCTGTATTTTGAGACCACATTTTGAGAACCATTTAACTAAATATCTGTGTACATTAAATATCTTTTGAGAGACCACCTGTCTCAAGAGAGCACATTTCAGTGGCAGAAAAGGTGGTACCTCCTGGCGGATACCACTCTACAGTCTTACACAGGTCTCTGTGAAGATCTATGCACCTATGACAGGTTACCCTAAATACAGGAACATGGCTGAGGCAACAATTTACATACATGTAAGGTTCACATGCAAAATTCTGCCTAAAGAATTACAATTTTGTCTGTTGTTCGTAAATATTGAACAATACATTCTACACAAAGCCAAGTCCAACCTATGTCTATGGACTATGGTAAAACTGAATGACGCACAGACATGCATATATAAAGTTGAACATGGTCAATACATATACACATAGAGATCACAATACCAACATGATTTTAGGCAGGGATCTGGCAGTTGTTACATTTCTTTATCAGATATAAAAATATTCTTTTAAGGTAAATCTTGCGATCACAATGCCTTATCTAGTACAAAGAAAGTTCTAATCTGCAAATGTTTACACAGAAAGAATACATACAAAATATGATAAGTCAAATCTTTTCTTGCCTATCTTTAGACCAATTTGTCTTTCCCAAGGCTGACTTTAGTATCAAAAAGCCAGCCGTAATGGGGTTAGAGGAAAGGGATTAGTGCGAGCTAAGAAATGGACAGGCCATCCATTTAGAAATAATTTTGATATCTCTGTCATGTATGTCATTTATGACAGTTTATTTCAAATAAGAGATTGAATGTTATATAATGGAACCTTGCCCAAATACCACCTCACTTAGGAGACCACCTCACATTTAAGACTATACATTTTCAGTCTCTAGATAATATCCAATAAGTACAGAACCTCAATCAAAAGAGCACCTAGTTTAAACGGAGCTATCAATTTAAAATACATTGGAACCACACTATTAGGACCATATTATTTAGACTGGGTTCCAATTTGAGTCTGTCAATATGTGATACCCAGTCTTAATAATGTGGTCCTAATAGTGTGGTTCCAATGTATTTTAAATTGATAGCTCCATTTAAACTACCAAATCCTACAAAGCTACAGGATATCTGAGTGTAAAGTTGTTGCTGATCACCTCAGGACATCTGAATGTTTGACCAAGGACAACAACATGTACTGACCACATAAAACACCACAGCATGCAATGTCTGTTGTCCAAATGGCAAATATCAGCATTAACAAATGTGTGTGTGTCTCAGGCATATCTATATATAGCGTTAAATATGGGAAACAAAAGATGTATATTTATACATTTCAGCTATTGTATTTGTTAACTTGACTCATCAACCCCTGAAAAACAATGGACTCTTCTGTAAATCAAAGACAGACCAGTCCAAATGTGTCTCTAGGGGAAAATAGCTAATATTCTTATCTATTTTTATAATTCTTTTTTGATAATGGGCAAAAAATTTTCCATGTTTGAATTTGATCCCAAGTAAGACAAACTTACATCGAAACTGGAGTTCTATGTTAAAAATTCCTGGATGTCATTTATTCCAATACAGTCGATTCTACTGAATTGCATACCTGATAATTGCATATTCCTGTTAACTGCATAAGAACTCAAAACACAAAATGATTTCCTATCTTTTATAAGTTAAATGTTTCATTTAACTGCACAGGTTAAACCAAGAATTCTTGTTAATTACATAAAATATTCCCTAAAATGGGAAAAATTGTACTGGTTATGGTAAAAAGTTATATGTGGAAATACTATTTTAATAGAAAAGAAAACATACCAAACTTATGTTTTATGAAAATTCCTGTTAAATGCATATTCCTGTTATTTTCATACTTTTCTCTGACATTTTGGCCATGCAATTAAGAGGAATCCACTGTACTAGATATTTTTACAATCAAACCTATCTTGCCAGACCACTGTCGAAATAGGACCACCAAATAAATCCATGTTTTTTCAGAGGTGAGACTTCATGGTTTAAAGCGCAGTGCTCTATCCACTTGGCCGCAGTGGCCAAAATACAGTCAAACCTCTTTATCTTGAAGTCGTTTGTTTGTTTGTTTGTTTATTGTTGTTTAACGTCCCACTCGAGAATATTTCACTCACATGGAGACGTCACCAAATACCGGTGAAGGGCTTCAAATTTTGGCCTATGCTCGGCACTTACGGCCATTGAGCAGTAGGGTTCTTTAACGTGCCAACACCTACTGTGACACGGGATCAAGCAAAAATATCGATATAAACGGGTTATCGAGTTAAAAGGTGTGTCACTAAATAGAATCCTGATTCCTCAGATGAGGCCTATATGTATATCGTTTGTCTCTTACAAAATGTATTGTCAGTATATTTGCATGCTGACAGCTACAAATACCATATGCTTTGTCAAACATTATTAAAACTAATAAATGCAATTAAAAAGGAATCAATTACGTTTAAGTATTTATTTCTGAATACAAAATTTAACCTCGAGATAACTGGGTCTGGCACCATAAAACTTGAGAATTTACTCAAGTCTGAGAATATTCTCAACTTGGCCTGTTCAGCCAATCAGATTTCTGGATTAGCTAAAGTTGAGTAAACTTTTCAGACTTAAGAACCAAACCCTGGTCTTTTTCGCATTGAAATGAAATATCGGGACCACGTTGACATTAGTGTCTTTTTCTGACTTTTCTGATCTCTAATTATCAGGTCTTTCTTAATAAGATATAGAAGAAAAATTGTCGGGACCTGCGCTTGATCTCAGTTGACCGGGTAAATTGAGATTAACGATCTCGACATTACGAGTTTTGACTGTATAGCTTATAGCTTTAGGTGTATCCACAAAGTAAAGTTCATGGAAGGATTTTAAACAACAACAACAACAACAAAACAATACAAATTATCTTACATAAGCCAACCTCTTTACACTGTCCAGACTACTACTTGTACTTCAAGATTTAAATATTTGTAGTAGATAAATAAGTTTCTGTTCAACCCAAGCCATCACAGAGAAACTTAATACTTTTGCTTGGAATCGTATAGAAAAAATGAATTCATTGGGTCAATTTCCAAACACATGGCTATTATGGTAAATCAAAATGTATACATAGTTAAGAATAAGATGCTTATAACACTCACTCCTGGGACAATTATCCGTTCAAATAATGTACAATATTTGTCCAAGTCCTAACACTGGCATACCTCAAAATAACAGAGTGTTAATCTGTCCCACTTAACATGTGATTCTCGAGGATTTGGGAGATGACTTTTTGTATACTTAAATATGCAAATCTATTTTATATGTGTCAGGAATGTGGAACTCAAGCATTAATCAGGATCTATAATGGATATGTACTTTCCTTTGCATCAAGATTTATATCTGTATACGAGCCAGTTGGGAAAATCCACTAGACAGGGATCAGCTTGGGGTGTTGACAAAGGATATGTACATGTACTTTCAATTGTATCACCATCTACATTTGTATACAAGCCAGTAGGGAAAATCCACTAGACAGGGATCAGCTTGGGGTGTTGACAAAGGATATATACTTTCATTTGTATCATGTTTTATAAATGTATACAGACTCAATATGGTGAGGGATCAGCTTGGGTGTGCACAATTCTTCTGAGGTTTTTCTTTGCCTTTATTTTTTTTCCCTTTTCAGTGACACTTCTTTATTATTTATTGTCTTTTCTTAAAAAACATACAAGCCTAAAGTACATTGATTACCTCCCCTTGTTCGAAAGCAATCATTAGTTGACTGCTCTGTCACACCAGTATGTACGTGACATACATTACCAAGTAAATGACTTGCAGAAGGCCAGTGGTCTCTTCCTGGGTACTTTGTACCCAGATACTTTCCTGATAAGCATTAACAACTGTCACCATTATATATGGTAACTGAAAAATTAATGTGTTTAGCATAAAACACGATTCAAACAAAAATCCAAGTAAATGTACATTTGCTGTGTGGCTAACATCTTAAAGTTACGACAGACAAGAGCTGTACATGTATGTCAGGGTATCAAGCTGGCCATCTATTAATATCAGTTGTTAAGTTAACAGCCGTATTCAAATTTGAACTTGTATTAGTAAACATTCGTATTTAAAGACATCTTTTTACCATTTAACATTCCACAGCGATGACTCATTAATTTCCTATATATATATAATGTACCTGTTATAAGAATACTTATCTTTGCATTCTTATAGATCAAGTTTTATCATCCCCTTACAATTGTTCTCGTCTGAAGCTAAATGAAATAGTTAAAACCCAATGAAAGAAATGTGAGATGTGTTAAAACTCAGCGTTGGAGCGATTCTTTATACAAACCCAACACTTTATACCATTAACTCAACACAGGCAAATCAAAGACGTCGCTGATTACCGTACCTACCTATAGCACTAATCAATTTCAAATTGCTATTGGTAACCAGGTAATTATTGGTGATATATCTCTTGTAATAATTACTTAGATTTCATATAGACTTACCAGGTAATTATTGATTGATACATTGTACATACATAATTACTTAGGTGACATACATGTATCATAATTTAGAAATATACAAAGCACCTGCCATCACCTAAATGATCCATCTCCAGAAGATGTGATACATGTATAATTAGTGATATCATACACCTTAACTAATTAGTAATTACTATAATCACATTGGAAATATCTAGCTCTTATCATTACATATACAGATACTTATCATAAAGCATGCAAATATAATTATCCAGATTATGTATCTCATATTTTGTATCAGTAAAGAGATGATACATCTCATATATCCCCTGAGATATAAGAAGTCATACCATATTCGACCCATTATAAGAGCCCAGGGTGCTACAAAAATAAGAAAAAATGGGTGGGCGCTTTATGGGACTAATCTGAATAGTCAAATTGATGTAAAACAGTTAATTTGTACAAGGCACAGAGGTAAAGTTGTTGTAGTTATTACAGAGGACAGCTATCAATATAATTCTGTTGCTCGGGAGTTATAGATAAACTGTTACTTACAGTTTTTCAGGTCCACATCTTCTTGTCAATCAGCTAGAAAAGTCCTCTTGATCATGTGTAAAAAAGGGGGAGGGGCTCTTATAGGGACATGGGTGCTTAATGGGTCGAATATGATACATGTATATTGTATTTCCTGCAATCACTGAAGTATCTCCGATAATTAATGAGATTATACATGTATCTCATAAATCAAATTTCAAATTAGGTGATATGATTATTCAGGTCATGTATACATACATATATATATATATATATAATTATTCAGGACATATAATTAATTACCAAGGTATTAAATATAATTACTAAGGTCATATATATAATTACCAAGGTTAAATGTATAATAACTAAGGTCATATATAATCACCAAGGTCATATATCTCTTTCAATCACACAGGTGATAATTTTGTTTTACCATTGTTTTTTATGCCATTTTTCAGTTATACATGTATAGGGGAATGAGACAATTTTCAATGGTTATGAAGAAAACCTACTTAATAGACTTCCTGCAACCCAAACAGAATCTGGCAAACTTAATTAAGCATACGTTCCAGCAGGGCACAAACCTAGCTACAATAAACAAGACACTTTGTGATTTAAGGTGCAATGCTATAACCACAGTGGTTCTCTCTATCCCCATACCCGAAACAGATAAGGTTCCTACTACCACGCACTATGGCTGCTAACACATATTTGATCCATCTAACCACTTAGATTAGATAATTTGTTTTGGTAATTTCTTTAAAGGCATACCATACCTAATATTTATACAAATAATAGTATTATATGTATCCTTTCCTGCACAAATCAATGGGTTACAATATATATATATATATATATATATATATATATATATATATATATATATATATATATATATATATATATATATATATATATAAAATCAGCTCAGAGGCATGGCTTTGATAATCAGACTATGACACTATACAAAGAACTATTACATAGGTGATAATCCCTTGCTCATCCATCTATGATGTAGATTTATAAAATAGTTTTTACATTATGAAGGAAGATCAAAGTAAATATGCTTGCAAATGACCCGTTATTCAACTGGAACACGTGTAGGTGTTTACTTCTAGTCAACACACTCGTACAAATACTTACTCCTGAATATTTCGGTTATTAGCATTACCCATAATTCTGTCGATTTTTATTTGAGTAGAACTTGACTCCCATTATACAGAGCATACTTTGTGTACAATACATGATTTTTCCCCCCTGTGATTTACCTGATGGAAGGAGAAATTCAGTACTTTTTGAGTCCACTTCTTCTTACATTTGTAATACAGTAGAACCTGTCTTATGAGACCACCCAATCTGCCGCTAAAATGTGGTCTCTCAAAAGATGTTTTATCTAATGGATGATTTAACCAGATGATTTCCAGAAAGTGGTCTCAGAAGACAGGTGGTCTTTTATGAGAGTGGTCTCAGAAGACAGGTGGTCTTTAATGAGTGGTCTCAGAAGACAGATGGTCTTTAATGAGTGGTCTCAGAAGACAGGTGGTCTTTTATGAGTGGTCTCAGAAGACAGGTGGTCTTTAATGAGTGGTCTCAGAAGACAGGTGGTCTTTAATGAGTGGTCTCAGAAGACAGGTGGTCTTTAATGAGTGGTCTCAGAAGACAGGTGGTCTTTTATGAGAGGTCTCTCAAGACAGGTTTCACACTGTGATGTAATTCACCTCAAGGACGCCAAGCAAAAATATAAGTACAGTAAAACCTCTTTATAATGGACCTTGTTTCATTTGCCACCTCACTTTGCACCACAAATTTTGAAAGTCCACTTAAACCCTCAACCTAACGCAAAACCCTTCCTAATGCCAAATCTGGGCTGAAGAAATGGTGGCAGTATACAGAAGTTTTACTGTAATATATATATAATGCCTCAAATGTGTCCTTGGAATGGTTGTTTACTAAAATTTTAAGTTGAATTTTAAAAACAAAGTTCTGTGATAGTGTTCATGAAAAACCTGAGAGAAAAACACTGTTACCCTCATGTAACCTTATTGTTCTTTACTGCTTACCTCATGAATTTCTATCAAATTAACTTTATTTCTGATTTACCACCAAACCAGACATTTAATGCTCAGAAAGCAGTTTTAATCTTATAAGCACTTGGTATTGACATTTTCTTAAGTTTAAACTAATTATGGTCTCAATTTCAGTCAACTTTTTTAAAACGAAAAAAGTTTAAATACCTTTAGCAAAATTACTCTATATGAATGTGTACTAACTGGGAAAGTATTGTTAACCCATTCATCCCTCAAGACACATTTTGACTGGTCTAAGCCATTGATTTACAGAATATTCCATTGTTTTTCAGGGGTTGATAAGTTAAATACTCTAAAAGAAGTAAAAAGCTTGTTAATGTCAGATAAAAATCAGAAAAGCAATCTGAAAAATTCTATTATTACTAATTCATCAAGAATTTGCATGTTTGAAATTTAACTTAAAAATGGAAAAAATGCTAATTGCTATATGAAACTTTTAAATATCTACAACCTTGATGGAAAAAAACGGCAACAACAATAAGAGTCAATCTTTTAAGGATCAGTTTACCATGGTCTACCACACCAATGTCATATAATTTTTTTTATAATTATTTGTTTTTGTTTATTTTATATATATATATATATATATATATATATATATATATATATATATATATATATATATAAAATAAACAAAAACAAATAATTATATATATATATGTGTGTGTGTGTGTGTGTGTGTGTTAAGTTGACATATATTGGTAAGAAAAGAAAAATACAAAAAAGCTTTCAAATGTTATCTCATAAAACAATGATAAAACAAAACTTAAAAAAAGATCAAAATCAGAAGATGTCGGCAGTGTAATTTTAGATTTTAGACCAATAGAACACCAATAGATTGTCACAGGAACAATAATGAGGGAACAATGTTTTATTGACAAAAGGCCAAGGACAACCTCCTACATTTGTAGTTCATTACTGATATACTAACTTTGACCAGTAGTGCAGTGGTTAGCACATTCGCTTCTCGCCAATATGGCCTGTGTTTGATCATCAAATTGGGCAGGAGAGTTACTATGTGAGAAGGTATGTACTATGTGAGATGGTATGGAAGTTGCAAAGTCAGACACTTGGGTTTTCTATGGGTATACTGTTTTCCTCCCAAAAGTAGCCGATGGGGGAATATGTGCGGTCAGACCAGGAATCCAAACCAGGACCTTCTGAATACTAGCGGGACGCTCTTACCAACTGAGCTACATAATGTATCTGGGCCAATACCCTAAGCATCAATACACCCTTCCCCCTTAACAAGATCTCCCTTGAAATTATTTCAACAAATGTCAAGTAAGTGGTAAAACTCTACTGCAATAACAGCTTGGGTCTAGCAGAGATTGAAACCAAAGTCCATGCTGACTTGAAGTGAGAATCATGGCTTAAAGCAAAAACCTCTAAATTCACTCCTCCAGAGAGCTCTAACCTCTTGGCCATAGAGGCCACCTTCTTACACAGGTTTAGATAATCCTTTGTAAAATATGACAAAGAAATTGCTTCAGACAGTCATCTCAACATGACTCTGTGTACCAGTTTAAGCATACAATGTAGCACTGTACATCATTTCTTGGTCAGACAGTGTTAACTTCTTACAAGTTAAACGGATGATAAGTCTTCTATTTCCTAAGATGTTATGACAATCCTCTCTCATTAAAGAATACTCAGTCTCACCCCCTGTGAAATGGATTACCTACATAATCATACATTGATAACTCGAGATCTCAAAGGTTCAGGTGCTTGGCAAGGAATGTCAAATGTGCTTGCCAAAGAATTTGAATAAACAGTTGAAAAACCAATGCATTAAACCTTTGTGGTTGTAAGAATATTTTTGCCACTTGTTCCAAATATACTACAGACTTGCAGTTCAGTACCACAATACAAAGTTGAAAAAAAATTACTAAAAATATACAGAAACTGAGTTTTTGCTGTTTGGTTGCTTTGATCTTTTTATATGATACACTGTAGGTTTTCCTATTTACAAATATAATAACTGTTAGTATGTCACACAAATCATACCAGAATTACTCCAATGCTCTTGTCTTTTGATAAAAAGATAAGGTACAGCACAGACGACTGGCCAGATCCAAAGTTATATAGTACATGGTTAGGGATTGGTCAGTATTTACATACAAATACATTATTCATTTTGGGGGTGACCTTTATACCTTTCATTTATAAACACATCCCTAGGTGAATCTAAAAAGGGCTAGGTTGAACATCTTGAAAATCTTTCAGTGGAGTGAAGCCATGCAGTCAGTATATTGTCAGACCACACAGAACAAACACACAGAATATTTCTATTCTAACAAAGAACAGCATGATGAATGGTAAATAGGGATAGGTGATTTCCAAGTCATTAAAATTAAGTTAGACAAGAATATCCAAAGGTTTACAGTCTGGGATTTGATTAATCTGAACAGAATGTATCTATAATCTGATACCATCATCCAAGGGCACAATAAGTGCAGGGGAAGGCACTCCACACTCAAGTGCCTGCACCAGTAAAACGTTAAGTAGACGAATAATCAAAATATAATTTTCATTTTTATCAAAGTGATCATATAAATTATTTTGAGCAACTAATTTAAATTTGAAGTGTGAAGATATATTTTTATCTCAGCATTTGAAGCTTTTAAGACTAAGACACTTACGGAACTAAATCAAAATTGGGCGGGAAAAAAATCTACTCTTACCCAGAAGAATATAATGACATCTTCGAACTCCATCCATCAACCGCAAACCACAAGAACATCTGCTGTTTGGCTAAAACAGTTTCACAGCTGCAGGGCAGACAATCGATAAATGACCACATCATTTTACCTAATTTCTTTTTTAAGTTTCCTCTTTGATGTAAGATAGTGCACCAAAGAGGCAGTGAAAGTTGAATTTTTATTCAACTAAGAATTTTTGAGGCTCCAAAAAAATTTTTTTTTTTATTTTAGAAAAAAACCCAGTGAGTAAACATTCTGAAAATTTTGTAAATCTACAGGACAAGCGAATCTGAAAATTTGACACTCGTGATTCTTTGATTTCTCTGTTATGAGACATAATTAATTAAAACGTAGATAAAGTATTTTTACAAAGTCATATTACTGTAGAATGTTAGACCCTACAAAGTCAGTCACTGGTAAAAAAAAATACGAACCCTGAACTACTCATCCTCATCCACTTTTTCAATCCTCCAAGAAGAGTGGATAAATGCCTTTTTCTCAAAAAAAGAAAAAGTAAGATGAATAAGTATGAAAGGCAATTTAATGCATTAAAAATATTATCCCAATCAAAGATATATGTCAACCCTTTTACCTTCACTTATCAATTTTCTGTACTCTTATATTAGCAAAATATTCCCATTGTTTAAATTTATAGAAAGACAGGAAATATGATTAATACAACTGCATGCATCTAGCAGGCACCTGGTCTATTTTTGACAATATCTATATTTATACATATTCAGAACACAAAAACCCCAAATTTCTTTTAGATGCAAATGTTTGTATAAATATAACTGGCTGATGGTAACCTATTTGTACTAGAACATTTTTTGATTTTAGGACCAATGAATTTCAGCGTTACTGACATTTCACAGCTTTAACAAATATTTTTTTCACTTATATTGCAATGCAACTTTACATAATCATGCTAAACAGCACAAAAACACTACTGCAATTATGAAAGGTATGTATTAAACTCTCATAGGTACAAACACACTGTCACAAGGATTTCTCTTTCATCAATAAAAATGGATTGTACACTATGGAATACATAAAGGTATCACAATCAAGCCAATACATCAAGCTTTTTACATTCACTAATCAAACCTCTGGACATTTATAATTAAAAATGTACTCATCAGTTGAACAGACATTGTTTGTATTACCATCCATACATGAAGCTGGAAAGTTTATAAGAGTGGCTCAATACACTAGATCAATAATTGAAAGACTTATATTTACAGTATGTGATGATCTTGTGCCTAGCTGGCTCATTCACCCAATTTAAACATTATAAACATTAGTTACCCCTAGTTCAGATGCTATTATCGTATACTTCTATCACTGGTCAGGAATAGTCTAATAAGCTCTAGAATTATACTTGTAGTAAAATTTTGTCAAGTTTTGGACATTCAAGAAAAACCTCCCAAGCCGAGCTGTTTCCAGCTGACTTGACAGCTCTCGCATGTTCAAGGTCACTAATAAGTTTGCTAGTTCACCAATGGTACCAATAAACTGGTTGTTGTTTAAACCAGGTCTAAACAATGCTGGCTACAAGGACTAAAGAGGATAACTCATATAGTACACACTGCAATATTCCCCCCCCCCCCTCCTACAGGGTATGAGAGGGCCTCTGTGGCTGAGTGGTTAAATCATCACGCTACTCTGTGGCTGAGTGGTTAAATCATCACGCTATAAACAAAGTACCATGAAGTCTCTCACTTCTGGTCAGTGCAAGTTTGAGCCCTACTGAAACCGAAGCTGATTTTTGGAGAGAAAGTTGGTTAGTTTACTTGTGGTAGGTAGGCTGGTGGTCTCTTCCCGAGTACAATGTAACCAAGTTCTCTCCTCCACCATTAAAAACAGGCTGCCACCATAGGACTGAAAACTTGTCAAGTGTGGCTTAAAACATCATTCGAAATTCAAAACAAAAAAATTCAGGGCAGAAGATTTGGGGGGTAGAGGTGCACAGCAAGATATGTCAATAGTAAACTTTTCTAACATGACACTACTGTTAGTCACTATCAATTAAACCAGTTTTGGCAGTGTAAGGCATTAACACACATGTACATGTATATATGCTTCATTTCAGACTCATTTTTTGTTCCTCTGGCTTGAGACTTGTTATACACTTGACTACATGTACATTAACAAAACAAAATCTGTTTAAAACAGGCAACACCGAGTAAACTACAACTTGGTACAAAAATAATTCTACCCGAAAATCAAGTCAATACAGGTATCTGTATGTGATCTTTTTTTTTTTACTAGGAGACATAATTCAAAGTAGGAGACATAGTCCATAGTCTCATAAAAAACAATTTACATTGTACAAAAAAAGAAATAAGAAAAAAGAAAAATATGAAGATTTGATGAATATGGGTGGCTTGTTTATCATGAATTGTACACCTACAAAGTGTGCTAAAATTACCTTGTTATATGATAAGTACACTGGATGTATGCCAAAGTAGATAGAAAATTTAGACTGAGTTTACCGGCCAGGTAACTTTTACATCTCACTGTGAAGGCGATAGACATGCATAATATCAAAATACATAAATAAATAATATATCCCAGCTCTTTGTTCATTTCTACGTGCCGAGTGAACACTGAAGCATTTACCTCACGTTTTGGAACTCTTCATTTGATCAGAACATAGGTAAACAACGAACAAAACAATTTGACAGTTAACAAAGAAATTCTGTATGTGCATGTTACTGATTGGCATGTGTACGTGTACTATAGGACTGTAATGCTGTTTCATGGTAGAAATTTGTATTTCATCGACAAACTTTCCGAACAAATTTACATTTGTAGTACTGGAAAAAATACGAAAAGTTGGAGAAAATAAAACAAAGTGTTATACATTGTAGCTTAGCTTCCCTAGAGAAACAGTACTTAAATCCTTTATTTCTCACCTAGGTTATATATTTAAGGCCATCCTATTTTGTCCATCTGTGAAAATCAAACTTAGGAGTGTCTGAATACATGTATATTAATCTAAAATGCGACTAACTTAGACTTTACATAAAATACATACATTTGTATACAAGACGATAATAAAATCAAACATATACATGTATTCTGTAAGTACCGGTATTTAAAGAGGGTCGCTCTACTATTGTTGGAAATATATTTATAGTTGTCATGTATAAGGCTGTAAAGACGGTACCACTGTGCTAAATATCTAGCGTAATGTGGTACAAATGTAGATATCACCACATCAGAACAGTCTACAGGGACGTCCCTACCTCCTAAATTCTGGGTCAAAGGTCCTTAAAATTTGGAAAATATACAATATTTGAACTGAAACAGAAAAGCTTAATTTGATCATTTGTTTGAAAATAATTTATTTCTTATTTTGAAATTCCAAATTTGGGAATTTTTGCATAATTTTGGGGAAAAAAAAAAATTTTTGCATTGGGAATGGGTCCTATTACAGAACTCTAAAATGGCCTAGGAAAATCCCTGGTCTATACCGGTATACTTTTGTTTTTTGCCATTTGATTTCCTCTCAGAAAACGAAATATAAAAAGCATATTTTTAATAGTTCGAAAATGCTGATTCTTTATTGTAGGATTAGAAACTGACTTAATTAATAATGAAACAAGAATGAAATAACGAAACCCCAAAAACATTTCCTGTCCTTCTGATGAGACAGTAAAAACGGAGGTCCTGTGTCACAGTTGGTGTTAGAACGTTAAAGAACCCTCGCTGCTCAATGGCTGTAAGTGCTGAGCATAGACCAAAATTTGTAGCCCTTCACTGGCATCTGGTCACGTCTCCATATGAGTGACAGATTCTTGAGTGGGACGTTAAACAACAATACAACAACATTATTCCAAAAATTTCAGTATGTTCATGATTCACGTCTGAACATATCAGTACCTCTATCCTATACTTAAAATTAATATAAAATTCTTGATTGTATGAAAAAAAAAAAAAAAAACACGTGCAAAAAGAGTGAAATTTGTTTATAAATCAGGAAAAAAATATATCTTTAGTTGACTTAGAAATTGTGTATATGTAAATGACCCCTACTGTAAAGATAACACTACAGAGTAGCCAAAACTTTATCAAAAACAAAACATTCTAATTCGATCTGAATTTTTGGGGTTCGACAAAGTTCTTGTATATTAACCTTGTTACAAACTAGCTGATAATTCAGTATATATGCAAATCATCTCTCTTGATAAAACAATCCTCAAAAAATATTTATTCACCCTACCCACTTCTTAATACGTAAGTAATAAGCGAGCATCTTTTCATCAGATGATATGAAATAACACCGAGAGGAATTCTCTTTATCCATGATTTCGAGCTTGTACTGGAAACCATAAACAACTGTTAAATTAGTAAAAGTAAACAAAGAAACACTTCATCGATCCTCTTTAATATCTGAAAAATGTCAAGAATTAACATAAATACGGTAATCTAGCTATTTAACACATAAATAACAAGAAGTGTTTGTGAAACACAAATGCCCCCGGTCCCAACAAATTTTTAAACTTGAATAGGTAAGCGGGATGGAATTACGAACAAGACAGACAAACAGTAAGCGGGACCGAATTATGGGGGAGGGATATAATTATGGACAGACAGACGATCCAATCACTAGATGCCCAATTGGACCTTGCAGGCCGAGGGCATAAAAATCTTCTCCTTTAAGTTAACATAAGAATTCAAATAATGACTTACATTTTTTTCTGATGAAACCTACAATAGGGATTTTTGAATTTGATATCTCCTAAATTCTGGGTGCAGGTTCCAAAATTTTGGGAAAATACTCCAAGTTTTAACTAAAACAGAAAGGTATGTACTTCATTTGAGACATTTGTTCAAAATTATTTTAATTTGTTTATTTTGAATCTCAAACTTGGGTAATTTTAGGGGAAAATACAAGCCATTTTCCCATTGGAAATAGGCTCTGCAACTGACCACACCTGGGGGGGGGGGGCTTGAGATAAACAGTTATTGACATTTTTTTGCTACACATCTCCTTGTCAATCGGCTTGAAAAGATACTTGATCGTATGTGAAAAAGGAGAGGGCACTTACAGGGACATTGGCATTCATTGGACCAAATACGGTATGAGAAAAAAAACGTGAAAGAGATGTTCTATTGTATACATGGAACAATTTGATCTTTGTAGAATCCTTTTTTGAAAATGATATGTTACCAGGACAACTGCACATTGTTGGTGCTACAATGGAATCTGTCTTGAGAGACCACCTTTTCTGCCATTTGAAATGTGGTCTCTTTAAGACAGATGGTTTTTTTTCGAAAGAAGTTTTATTAAAACGGATTATTGAACCATGTGGTCTCACAAGACAGGTGGTCTATGATAGGATTGGTCTCTCAAGATAGGTTCCACTGTATCCAAGAAGAATCTATCAAACGTTTCGCAAAATGCAAACACAAGCAGTTCTCCAAACCGGTTTTGATAGATTAAATTATCCATACACCCACGTTCACATTTGGGAACCCTAAAGAGTAAAAATGATCACTCTAGTATTAACATTTAAAACAGGAAAAAAAAAAAAAGAGAGAGAGAAAACCACAAGATCAATTAGCAGACAGTTATATCAATAAAACCATTGCTATAATTTTGGTCACGTACATGTAAGCCTACATATTTATATATATGTACATACAGTACGGTATATCTAAATGTGATTTCAATTGCGAAATGTCACCGCAAAACATTTGATAAACAAGTATTTTCAGTGAATGTTGGCTTATTATATGCATGTATGTCTTCAAGGACAAGTCAATATATGGACATACTGCAATATAAGAATGGGTAAACTGTGCAAGCATACAGTTGTAGGACAAAAGTAAGTTCCCAGCAGAAATGTATTTCACTGTACTGGTATATCCTTAAGTAATTCTGCATTTGTTTGATTCTGTCCTCTAAATTTGGTAGACATCCAAAATAAATGAAAAATGGCACATTTAGTCCTGAAAGTCTGGGCCTAATATTTATAATATTTTTGGTTTGGTGACATCCATAAATTACTGAAGTGTTGATGGTTTTATTATGGTATGTGTATGTATTACATGGACATGTATGTCATAGATGCATTCATTATCTCTGTAATAAACAGAAAAATGATGTTACTCACAGGAAGAGAAACATATTTCTAGTGGTGTAACGATATACCAGTATATGTTTTGTTCGAATTCGAGTACTGGAACAGCAATCCGGAAAACTGTTTTTCCAATATGTTTTATAAATTAGAACACACACATCAATTGAGCACTTTACATAACGTGAAGTGTGCATAGCAATAAGCATTCAATTGATCCAGATCGTGGAAGCGCAGCAGGAACAACGCAGCTGGTTGAATACAACCTTGTTCAAAAGAAAAATCTAAAAGCAACTTATGGCTACATTTTAAAGTTAAATGGAATATATAAACAAACATAATACTTAAAGATGTTGCAGTTTGCAACACTTGTCATTCAGAAATCAAGAACGCGGGTGGGGGGAACAACGAATTTTGGCAACCCATTTGCGTATCTTCATTGTCTCTAAATAACATATTTATCAGCAGTTTTACCCTCCATTTTGTGGTAGATTTCAGTATTTCATGTACATTTCGGTATTTATCCCTACCCCATTTTTGGTTTAGTTTCATCATAATGAGATTATGAGTATGTTATTGTTTTTATATATAAAATGTTGTATGAATGAAACCTCATGTAATTGTTGTATTTGTGCAGTGGTAACTGGCAACTTATTAAGTTGTGTTCCTAAAAACCTTTTATTGAAAATGGATGAAAAGTGATACATATCAGTATGTATCATGATATATCACGATACACTTCCTGTGTATTGATACTCACCCCTACGTATTTCTCCTGAAGCAATAAATAGATTACAATGGAATTTCTATCAAATGAGTACCAAAACTTCAAATTTTTGCGAATCAAGTTTTGTTAAAATTGGATAAAAGACAAATTCTCTAGGAATTATTGAAAAAAGTTTTACTAATAATATTATAGTGAAAATCAATTATGTGAACATACACTATACTTATGGCCAACAACTGTATATATAAAACTTGATTCTGACAAAATGATTCATAAGTTCCTAAAACATACTTATGCCAACAACTGTATATATAAAACTTGATCCTGACAAACAGATTAATAAATTCCTAAACTAAGCCTTCAGCTTCTCGTTAAATACTATTAATTAATTACATAATTAATACCACAGCATGGAGAATGTAGAGTATTAAGGAAAAGTCAAATGTTGAAAGGTGATAATAAATACAAAGATTTTAACACATTACAATGTTTGAACTAATTCACTCTATACATACATGTAAACATACATAAACACACATCAAGCTTTCGTGACAAATAAGAATCATATAACCAGGGCTTGAATTTAATGTCCCCCCCCTCCAAGTGGCCCACAGGGCCAGTAGCATAAAGAATCTACTAGCAACATCAAACTTCTACTGGCCCACAAAGTACTCAAAGGAATTAATGTTATGATATACATGTATTTTGATAAAAGAGTAAGCAATTATAACATCTGAGGACAAGACAGTTTGTATTAGAAATGAGATAGATTTTGCAAGATTTATAAATGTGTGACAATTATTGAAATGAAAACAACACTTGTAATCTACTGGCCCTTGCTAATATTTACTGGACACATGGACCAGAGCAAATTTCAAGCACGTACATGTACAATCTCAGGGATTTTCCGAGGCTGTTTTTGGGTCTATTTACAGTACCGTATTCCCAATGTTAAAATGGCAACCATACACACAATTTAGGAAGTCTTTAAGACCAATTCTTGTCGTATACCCAGTTTAACGGAACTAACTTATTAATAATACAGGAAAATGTTTTAATGTAAAACATGCCCCACCAGTTGTGCTAAGAATTATCGTGAATAGTTTTTCGTGTAAATTACCCCCACCAGTCCCACAGTTGTGCTAAGAATTATCGTGAAGAGTTTTTCGTGTAAATTAGCCCCACCATCCCACAGTTGTGCTAAGAATTATCGTTAATGAAGGACTGCTCACAGTAAGCTGCTGACATCACGTAAAAAAAAAATCACGCATACGGTTTGTACATGTACAATGTATAAGAAAATCGCAGAGTTAACAACACAGGGAAATACGTAGTTTATGGTATCACTATGATATATATTAAATCTTGCCATGCAAAATACACTATTGACTATTGATATGGAAGTTAATTCCATGGGCGTTTCAGAAATCATATACACCAGATCGTACCTGTTGCTGTTGTCTAAATTCAACATTCGGGATCGTCATTTGGACGTTTAGATTATACACAAGTTATGATAGCAATTAGGCTTGTACAATACAATTTTTATAAATGTATTGTCAAAACAGAATTCTAACCACTTTAAAATAAATTATCACAACATTTGTAGTTGGACAGAATGTTTTTGTTATATGACGGGTATAAATTATAATCATTGAAAGGGTCTAGAATATAAATTTTTAGCAACAATCACACATAATAGGAATATAAATATGTGTGTAAGTTTCAACTCATGAAAGAAATCAAATTCTCTTTTTGTTGGATTCAAAAGAATGATAATAGCTTATAGTGGATTTAATTGCACACTTGAACATTTTTTTCCATCATTAATCATTTATTTTCCTGAGCGTGTATACATTTCATCCAATTTCATCCTTGTTTTGCACACATAAATTCTTTCTATAAACATAAATTTCGACAAAACATCATTTAAAAGAGATACTTAGGAAGTATGTGTATGCAGTACTACTGGTACAAGATATATATATATATATATATGTATATATATATATATATATATATATATATATATATATATATATATATATATATATATATACACACACATATATCAGTAGGTAGCAGTGAAACTCAAAGAGCATTGCATAATATATACATTATGTAACTTAGGACTTTAAGGGGTCTTGTGGTCACTTGGACCCACCCGAGGCGAGGGCATTCAGAATCTTTGGTACATACCGTACCAAACTTGTGAAAAATTTGTCCGGGTTTTTTAATTTTTTTTATTGATTTTGTTTTGTGAAACACTCATCAAATATTTTGTGATATGCATGACTGGCAGCCAGTTTTATTGGTGGAGGCAATAACCTGATTCCAATAACAGACCACCTGCCTTCAGCAAGTAAACTGGTAACCTTTCTCACAAAAATCAGCTTAGGTTCCAGCGAGGCTTAAACCTGCACTGACCAGACGTGAGGGACTTCAGGGTTTAAATTGAACTGCTCTAACCATTCTCAGCCATGGAGTCCAACATCCCACCTTTTAATTTAAATAATTGAAAATCTGCAAAATTTGCATGCAGCATACAATGTTCTACAATGGAACCTGTCTTGAAAGTCCACTCTCATGACTGACCACAGGGATAGAAATAACCAGGGGCCAAGTAGCCCATGTTGAGTAGTAGATTTCACAGTGTGTTAGCCCAGGTGGCTACCTACTCAAAATGTGGGGGATAAATCTTGCACTTTCACAAATTTCAACTGACATTCTTGTAAGCTGAGTACAATACCCTGCTAGCTAGTGTATAAACTACTGTAAAATATGTTTACATACATGTAGTAAACATTTTTAAATAGAATGTTAATTGCTCCTATACGAAGAGCAAGTTTCTGGGCTTCCAGACATGCAACTGGGCTCCAAAAATCCTGACATATGACCCCAGGTAGCTCCTTGATTGAGTTTAATTTCTAAACCTGAAACACCAGTCTTTAAAATAAACAGTTTGAAAACCACTTTGTTAAATATAAATCCTCTAAATAAAACCTGATAGAGACCACCACAGTGTAAATCACTGGCATTGCATGTGCAATGAATGGGACTGCCACAGTGTAACTCACTGGCATTGCATGCGCAATGAATGGGACCGCCAGTGTAAATCACTGGCATTGCATGTGCAATGAATGAGACAGCCAGTGTAAATCACTGGCATTGCATGCGCAATGAATGAGACAGCCAGTGTAAATCACTGGCATTGCATGCGCAATGAATGGGACCGCCAGTGTAAATCACTGGCATTGCATGCGCAATGAATGGGACCACCACAGTGTAAATCACTGGCATTGCATGCACAATGAAATATGAATCTAAAAATTAAGGTATATGGTCATATTAACACATTCACCTCTAAAGTCACATTTAGACTGGCCTAAGTCATTGATTTACAGAGGAGTCCATTGTTTTTCAGGGCTTGATGAGTTAAACCACTTTCCTAGTACTGGTGTCCATGGGATAGGTCCGAATTTCAAGTCCTTCACCTGTAGTAGCTCTTGACATTTTCTGACATAATTTTTTGTTTTCAATGGTATTTTACACCAAACTAAACAATACTTCAGTTACCGTATAAGGTGGTTGCCATTTTTTACTGGAGAAGGGAAGAACACGGGTTGTACACATGTACGTACCCAGGAAGAGACCACCGATGTTCTGCAAGTAAATGACGTTTCCATAGAAGTTCATATTCTTGGAAGAATGAAAAAAAAAATGATACAAAAAAAAAACCAAAAAAACAATCAGACTGAGTCCTACAATGTAAAAGCAATTACTGTATGAGAAAAGTGTCATGTGGCCATATTTCTGCTTTACAGAAATTTTGTGTCGAATCAAATATATTCTTTTTAGATGGAGATTCAGCAATTTGATAAAACATAAAAAAGATCTATACATGATCTAATAAACTTACGTCTAAACATCAGTTGTCAACCAAAAGGAAAAATCGACATCAGAATGCATAGAATCATTGAGTTAAGCAATACTTGCAAGGTTTCTGTTATCATAAATTTATATTGCAAATATGATGGTATTGTTTGTACTCGCTGTGCAGGGAAAGTGATGCATGAGAGACACAATCTTGAGGCAGGACAATTTGTTTGCCGGAGAATTAATCTTTATACAGAAAAACAGATAAACGGAAAAACAGATAAACGACACATTAATAGTGTCTGCATCTGAAGCAAACATCAAGATATCTCATGACCCAATCTTGTCGGCAAGTAACAGAGATAGAAGTCTTGGACATTGCTAAGTCTGGAATTGCCAGAGGAAGAAAATCCACATCTTTACAAAATTAACTTACAGGTACATGTACATACATGATAGCTATATGTTAGTCCACCATAAGAGAAAGCATCCTTGGGGTCGATTTTTCAAAAACAATTTCTGTTTTTCTATAATACATTTCTGTATTTTATAAAACTACATTTTAGAAAGGAAAAAATGATTTCACTGTACAACATATAGATCTGTGAAAACATGCATTGCATGAGTATTGATGAATCAATATACGGTCCCAGGCCCCTACCTACATGAACAAAATCAAAGTAAACATATGGAAAAAACCTGTAACATTTTGATGTCCTGTTGCTAGATACTAGATCTAATTCTTGTCAAGACGTAAAACAACAATATTACAGAAAATGTACATACTTTTTATTTTTGAACACTCACTGACCAGTAAAGTAATTAAAGTCGTCTGAAATTAATTACTCTATGACCTTGAAAAGGTTGAAGTTGAAATACTTCAGATATTACTCAGCCAGACAAATAATATATACATGTGTGACTGCACTAATGCGAAGGGCTTGGGAATTGACAAACACAATAATCGAAAAGTTAATCAAGTCATCTCCCAAAAGATAAAAGACTGACATCATCTTCCTGATAAGATCTATGCCGATAGGGAGAAAAAATTCTCAGAGAATGAATTTCTTCATTTGAATTTTAAAACGACTGAAAATCATGGGAAGTGTATAAAAAACATAATTAGCCATTCATTGAACGCTTGCTCTGAACAATGAAAAACGTCTTTGCATGCATGGAACCAAATAAAACTTGTGCAATGAATGAGTCTCTGAAATTTCAAGGTATTTTAAATACTACGGTATACTTTTTTCCCGTTATTCAATATCATGAATGAAGAATCGGTGACCATAGAAAATCAAAGCCACACACCTTACAAAAAAATTCATGTATTCATTCAATAAATGGTTACAGGTCGTGGCCTATTCAATAATTGTTCATTGATACATTTTTCTTCCTTAAGTCTCACTGATTGGGGTTGCAAGGATTATCTTTATTCTAAGTCGTACAATGGTCTCTCTGTTTTGAAGCTTAATGGAAGATCCCGTTACAAAGATCTAAACAGGCAACATAGGTATTTGGATGTATATGTGTATGTGTTATTATTTTCCCCCACCGTTATACTACTTTTAAAACAAGCCAAAGATCAAAGGAAACTTTTTAAAAAAAAAAAAATAGAAGAAAGTCGAGGACATTGTGAATGCAATCAATTGTCTGTAAGACTTAACCTTAACCTGACTTCTTGTTCCATAGCAAAGAAAGAACACTGGAGTCAGCACAACCCAAAGGTTTTTTTGGTACAAAAGATTTTCTACACAGACATACAAAGGCATTTTGTAGTTGGCTTATACACATACCGATATAAGAATATTTAAAATACGTAACTTCTATCTTTGGTATATATCTGGGAGGTCAATTCATAATACACGACAAAGGTCTAAAGAATGAAGGGAGAGAAAGAGATCGATTAGAAAAGGAACTCAAGTGTTTGCTTGCACTTGAGTATCAATGCCATTCTCACAACTCCCAACATCAAAATGAACTTGAACTTATCTGATCACAATACTTTATTCAAAACTTTACACGGATATATATGTATAGATTAAGATTGAGAAGTATACTGTACTGAAGTAATGACAATAGCACTATTACATGTGTATACAGTAGAACCTTGTTATTAAGACCACCTGACTGACTCAAAGTGGTCTGATTAGTGGTGTTACAGTGGAACCTAGCTATTAAGACCACCTAACTGACTGACTCAAAGCGGTCTGATTAGTGAGGTGTTACAGTGGAACATTGTTATTAAGACCATCTGACTGACTCAAAGTGGTCTGATTAGTAAGGTGTTACAGTGGAACCTCACTATTAAGACCACCTAACTGACTGACTCAAAGTGGTCTGATTAGTGAGGTGTTACAGTGGAACATCGCTATTAAGACCACCTGACTGACTCAAAGTGGTCTGATTAGTGAGGTGTTACAGTGGAACCTCGCTATTAAGACCACCTAACTGACTGACTCAAAGCGGTCTGATTAGTGAGGTGTTACAGTGGAACCTCACTATTAAGACCACCTAACTGACTGACTCAAAGCGGTCTGATTAGTGAGGTGTTACAGTGGAACCTCACTATTAAGACCACCTAACTGACTGACTCCAAGTGGTCTGATTAGTGAGGTGTTATAAATGTACTTTACAATGTATCCTTCAATGTAAGAGTTACTTCCCCTGATTATAGGTAAACGTGGTGTTACAAGTATACATGTATGTACATGAAGGGTCCAACAAAGGTAAAAATGTGAGGAGTTTAATTTCTCCAACAAATTAAACTTTGGCACAATATTGATAACATAACATTTTTATCTAGAGAAATCTTTCTGAACAAAATGAGACACTTTTGATTGCTTACAAAAGTAATTGATTTTTATTCAATTTTTTTTGCGCATTTTGTATATGAAAACCAAACTCCAACTGATGCTATAAAGAATACGTACTTCTTGGTAGCTGCTCGGTGACTGACTCCAGAAAATCTTGTGGGGTCATATATGGTATTCCTTTATATTCCACAGATGCAAACTGTTGAAATCGCACCTCTCGGTAATTCTGAGAATGTTTCTGTGCCGGCTTTGGGTTTTCCACATCCTGAAATAGTAATAATTTTTTTAAAAATAAAAAAATAATTATTTTAACCTGATCCAAACATGTATTTCTCTAGCAACTTAAAACAATTATTCTTTGGTTAACTTACATGTACCAACCCTGAAGTCACATTTGGACCGGCCCATTTCAAAGAATGTTAAGTCCACTGTTAGAATTCAGGGTTGTATAATTTAGATTCAAAATTTTATAATAATTTTACATGCAATATGAACTTGTTCACACCTGCTTATAAAAGTAGACTGTACTATTTATAGATGTGGATGAGTCTAAATGTTACCACAGGGGTTGGTGAGTTAAAAGGATTGAGGAAATTAATGGCTTGGATAAAACAATTTGAAAATGATCAACAATTTAGAATTTTCCGAGGCAAAGGCATATACTGCTTCGCGCATAGATTTTTTACATAGAAACACTCACAGTATTATACATGAAGTAGAAGAGCATTGGTCATGCAAGCACAAGGTATTGTGTTGGAATACAGGTAATACAGGTCATAACTACGACCAAATAAGCATCGGCATGGGATATTCATTTCCCAAAACTTTGGCACAACAACTGAAAGTCACTAGTCTGTGTCTTGATAGGCTCTGCAAAGTCACCAGGCTTGACTGTGGTGTATTGACCTCAAGCCATAGCACAGATCAAAATGTGCAGTATTTTTATCGGTTGGAATTGTGTTTTAAATCACACTCAACAAATTTCCAGTTATATCATGGCAGCCACTTTGTAATGGTGGGAAGAGAACCTGGTAACAATGTTCCCGGGAAGAGGTCACTGGCCTTTCACAAGTAAATTGGCAAATTTCCTCACAAAATCAGCTTAGGTTCCAGTGGGGCTTAAACCAATGCTGAAAAGAGGTGACTGACTTCATACAAGTCAATAAATTCTTGACTTGAAATAACAATAAAAACAAAACATTTACCTGAGCTACCTGTACAGGTGAGCTAAGCAGAATGACATTTGATTTGTAAGCCAGGATTTAAGCACTGATAATGAAGGGTGACTACCTTGGCATAGTTTTAACAACTTATATTTGCAGGTTATATATACCTACATGTACAACGTGTAGGCATTTTTGATATAGGAACAACGCTACACTCCTTCAGTATTTGCACTTACTACATAAATGTACATGTATATCATAAACTGAAAATGAAAGCAATTCTTGGAAAAGGTTTTCTTTAGCTCTGTTCTTGAAATTCAATATGCATGAAGATAGACTAGGTACGATTATGAATAGACATGTGTACATGTAGTGCAAATGTAACACAGGTAAGTGAAACTGAGCATCACATTTCTGCAATATGCATGTGTATATAGGTATATATTTTGTGACATTTGTATGGTTGTTATTGCGGTTATGTACCAGTTACTGAGGCTTCAAACTTTAAGCCATATGACCTCTGACCTCTAGTCATGTACAGTTTGACCTTGATCATGTTTCAGGGGCTGGTGGGCTTTTATTGGGTATATGTAAAATGTACATTTCCATCCTCCATAAATTCTGGCTTTAAGTTTAAGACTACAAGGTCATCTGGCTAAAATAGAGGTCATATGGGACTCCACAGTCCCCTGATTAAAGAAGAGATCTTATGGGACTCCACAGTCACCTGACAAAAGAAGAGGTCATACTAAGACCCATAAGTCATCCGAGATTTTACTGTTTGACCCAGATGTCATGTTTTTTCACAATATGAAAGATCTGGTATACAATTGGATTTCAAACTTTTCTGTAAAGGGCATTAATGAGATACCAATTTCTCCTCTTTTTGTTTTGTTTTGGTTTTTTTTTTTGTTGCTGTTTACTTTAGGGATGGATGCCACTAGCCAAAATCTAATCATGATCAGGGTTTGTTGAAAAAAAATTGAGAAAAAAAATTAAATTTCAGCATGACACCTGTACACATCCACCTGTTATGTATACTGCACAGTGACAGATGTCAACAAATTGCAATATGTCATCTGAAAGAATACGGTGACCTAATAGTTGCTGAGATAATGAAAAACAGTTAATAAATCAAACTTTGTACATGTAGACCTAGACTGCATCTACCTATTGGTCTTGTTGTATAATAGTGAGTATGACAAAGGCGCATAACAATTAATACACCAATTCATGAATGGCATTTAATAAGTACATGTACAACATCAAAAGCTTCAGTCCATATTATCAAAATTAGGTCAGTTGATCAAACATCAATTTATCAGCAGTTATCGACAGGTTATCATTTATTACACTCCTGTCTTGTAAGGCAAGATACATACAATGAGTGCGCAAAACCTTGTCTAAAATAAACCCTGTGTAAACTTTCTTAATCCCTCTCTAAACTTACATTATAACAAAAACTTTCAACCCGCAAACTTTCTCATATACATTTTATCTACATAAATTTTGGAGGTATCTAAAAGTATAAATGTTTAACTTTTCTAAATGTGAACTGTGAGCCAAGAATTTTACAACAAAGCCAATATGGTTGATAGTTATCACCACTGTTAAACGCTACAGGTATATCATTTTTGTGTAATATCACTAAGAGCTTGATACATGTATGAAATTTATATCGCTCTTTATGTAAACCATTGAATGATTCTTTTCACCTAGATATAGATTTATCTAGCAGGGATTTTCCTAGGTGGTTTTGGGGTCCGGTTACAGGACAAACTCCCTATGCAAAAATGGCCTGTATTTTCACAATTTCCCCCAAAAATTAGAAAAAATTCCCTATTTGGAATTTCAAAATAAAAAGTTAAATATTTTCAAATATGTCTCAAACTGATTTTTTCTGTTTTAGTTAAAACTTTGTATATTTTCCCAATTTTTTGGACCCTGGACCCAGAATTTTGAGGTAGAAAAATCCCTTCCAAAGAATTATGAAACATATAGTTACAGTATGTTTTGTCATGATTTTCTGAGGTCTCAATAATCCCCCCCCCCCCCCCCCCCCCCCCCCCCCCCCACCTTCATTTAATAATTGTACATCTAGTTAGCTATGTGTACCAACATAAGTTGAGATTTAAAACTTTGGGGTAATCAATAGCTAAAGCTTTCTAGGTTGACCAAATATTTTACTGGTTTTAGATTTAATACTGTTCTGGATTTAGATAAATTTTATGTACATACCCATATCAGAAAAATTAACCATTCTCAAAGTACAAGAGACACAAAGTGCTTTTTTATTGGTTCAGAGTACATATCACATGGGAATATAGTTTATAAGGTGAATATACATTATACATGTACATGTACATGTATGTTGTCAAGTTTACAAAAAATCAAAGTCAGGCTTTCAAAACTCTGGACCCGTAGGTTCTACATCTAAGTCTGACAAGAACATTTAGACATTATCTACATAAACTGTTTCACATGTATACACAATATACATAATGATACTTTTTTTTTCAATTTTGAATGGTGTTTTACGCCACACTCAACAATTTTTCAGTTATATGGTGGCAGTCAGTTTCTATTGGTGGAGGAGAGAATCTGGCTACAAAGTACCCGCAAGTAAATCCAGTACTGGTAGTCTACATATGTAGTTTACATGAGTATCGGGGCATCTGTGGTCAAACGGTTTGTGTATTATGCAGAATGATCGATGATGGTGCAAAATTTTGTTTTCCTGTCAAGCGAAATTTTAACATCTGACTTCCTACAAGTTTATTTATGTTATCATTATATATATACATACACACACAACTGTACTTAAACATATCTTTAAATCACTTCAATTGATAAAATCCAAAAAAGAGAAAATTATCAATTCAATATTTTATTACATGTTGGAGTTAGTGTGTCCTAGTTGTGCATACAAGATCTTCATACATGTATATATACGATACATAAACCTAACTTTGAGGACTTTTATAAGCACTCAAAACGATAAAAAAAAAAAAATGTCAAAAAAAAGAAAAAAAAAAAGAAAGGACATATCAAGTCTTCAATGCACTAATGGGTAAATTGGTAGATTTTGCAAAAAATGCAAAACCTTCTACTTTTCTTTTGAACAGTGTCTTGTTATCTTGACAAGACTTAATGATCGAAGGTTATATGTAGATAAATGTGATAGCAGTCGGCTTTGACAACAGAAAGATTTCTGAATGAATCAACGTTGAGGACTATTATGTATGCTTGTGAATGAAATTTTTTTAGCATGTTTGAATGATCAAGCCGTTTTAAAATGCTAACTTTTAAAGTTCGGCTTATGCAATGTGTAATCACAAAAAACGACTGAGAATCGTATTTTAACACCTTACTTGAGTATTTACGCCATTCTAATCCATATCAAACCTAAACCCTCTTTGACTTTAATAATCTCTTTAAAGTATCTTAACATCAGATCAATTTTTGATACTGTCCACCGGCCCCAGGGTAGCTGCATAGTATATTTCTTTTGATGTTAGATTAATCGGTCAAAAATATATATATATAATCTTTATATCTCGCATCAGAATCTAAAGTATTTGAAACTTTCGTTCCAAGTCAAACCATTTTTACTCCAAATCAAACCGCAAATGATTTTGGCATAAAACTTTTTTGAATTACCTTCAACAAAGTTCACTTGACTTTCACCAAATTAATCGTGTCTTAATTCAAATCATACCATTACTTTTAGGTCATTTTCATTTTCAAATCCTCTTCTTACAAAGTTCCCAAAAACTGTTTTCTTCTTTATTTAATTAGATGATTATTTATCCATTTCTGTGTATAGATTACGACAATTATAACACTTGTATAATTCTCTGAAAAGCGACTATCTATGAAATAGTGGCTTTACACCACTTGTGCTGGTATAGTCATTAGAGGTAGAAAGTTCGTACATATTGTACGTTTGAAATAACGGCTTTACGCCACTTGTGATGGTATAGTCATTAGAGGTAGAAAGTCTGTACATATTGTAAGTTTGAAATAACGGCTTTACGCCACTTGTGGTGGTATAGTCATTAGAGGTAGAAAGTTTGTACATATTGTAAGTTTAAAATAACAGCTTTATGCCACTTGTGGTGGTATAGTCATTAGAGGTAGAAAGTTTGTACATATTGTAAGTTTGAAATAACGGCTTTACGCCACTTGTGATGGTATAGTCATTAGAGGTAGAAAGTTTGTACATATTGTAAGCTTGAAATAACGGCTTTACGCCACTTGTGGTGGTATAGTCATTAGTGGTAGAAAGTTTGTACATATTGTAAGCTTGAAATAACGGCTTTACGCCACTTGTGGTGGTATAGTCATTAGTGGTAGAAAGTTTGTACAGAAATGTACTGTACGGTTAAATTAAGGGCTTTATGTCAGTTGTACTGGTAGCAAGCTTGTTTTGTAAAATTGATATAATGTCTTAAAGCCACTTGTTGTGGTCTATTGGAACCATGTTTCTTTTGTAAAATGCTCAGTGTTGGGCTCAAATCACAATCAGACCTTTCTTAAACCAAAACACTTAAGAGCAAGGCCTTTTTCTATACTTTCCACCAGGCCGAATTTCCTAATTTGATGAAAAAACTTCCCAATTTGGTGTTCAGGACAGAAAAATTAATTAAAGTAAAGTAAAATGTATTTAAAAAAGAGATTCAGTTACATTCAGATTTCCATGGGTGCAAACAGTTTTTCCCAATTTACCACAAATTCACGTTAAAATTGCAAATGGTATCACCAATGACATTTTCCCAAAATTGACCAAAAAGACCCGAGTGCATATAGACATTTTGTTAATTCTGTTGTTGGTGTTGTTGTGCCAGATTTCAGATCAGACACAAAGATGTAAAATGTCTGTCTATAGATACATTCACACTGTAATAATTTGATTCGAATTTGCTCCAAAATTTTTTAGTTATATGGTGGTGGCCACTTTTTAATGATGGAGGAGGGAGCCTGGAATGTGCCCAAGAAGAGACCACCGGCCTTCTGCAAGTAAACAGGCAAACTTTCTCACAAAAAATGTTTTAGACACAGCATGTTACAATCATATAAATGTCACATACAATATACCATGTGTAATCTTTTGGAGCCAAGTTGCATGTCTGGAAGCTCAGAAACTTGCTCTTCCTTTTTTGTTTCAAACATTGCTATTTAAATCTTTTTAACAAAAATCTTGCTACAAAAACATATTTTAGATTAGTTCAAACACTAGCTACATGTACACCCGTACCAAGGTATACTCAGTTTACAAGAATATCAGTTGAAATTTGTGAAAGTGCCAGATATATACCCCCCCCAAATTTTCAATAGCCACCTGGGCTAACACACTGTGAAATCTATTAACACAGCTCAGTTTTTACTTGTCATAGGCTACTGGGCCCCTGCTAATTTCTATCCCTGAAAATATCAGTCGTTGTTAATATATTTACTTTTTGTTTGACATGATATATAGATTTTTCACAGCTTATTGCAGATCAAGGTCAAGTCTCCACGAACTATAGGCTTGTTGGTGTAAAAAGATATTATGAAACTGGGTCAATGCATCTACCCCTGAAAAAAAATAAAACCAATGAACTCTACCAGTACCACTCATTGATGACATAGCTCAGTCTAAATGTGTCTTTAAAAAAGGATGAGTTAAATACCAATCATTTAAATGTACATTGTATTATGATATTGATTCCCAGAAAGAGAGAGAGAGAGAGAGAGAGAGAGAGAGAGAGAGACACAGAGACAGACAGACAGATGACAAAATTTCAATGATACTCTTCTACACATATAAATTTATTTCCAAAACACTATTGTTACATGTATAAAATCAGTGGTAAATATAACATATACATGTTATAGCAACAATTATATCAAAATAAATGTCACATACAATATACATGTACATTGTGTAGTCTTTGTTGTTATTTTAATGTATTTGTTATGTTGCTAAATCTATTTTGGGGATAAACAAAACTTGTTTTACCTAGAAATATGATGTATAACATGTACATTTGTACTTATTTACATTGTATAGCTATACCCTTTTTTGTTTCAAATTTCATTTATTAACCTGTGTGGTATTAAATCTTTTATTTACAAAACGGTACCTGACTTCGCTGGATTCCAATTTTTTTTTTTTTTTTTTTTTTGGAAAAATACAATAGCCCATTAAATGATCAGCGATCAATCTTCTTTTCAGAAAAAAAAATCCGCCTGAAAAAAAAAAAGTTACATATTCTTCCTTCAGTTTATCCAACATGTGATATATTTCAATCAATGTTGATCGTAAATCATTTTTCCTGGTGCTCTAATTAATGGAATCTATGTCATATTTATTTCCCTATATTAATAGTGGTGAGAAATCATTATAGAATCATAATCTATAATCAACAATCTGAAGAAGCAATGTGATCAGTTATTGATTACATGATAAGTTTCTTTTAATCAATCAAACTACATATAGCATTAAAGGCCACCTCTGTACAAAGGGCACCTGCCTAAAAAGGCCATCTGTTGCTGTAAAAATAACCTTTGTTATCTTTTTTTTATGATGAATAAACCTCTTTATAACAGTTACCTGTCTATAACAGCTACTTTTGCTCATCCCTTGAGTGGCTTTATAGACAAGTTTGACTGTTGCGCTGTTATTTAGTTCATACTTGCTCTCCTCTGCAGTCAGGATGGGAGTGTCAATTCTTTAATTTCAAAATAACAAATACATTTTTACCACGGGGCATCTTCCCACTGTGATCCGTGGAAAAATTTTGACATACCCTAGTCATTCAGGGAATTCCAACCTATGATAGGGGCCATAGTACATGTAAGGCCCTTTTCCAAATGCAATAAAAAAAATTTCCGCAATCCGAGATCAAAATTTGCTACCTGAATTCAAATTACAATGAATTTGAAGAGATTTTTATATTTTCAAGCAGTTTTGTGTATTTATATTATTATAAATTTCCAAATTTTAGTAAAATGTTGCTAAAATCACGAACTGAAAAGGCCCAGACACTATTTCAATGTGGAAACCCCTGTCATTGGAGATAAAACAAATTAAATTTAAATCATTTATAATTTTATTACTGAAAAATTTGAATCCTGCTCAAAACTACTTGAAAGAATCTAAATAATTTTGTAGCATTAAAACTTTGCAAAGAATATTAAATATAGAATTACTGTAATACATGTTTTAAAATTAAAAGGTACATGTATATCAATAGACCTTTTCTATAGTTTCCATAAATTTCAGCCCCATTCCCAATGCAAAGTACATGCGTTTTCCCCCAATTTGATGGAAAAAATTCCCATTTTGGTGTTTGAGGCCACAACCCCAATATAAAATAATTTAGTGTAACATGAAATGCATTAAAAAAAAAAAAAGAGATTCCATTACATTTAGAGTCCCACATGTACGCAAACAATTGTTCCGCAATTTGACTGAAGTTTGGTCTTTGTTCTTCTGAGTGTTCAGATTTTGGGTGTGAAAGGTTATGTACCACAAGATGGACTTCCGTTATTTTCATCTTACGGACTTTATGTGTCAAAAACTAATAGGAATTTATCTTTTTTTTTCTGTGAATGTATATATGTTATTTGCCATTTCAAAGTTTTAAAAAATGTATTTTATATAAATGTTTAGTTTTAGTTTTAAATTCCTTGTGTCTGTTGTTTCTGGAGCAATGCTACTGAAAATGAGTTGATGCTTATTTGAAGCTTTGTACGTTAGTTGTTTTCCTCATTTTCCTGTATGTTGTAACTGAATTCCCAATTGTGTTGCCAATGGCATTTTTCCAAAATTAACAGAAAAAGGCCTGATCAATATGTCATAAATTATGTGGGAAAATTTTGATCTAATTGTAATGTACTTGATTTTAAATCTACATGTAGACAGATATGATGTATTTTGTATTAGATGAATAATAATAATTAGAATAATTCTTAAGTAAAATTAAAAAATTTCAGTGCAAAGTCAATGGTTAAAAATAAGTTAATCAGAGTAAACTAACATTACATAAAATATAACAGTAAATTGTGTTTAGGGAAAATATATTCCCTGTAATGATTTAAAAAATTGTAGATTTTACAGGTAAAAACTTTTCAACAAAAAATAATATCACTGTATGAATAGTGTGAGAGATATGTTAGAGTTACCTCCCTTATCACAGAGCTTAGCACTGCGTCTGGGTATGTTTACTGTTTGTGACCATTAATAAAATGACTCCTGTTTAAAAAAAAACAAACAATAAAAATAGGTTACACTTGGTAATAAAAACAGATGTTCTGTAGTTAAACTCACTAGATCTAAACGACATGTGCTGCATTCATTATTACATATATGCAACATGCCGAGTTATGTCATCAAGGAAATCCCGAGCTAGCGGCCTACAGGATACTAACGGAAACTTGTTGCGATATAGGCCTATGCACATAAATGGCACGCGCAACAGTACGGCTATATACACAAGAAAAAAGGATTGTTATTCCTACAAACATGCTTCCTTATTATTTTAAACATCAATATGTTTCGCTAACCGAGATTATTCCATTCGCTGAATCAGCAAGTCAAGTTGAAAGCAAGTTTCACTTTGCCCAAACACAGTCAAGTTGTGTATTCGCTATTGCGCAATACAATCAAGATAACTCTCTTGACACGCCCCTTTTCTTTGTGGGGTGTAGTAATTTTACTACATATATAGTACTCTGTAATTTGGAATAGATTCTGTCCATTTTATGCCCATAATTACTGACGGAGTAGAAATTAATTGAATCAAGTCATATAAATGCACTCACCTCTGTCTCTCGTGCATGTATAACGCCCCATTTTCGTCGTTTATTCCACAAATGCCAAGAGGCAAACCCGGCTGCTGATAAACCAATAAATACATAGGATCTAAAAGAGGTAGATTTTTGTCTATAATTTGAAAACTGTCTAATATTCGTGAAATTTCGTCTGCAACACTGGACTAACTGTCTGTGTATTTTGGTCGCCATATTAAAGCTGCGTGCGCACATAGCTCAGTAAAAGCGAGCCTAATGCATTATTGAACTGACAGTGCGACAGATCAGCTGTGCTTGTAATTCTCTGGAGCCCGTGTATACAATGAACAGGGATTTATTAATTCGCAATATTTCAAAGGAAATTATTTATTATTAAGGTAAATATTATTTTAATTGTTTTTGGTATTTGTTGCTTTATTTATTTTCTCCGCAATTTTTCTTTGCTCGGTGACTGGTTTTCATTTTTTCAGATTATTTGATAAATACACAGGATAACGGTCCCGTATAGGTATATGTATGTGGTGTTATCTGCTAGATAGTTTACCTATCAAATTTATATTCATACGAGCGACTATAGACAGGGCTCAGAGAGCGATTTAATAGCTGATATGGAAGAAAGATATATTTTTTCCTTGACAAAATATAAGTAATTTACTTATTTATCCTTAAGAAAGGTCTGTTTGATGTGAGATGCGATATTATAGGCGTTTTGCTGGCAGAGTATCTCAAATTTTTATCTAACTACATATGTACCTATAGGAGGTCACATACCAGCTAATACAATTTTTACCTTTCCAATGTATGTAATATACGTCACCTGACTAGAATCAAAGTTATTGTGGAACAGGTTTAAAGAAAACGAAGAGATAAAAAATAAATAAAATCACTACAGTAAATTATAAGTAATCAGATTGGATGACCATGGTGTGTGTAATACCGGCTTCGTCTGCATGATGCACAGTAAAATGAGGTGATTAGTACGTGTATAAAAAAGCCATACCGGCAAGACGATTGTAATTTGACGTTTATTGTAGAAATACCTATATGCTGTCATCTGTCTATACCTGTTGGTTATCAAATATTAACTTTTATTTAAACTTCCAAATTTTTACAACGTCAGCAAGTTTGGTAGCTAGCCAACTTTTTTTTTTACTTTTAGGGACTATAATGATGTCTTTCACTTGATAACTCCGTCAGACATCCACTTTTTAGCTAATTTAGTTAAAGTAACAGTAAATTGAATACAATGTGTCGAACCAGAGCTGTTATGTATACCACTCGTACAAAATCAGATATCTTAACTTTTCCAGGAAGTGTGACAAGAAAATAAGACCCAAAAGCATAAATTATATATTTCTTTAAAAACTAACAAAAAAACCGTGCATCTAATATTTTTTTCAGACAGAAGTGTGTTGCACACGTTCTGTAGATATTTAGACTATGTTTGTTTATGCACACAGTGTGCGAAAATGCTCAAATCCAGAGTGTTAAAGGTACTATCTAAATCGTTTATTTTTTTTTCTCTCTTACAGAGTGTTGCAAAAGTCAAGGAATACTGCATACATTACAATGAACCGTTACCTAAGTTCGGGACGTGATCGATACTACACGGGATATACGAACATCGAATTTGCATTCATTGTGTGATTTTTTTGTGAAAGTTATGAGTTCATATTATATTTGAATGTGTTTCATTGTCTGTTCTGGATGTACCTTAAGAGTGATATTCGGCGCTTATGTCTCTCAGATGACTGTGACCATAAGAATACATCGCACGCGCTGGTGCCAAAGTTCAGTGAACAATTTTATGGCTGTATTAAGCAATGAACTCTAATTTATGTGTCAGTGCAAGATCCGGAGTATCTTATACGGAAAACTGTGGAACGTGTTTGCTGGGATTGTTGGTATTTAGTATTATATTGTCTTTTGGAACTAGTCTGCCGGTAGACAGATATAACTACAGTGGGATTACTCCTAGTTCTGGACCAAAAGATGATAAAATGTTCTTAAGAACAAAAAGCAACAAAATTCTAGTTATAAAACCAGATGGAAGTATAGAGGGTAGTTCCTGTGTGAATAAATATGGTAGGTATAGTTTTCAGATTTTGAATACGTATCTTTCTGTTACTTGATGTGGCATGATTCAGAGAGAGAGAGAGAGAGAGAGAGAGAGAGAGAGAGAGAGAGAGAGAGAGAGAGAGAGAGAGAGAGAGAGAGAGAGAGAGAGAGAGAGACTACATATCCATGCATTTACTACATTTCTGCAATAAATATGTTCCCAAGTGTTGTCAATGACAATGTCAATATCTATCCAATTCGGATAGACTGGAAATGTTACTTATTTTCAATTTATCAAAATTGGAAATAAAGAATGATATTAGTAACATATTTAATATCCTGACATCATTTTGAAAAATCAAGTTTTGAAATTGACATTGCAATCGGCTAGATGTATATTTCCCTCCTTAATATGAAGTATACATGCATTGTTAAAACGTCAGTCAAAGTAAAGATTGTTCACATTTCCATACTCCTTTTAAAAATATAAAAATAAAAAAATAATAATAATTGTAATCAAATTATCACTGAAGGTTAAATCTCAAGTGAATGATTGTCACATAGTTCAACATGACACGAAGATCTCTGGTCAACTTCTGTTTCTTTTTCGTTCTTACTTTTTTACGATGTCAAACAGCTGACGTTCCCTATGACAGATTAGAACTCGTTAATTACATTAAGTAATCAGCCGGCGTCTTACCTGTAAATCTAATTAATAAATCAAAGAGGGGGCTAGCGTTATCGGCGCATGGTCGTTATTACATCAATAAGAAAATCTAAAGACAGAAGGATAGCAATTAATAAAATCCTGCGTCAGATGATTAACATGAAAATATTGGAGCCGTTCTAAAATCTTTATCACAACACGTATATTTGCTTTCATTTTTGTACAATAATTGATTATTTTTATTACTGTTAAAATGTCGTCTGTCAGATGCTAAAGACACCATTGGACATAAGTAATAGCATACGAGTTAATATTATCTCGGTCAATCTCCAGGGTACATGTTATTTGCCTTGCTTGGGGTGGTTATGGTGGAGATATTTATTACTTTCCAAAAAGCATAAGTTGTAAATATGAATCGTCGTAGTTATTTTTACATGAAGTCGTTAAGACTTTAACAAAGCATTTTCCGTGTACAATTGTGCCACTGGTTGCAGTACAAATAATTAGTGTTTTCATTAACTTGATAACTGATGAATATACGAGGTGCGTGTGTCAGGTTGAAGGTAAACGGGATCTGCGGTATTGCAGACTTTATGCATCATGCAGGTGTATCTACTAAAATCATAGAGTAAAAAAGTTATCAGCGGTACAGATTTCGAGTGAATAAGTCTCTCTCTCTCTCTCTCTCTCTCTCTCTCTCTCTCTCTCTCTCTCTCTCTCTCTCGTAAAAAATGATGCACTGATAAATAAGTGTAAAAATAAAACTGCAAAAAATCAAAACTGCCATATAGAAATCATCGCTCGCACACGTTAAAAGCATACTGAAACAAGTATACCGTCTCGGTCAACCCTGAAACCTAAAACCTATGCTAGCCGAAATACGCCGTCTGTTAAAGGGGCCTACTGCTCTTCAAGATAGATGATATTCAAGATTGAGAAAAACATTTTGAGCTTTTTGTTGATCATTAAAACACGCAGAAACTTGAAGACATGACACACGTTTAGCCTTGTTACAATTTTATATTCATCTTGTTAAACTTCAACGGTTTGCTTGTTACAAAAATGAACTGCAACTTGCAAGGGCATGAATTTTCTACATGTATATTTATTTCCGGGGTCGGATTCCGTAGTTTTAGGTTTCCCGCTTTAGTACGGAATCCAGTAAATGTCTTTGTGTTTATTGATTCATTAATTTGATTTTAATAGTCTGGTATATTTTATTTTATTTATTATTTTATTTATTTATTTATTTATTTATTTATTTATTTATTTATTTGGGGGGGGGGGGGTACGACTTGTAATGGTAAGAGTAGCTAAAGGATGAAAAGCTTAATAGACTAGAATCTGACAATTACGGATGCGGTAATAAGGTCAATAAGTATGGTGTTTCGCACATGCAAGATCTCTGTACAAGTTTCGTACGTGCAAGCCGTACGATTGATAAAGATAGTGGCGCGCTCATAAAACTTTGAAAAAAGGACTTCTTCGGGATGGATCCAGAAATTTTCGAAGAAGGTGGCTTACTTTGAAGACTAGTATGAAATGCAAGTCTGATAAGATGACATGGTACTATTAAAACTACAATTTGCATACATTAAAGCTTACCCTTACAGCAGCCATTGTGTTTGTATTCATATGGAAAAAATCCCCTATAATTTTAAAATATACTCTGAATAAAATCATGGACGTATTTAGACGGGAACTCAGAGGGCTTGCGCCCCATAAAGTTAGCTGCGCAAGACTTTTAAATTTTGCATAGAGAGTTTGAAAATGAATGACAAATTACTAAATTGTCTTAGCGTTTCCCAACGGTGGGCGAATGTATTCTGTGTTTACACCCATTCTAACTTGGAATCCTGGATCTGTCCCTAAAAATACTTTGCAAAATATACACACAAGTTTTCAATAATGTAGTATGAGGCTTAGGAAGTGTATAGAAAAACGGAGGAAAATGAATTATTGCTGTAAATCACGATAGAATGAACAGTTCCACGTGAAAATTGCCCGACAATTTGAATTTCGGCGAAAATAATATCCATAACATATTTTTTGAATTACAAAACTTTATTTAGGGATAGGAGATAATTTTGTAGTAATGAGATATGAAATTGGAAGTGTAAATTCTGGTAAATTTCAGAATATCTTCAAGGATAGTTCCTCGAAGTTTCTTTCACATTTTATTCCAAACATACATGTAAATAGAGCAATGAATCTCTATGGGAACACACAGATTGGTAACGTGAGCTGTCATTGCATACGCAAAATACCGGAGTGAAAAAAAATATTGAATGAGTGAACGTTTTGGAGATGCTGTTCATTTGAGTTTTAAATGTCAGTGTAAATCAAATTTGATCTTTTCTAGAACATTGGCAGAACAAAAAAATCTAACCATTGGGGTATTCGAGACCATGTTCTTAAGTTTTTTTGTTTGTTTTTTTTATTTTAACAGCTTGGACAACACAAACAGTTCATAAAGTTTTGATTGAAATTACAATTCGTCAAGTTATTAACGGAACTTCGATACAGTACTTAGCAAAACGTTTATCTTTATTTTCTTTGAAGTATTGTTATGACTGGTGGCTCGCGGGAATAACAAAATAGCATTCTTTCTTATCCCACCTACTCTTAAATGATTTGACTTTTTTCTATTGACTTTTAGCGATAGAGTAATAATATGATTCGATCTTTTGTACCGAGCTGCAATATTCTGATAGTATTACGCCAGCCATTATTTTCCAGATCAGATTAGTAGTAAAATCCACTTCTAGAACGTGAGAAAAACGGAGATAATCCAAACCTTTATATGCCTTTCGCCCACTTGCTTATCACTACAACGTGCAAAAAGCTGGACTGATTGCGATCAGATTAGTGTTATCAAAGCGACTTTAAAAAACAACAAAACAGCAAATTCATTGATGCATTTTCTTTCTTTTTACAGTTTATTACAACAAAATGATTTATTAATGATGTAAATGTGGTTATAAATGAAAATAAAGATTAATAAGATAAAATTGAACACGTGCACACATCGCGCTTATACATGTATTCCTTGCAGTCTTCGTCAATGTATGGTGTCTTAAAGTTGTTTAAAAGAATGAACTAGAAAATTTTCTCAGTAAATTTACGTTTAATTATTATAATAAGTATACTCGTTAAGGTGTGTAGGACAAATATAGTCATACGTTATAGCAAATTATTGATACCCTATAAATATTACTGACACTCACGTACGATACTTTAATTCGTATTGCAAAAGCCGAATTTTCCCGCTTTTTTTCCAGCGCCTGTACAAAGTCTATTTGACTTATACTGCTTTGAAATAACATCAATGCCAGACATTGGTTTATTTAAAAAGACAAATTGGTGTATAAATTTCTGAAAGTATTGTAAGGGAACGTGTTTTATTTTACCTCTATAATATCATTTTCAACTGTAATACTATAGCACAGCGCCCCCTACACAATATTGGTATGTTTTGGGTTTGAAGCAGACGATTTCGTATTTCATTTCGTCTGCGTATGTAGGTCTGAGTGGTAATGAAGTTTTATCTTGAATATTCACGTGAATTTTTAGATACAAAAATCTTCAGAAGAGTTGCTGAAATGTTCACTTTAATTAATCAGTTTATGTATTTCGTTACAGCTCTCTTGAAATCCGGCTCACACATGAATGGACAAACCAAACAGACGATGACCACCATTTATGGCATTGGAGCCCAGAAGTTTTTGTGTGTGTCACCAAATGGCACTGTATACTCAGTAGGTGTAAGTTGTCTTAAACCCTGCTTTATATTTTAACTCTTTCAAATGCTAATGTATAATTTATACCAAATATTTCATAACAGCATTCCTCAGCACTGACATAATTTCATAGGCGGTATCATATATTAATCCAATCCAGCTAACTAACGAAACGTTTAAAAGAGTGGATGCGACAAAGTCATTTTGCCTTTATATACATGTATCCAGATATAATAGCTTTTGTATATTTAATATATAATATATATCCAGATATAGCTTTTGTCTACTTTATCATTTTAATGCGTTATATATTTGCATATATATATATATATATATATATATATATATATATATATATATATATATATATATATATATATGCGTGTGCTTTTATGCTTAATGTGTGCACAAAGACGTCTCTCTTTCAACGCATTATAGGATCAGCCAATTTTAATTCACTGTGTCTGTTTAATTATTACAGATGAAACATTTCAATGAAGATGACTGCGGGTTTGAAGAAAAATTTCAATATAGAAACTCTGGAACAAAAGATGAACCGGAAGTATATTATTATACAAAATATCGACATCATAAACATGGTCCAAGAACAACAGAACGGATCCGGAAGTACCACATTGCGCTTGGTTGCAACAATAAAGCTATAGCCATTAGTAAAAAATGGGAACGAGAATATTACGAAAACGATACACTTTTTATGGTAGAGAATACCTCTAAAGAATTAAGTCATTTAAACAAAACTTGTAAAGACACAAGCCGAGTGTTACAAAAAAGTAAATGCAAAAAAGCTCGACGGAAGAAGTGTTCAGAACTTGTAAAACCACGTAATGGTGAAACTCGGACGTATGTAAAATTCTGTAGAAATGTTGTTGAAAATTTCTTTAGTGCCACATTAAGAGACTTTAGATTGTTCCACAAACGGAACTGTTGGGATGTACTTCGGCGATATAGGAGATGCAAGAAGCAACGACGAGAGAGACGACAAAGAGATCAGAGACAAAGGAAGTCTTTACGTAGGAAATTAACATCATCAAGGACATCTTGAGAATTGGAAAGTGTGATTCTCCGGAAAAGTCAAACTGCAGTTCAGATCGCGTGCAACACCAGTGCACGTGTTTGACAAAATGTATATGGCCATCAACCGCCATTGTAAGATAAATATTTATAAAATTTGATGAACACTCGGAACCTTGTTCTATCTGTACTGACGATATGTTAAAACAGATAACAAATGGATTTCGCTGTCATAATAATCTGTATTTATTTAGTATTGTTCTTGTGTTGTTCACTGGATAACTTGATGGGCAATGCTAATAGCATGAATCCGACCATACTTTCTTGAAAAAAAGTATAAGCATCTGTGATTATTTAGCGTCTTCATTGCTCCGATGGACCATTTTGAGCAATCAACGTTTAAAGTTGTATATTCTCGTCAAATCAGGATAAGTTTGTCTCCGATGTGAACCCACAGTGAACTATAATGTTAATTCACGGTGGAAACACGGTGTGCTACCATGCGCCTTGTCTTCTGGGTACAGCTGCCATGGTATTCGTTCCAATCCAGTTAAAAATGAGTTTTGTGTGTCTCTGTATTCCAAGATGATGATGGACGCTTCTGTATTGTTTAAGTTTTTTGTTAAGAAGGTGCATACTACCAAGAAACTGAATATCTGCTGCAATCAACCAACATTTTTCTAGTTCACAGGAATTGGTTATTCTCATTCACGATTTTTGTACGCCTTATATTTGTTATTTACATGGGACGTATTGCACGTTCATTAAACCACGTTATCATGTTAAACATAATTCATCTGGATCATTTACATAAACAAAACCGCATCTTTGATCTTACCGTATAGATAATTAAGGGTGATATGAATGGTCCCGATACTGGTTAACCCATGTATAGGTCAAATGTTGATATGTGTTAGAAAGTTCAAGTTTTTTCCCTGATATTTATCTCGTTTTGAGAGCAAGCGAATCAATGCAAGCTGGCCCGATGCATGTCTATATGAGCTTAGCTGAATGAACATCACACACGTGTGTGTTTACCGTAAAACTTGTCCCATACGAAATGCAATGTTATATATATATATATATAGCTCCAGATAAGATTTTCAGGTAAAGGGTATTTCACTCCCTGAAATAATATTTAAAGTAAATCAAAATTCTTAAAGGGTGTTTTACATAATGGTATATAAATTGTCACTATTACAATTTGTAACGCCAATTTCCAATGAGTAACTTCACCCCAGTTTTAAATTAAATTCCAAAGCTGATTTTCAAATTTTTAAAGGGTAAATACCCTGTTACTCCTCTTATCTGGAGCTCTGTATATATATATATATATTAATTATCAGGGTGTCGTAATACTCGGGTGATCACTGATCAATGATATTACCGATTTTGAATTGAAAGAAATCCTAACTTCTAAAATGGTTCTGCTTGTACAGATGGGGTAAATAAGTGAGATAACTGTCCAGCTTTGTATTATATATATATATATATATATATATATATATATATATATATATATATATATATATATATATATATATATATATATATCTTGTTTGTTAGGATGAAAGAATGGAAGAAATGTTTTGGGCGATTATTTTTATGAACGACAAGGAGTAATGATAAAAGTTTTAAACGAATACATTAACAGGTGCAATAAATATATCTGAATGTACACTTTGTAAAAAATTATTTAATGTTCTTAAGATTTTAATGGTTTGACAGTTCATCACGTCCTGTTTTGAAAGGATATTGGAGTCATTTTATGTCCTATGTTTAATGTCGTTATAATCAAGGCTTGAAGCGGAAGTTCCGTATATGTAAAAGTTTTGAATGCGCATGTATTGGTTTGATGAGAGTCTAAAGTATTACTCTGTTTGTCAGTTTGTGTAAGTGTATTAGATAAACTGAATTATCACTCATGTGACCTCAACCAAAGGTCCATCGTGTGATTGAAAATATTGTTACGTCGGAAGACGTTTTATGTTTTCATAACGCATTGAATCAATAAGAAATAGCTCAATTGAGCATTATAGAAAGCCATATTTATTTATTTATTTGTTTTCTGGCAGGAATTTTTGAAAGTCCAGGTACATTGCGCATGAACATAGACATAAAATGACCCTTTTTTTACAATATTTCCAAGTATGTATGTTACCTGTACTTTTAAAACGATTTGTCAGTACCATTGAGAGTTATGAGATTTCATTCTTTGTCAGTATAATATATATATATATATATATATATATATATATATATATATATATATATATATATATATGGAGAAAAGATCTGCACATGGTTTTACTCTTATTATTGATCAACATGTATCAAACTTTCTTTCAAAGGGAAAAAATGCAATAGATATGAGACATTCTTGCGCTCCCGGAAGTGACACAATCATTGTACGTTCAAGAATGACGTTTTGCATTTTGTCATTTCCGGAAGTGTCCAAATCTTCTGATGTTTTGAAGATGATATTCATCCCTCGCTATAGATTCTTAAAACAGTAATATAATTTCTATGTTTTAATATACGTTCTTTGACGGCAAGAAACTGTAGCTATAATGGTGCCAAAATCTTCAGGGTATCTCTATATATAAAAATGACGACATTATCCAGTGGATATATATGTCCATGTTGTCGATTTTTTATTCGTTTCTGTTCTGTCGGTACTTCTAAGGAATGTATCAGTGACGATCGGCAACTTGTTGATGTACATGTATACAATATATGTACATGTATATTACTAGTAATTATATATTTCATATGAATCGTAGGTCATCTTATTTCTGCTATTTTAATTCAATAATTTTTTAGGGGGGAAACTCTTTCGTCTATACTAGCTATCGTCTGCTGGCACTGAAGAAGTGCATCTTGTTCAGTTGCACTATGGATAGGGTACGTCTGCTCGGTTGACCCGTGCCTGCACTTTGCACTTTATTATTTAACCGATCGATACATTGCAATTAATAAAAAATTGAATTCTGTATCAGATAACTTTTGCAAACAGCATACAGAAATTTTAATTTATGTTGTATGAATATTTCATACACACACGCAAGAATTTTCAGCACTTCAAACGTTACAAACCGAGGAGAGGTTTCATGTCCTTCCACAGCTAGTCTGCATCTTAAAGGGCATTTTGCAATGTCAGTGTGACGCGTCAGACTCCTATATATAATCTTATCTACCTCATTTTTAATTAAGAAATAGAATGAAAGATCTAGAGACATCGGCGTTTGATGCCGGTTGATTGCATGAAATATCGGTTTCATTATTATAAGTGAGATTATGATTAATTAGCTTGTTCCGAACGTACGCAACAGTACAATAAATTAGGTCGAATATGTACACGGTACTCTCCTTATCACGTGATAGAGTTGCCTACAAGATGCCTTAACGATGAATCAATAAGTTTTTAATAAGCAATACACTCCTAGCACAGCGGGTACCAGATATAACACACGGGTAGGGTGGGGTCCAGGCCCAGGGGAGAAAACATGACTGTTAGTAATTGTACGAGATTGTGTCTTTAAAAGTACATGTACATAGAAAAGAAATATAGATGACATACAAAAATCTGTACATGTATATATATATATATATATATATATATATATATATATATATATATATATATATATATATATATATATTTGTATAAGTATGTATGTTTGCATGTACGGTGTCCATCAACAAGCTGTCGTTCGATCTGGTCTTACACTTATGCATGTATATCATATTTTTACCTGTAGGGATATATTTGTCTCATTATGTCAGTATTAATGTCTTCTGAACTAATTTAAACCAGGCATAATACTGCCAGTGACAGAATTATATATAATGGTGCATTTATTGTGCGGTGTCATTGTTTACTGTAAACTCAATGTCATGTGACTTGGTAAATTTCGACTTTTCCAATGCAGCCTGCAGGAGATATTTTACATGTTAACTGTTTTCAAAAATCACCGTCGTATTCATATTATATATATATATATATATATATATATATATATATATATATATATATATATATATATATATATATATATATATATATATATATATATATATTCTCTGTTATTTTCAATCTGTTAATTACTGGGACCAGAAAAGTTTGGCTTTCGATTAATGAAAATACGGTTTGTTAGGTAGCGTTTGCTACGAGAACATTTTAAACTTTATACATTTTTAACATTATTATTTATCGTTACGTTTGATGAAACTGGCATCTTGAAATGGACATTAAGGGTAGAGATGTCAGTGTATTGTTTACCTCAATCGTCTATGCTACATAGTCATACACCCGTCTGTTTCGCTGATACATGCATCATTTCAGAACACTTATGATTTGCCAGTTTTCACAATCTCCGTGTTGTGAATCAATAAAATGTAAAAAACTTCATATATATTGTCTTATTGTTTGTATTTTACTAATTAATGACGTCATTGTTATAACACTATTCTTCAAATGAACATTTTTAGTTCATAATGTTTACTAGTATACTTAAGACCCTTTTCACCGTAACTGCGTTCCTGCTAATTTCACATGCGCACTAAACACTTCCGAGTGGTAACAAGGCGTTTCATACCCAACAAATATCATACCTAGTGAAATTCCAATCATACACAGGGAACAAATAGCCTTTCATTGGGTAATATTTGTCTTAGGTATTAAATGTTTTGAGCACGAAACCTCTTGATACCACTCAAGAAAGTGTTTCTGTGTAGATGAAATTATTAGGGACGCAGTTATCGTGAAATGGTCAGTTCATAAAGAATAATTTAGAATTAAAAATTTGTATTATTGGAATGCAGAAAGATACAAAACACAGATACCAAAAAATTAACTCATCGACCCCTGTAGGAACATGTGGACTCGCCCAATTCAAAGAAATGTTAAGTACAACTTTAAGAAATCAGGAGTGCACTGGAAAGTGAGCAATACTCTTACATACAATGTCATCTTATTTATCCCTAGATTATGAAAGTAGGCCTAAAGTATTTATTGATTTGGGTGAGTCTAAATGTCAACACAGGGGATGACGGATTCACAGTCTTTTTAGGATCCAAGAGATATTATACAAACTTGGTGAGCATTGGACAAACGCGGATCAAATTTCTTGCACTCGTCAACGTCTAAAAAAAAGTCCCAAAATACGTGGTCATGTAACACACAGAAATGTATATAAAACCAAATTACACAGATTATGAAACACTTCGCAAAAATATAGTCCCTATATTTATATCAATTTCACCTCAAATAGTTTTTTTCTATGTCAGCACTAAAATAGATGCAAATAAGACAGATATCTTATAAAGAGCAAAATCTATAGTGGATTTATATGTTTTGCCAGAATCTGGCAAAAGTCGAGACTTTGACAGAGACTGTTGAGGAGTGCAAAAGCCGACAACTCTGTGTAAGAACCCCGGAAGATAAAGAAGATATAATCTGCAGCAAACCTTAGATGTATGTCAATTAATGAATTGAGATGTATTACAAGCTTCCGTTATCGACATATATTAAGATTGGAAATCTTACACGAACCAATGACCGATTTTTTGAAATATGATTTTTTGATAAATAGATCATTGCAGTGTATGAAATGTATCTGCAATGTCACATAATATGAAATGGATTACAATCCGTTGGGTAGATTGCATTCACATATGTAGGACTTATTGTATAGTAGATTTTGCCTTATTTAAAATGTAGTTTCTTAGATCCATTGGCAGTACTTTAAAGTATTAAATAAGTAACAAAATAATCAAAGCTCAAGTTCATTAGAACACGACGAATTAGTTGTGCAATGGTCTCAAACATGAATACAATTGCGAATCCCAAACGGGATAGGACATTGTGAAACATGCTTAATATTGGAGTATGTATTCTGAAAATAAAAAAAAAGTAAAATGTGTATGTAATATGGATGGCTAATCAAATGCACCTATCTCATTGCGATTATATTGGGTATGATCAAACACTTCTTGTGTCGCAAAATAAACAAAAGCCACGATAAATGAGTAATCAAGTAAATAATAAATAAACGGGTAAAACTAATAATGTTACGGACATACAATGATATAAAAAAATCTCAGATACCAAAGTATAAATCAATAGAATGCCCAGGACATAGATACAAATCCGGTTAAAATGGACAAACACGGACCTCTGGAAACCAAGAGGTGGGATCAGGTGCCATGGAGGAGTAAGCATCCTCTGTCGACCGGTCACACCCGCCGTGAGTCCACAGTCAAGTCCAATGAAATACGTGAGGAGTGTATCCTCGTCACAATTGGTACAGACGTCTCAACAACCGCCAACGAAAAGGCAACTCTTCAATAAACTGTGTAGCTAGAGAGAAAATTCAAGCAGACGAGAAAACTCTACGTTTAGATAGTTAATTGACTGAGTGAGTTTATGAAGCTACTGACTGCTTCATTAATAACATTTTCTTTTTATCTAGTGTTTTATTTATATTTCATACGTTTATACATTAGCACACACCGGAATAGATCAGTCTAGTTTTTTTTAGAGTACACATATAGTAATTCGTTAAAAGAGAATAATAGAGTTTCTGCTATTTTCGTCTGAAAACCTTGTTCATGTACATCGACAGCCTTGATCTATTGAAAACACCAAGAATATAAAATCCAGCACGTGCAATCGTGAGTGTAGTACAAGAGCAGACGATTACAGACCACCGTAATCTATAATTTTTTATAAGCTGACCTGCACATCAAACTAGATATATATTCTTGTCTGTCTAGGAATCTTATGAACCAATGAACTCAGCTGTCTTTGTTTGTCATAATGCCCGATAGAAAAAGCGATAAGAAACATGTATAGAAGCTGAGTCTTTGGGCAAAATAAGGGAACAACAAAAACTCAAACACAGCAACATAGGATGACAGAATCTTGCAATGCATACTCACACTTTAGCAGCAGACAATTTATTTTGTTTGATTGTTTTAATACGCCTCGTCAAGGATTTTGAACGTTGAGAAATAGTTTATCTATAATTGCTGAATACATCTTTTTCGAGTTGTTTTGTAAAGTCGGGCTCTGTCACAATAGCTGCAGCTTCAAGGAATAATGTGACCTTCATCAGTTCCGGTTAAGGAGTTAATCGTATAAAACACCAGGGATAGGCATTACGTACAGCTGAAGGAGTCAACACAACACTTGTTATCGTTGCAAGGAAGAACATTTAGCTTAACGTTTTCCCTCTCAAACAACTTGAAAAGTATATTAAATGTTTCCAATGTAAATACATGTATTACAAAACCGGAAGTTACGTACCCCAAACTACACAAAAAAAAACAAAAACAAAACAAACAAAAAAACCAAAACCAAAAAAATAACCGGAATTGAACAACTAGAAAATGTCTAATCCCACGATTCTCGACATGTATTACGACTTGAGGGCATCTGTACTAAGGGTTCACTTCACAATGAACTCAGTATATAAAATGTTTGAACATTTCATATATAGAGGTAAACTACTCACTGACATATTATTGACACAGAGATATCGAAAACCGCGTTTGATGTCTCCGTTCCGCAAATTTTACGGTCGGTATAATAGCCTTGTTTGCGATTACTTTGTTTCGCTAAGTAAAATGTTGAGTTTCCTGTTGTTGAGACGTCTATACCAATTGTGACGAGGATTTGTTCGTCGCGTATTTCATTTGGATTTGACTGCGGACTCACGGCGGGTGTGACCGGTCGACAGGGGATGCTTACTTCTCCATGACACCTGATCCCACCTCTTGATTTCCAGAGTGTTTGTCCATTTTTTACCAGATTTGTACCTATATCCTGGACATCCTAAAATTTTATACTTTGGTATCTGAATTTTTTTATATTCTTTCAAAAATCACGCGTCTCATGTCTTCATCCTATGTTCCATACACATGATTCACGATACTAACATCGTAGGTCGAGTGTTTGACAAATCGCCACTGTCCTATAAAAGAGGTTTCAGTTACCTCATCAATTCTTGCTTTGTTCCACCATTTTCAAATGTTTTGCATCACGTGCAAAACCATTCCTTCCATTCCAATTTCACGACAGCATTGTTCATAAAATACATACATCACGTCACGCAGAAATAATCCAATGTTTTTACCATTACATTTAGCAACAATGAACTAAAACCCTTAACACCATCAACTCATAATTTATTGCGTTTTAACATGGAGCTCGGCAACAGAAGTTATTTTTCTTTCAGCCTCCAATGATAATGGTCAAATGTCGCATTTCCATGTTATCTAAATTCTCCGTGATTCCTTATAAAAATTATACAAACCGATATGCACTCTTTTACAAAGGTTGTTCTGGTATGTGAGAGGTCATTAGAGTTACCTATTACTATAAATAATAATCACACAAAACATTAATATCATATCTGGCATGCCGGGGCGTCGAGAAACATGCAACCATATGCATTCAATACAACAGATGGTTCCAGTGACGACCCAGATGGAAGGCTATTGGCCGTTTTACGACGCACCCACGAATTAAGGTTTTCAGATAGTAATAAAACAATTATACATACGCCTAGTATAAAAAGTTACATTTATTATTATTATTATTATTAATATTATTATTATTATTATTATTATTATTATTATTATTACTTTTATTATTATTATTATTATTATTATTATTATTATTATTATTTTTATTAATACGAAGTCTACATATTTACTCAGTACTCAAGTTCAACGTTTACATTTTATTTTTGACTATCCTGACATGTATTTTTGTAAATATTTTGGATATTATAAACAATATCAAAGTTATAATGCTCTATGACTAAATTGGATTTCTAGTACATGAATATATATTTTTTTCATTTTCAACAAAACCACTGGGTCAAAAACATGGTGTGTTTTTAAGAAAATGTAATGGAATTCAGTATGTATGGAATTTTATTCATAGGAGCAGAGAAAAGACTTCATCATTATTTACATTTGTATCGTCCACTGTAGCGTGTATTTAGTGTTTTACATCTTATAGTTCTAAAAATGTGCTTGAGAGATAGTTTGGTAACTTCGGAATCAATTACAAGTACCGTGGGTTATTGAGATTAAATGTGACATTATTTCCATTTTTACTTCAAAAACAGTCAATTATATTTTATGATATTTGGGTAGATGTAATCTAAGGTGTAAGAATTAATATACAATGGAAATGAAATGGAAACTAAGTCCCTAGTCAATGTATCAGCATGTATACTTACAAGTCAAAATAAAATTTCAGGGGATATATGATATTTTAAACATAATACCCAAGTCATAGTTTCCCCCAAAAAAACCCCGTAAATGATCAAGACGAACGTCTATGTCTATAAGTTGGAATCAATTGAACTCCAATTTAAAATAGATGTACATTTTCGAAAGAGAATGTGGCATCATACAAGGACAAATAATAATTCTAAATGTATAATCAAATTTGTCTATGAGTAACCTCTGTAAAAAGATGATTATCTTAGCTTTTGGGGAATTTAGAAATTTAAATAGTACTATCATTCCGAAATATTACTTTATTGTAAAAATGACGCTCAAAATATGAACTAACTTACAGTTACAAAATATCACCAAATTGAGTTAGAGTTACAGATGACTTAAAAGTCAGAGTTTAATCACAGGTGAATAAAAGTCCTAGTTAAATAATACGGCTACAAATGACTTATAAAAGTCTTCCATGATTCTTACAAGTCTTGATTGAATAACGGTTACAAAAGATCATTATAACTTTGGTAGTATGTTTATAAAATTTAAACTTAACATGGTTACAGGCACAAGATAATCATTAGTCTGAGGTAAGTTATGGTAAATTAGTTACTTTCGATGTTTAGACTGCAAAACGTTACAAATTGCAACACGGGATATAGTTCAAATCTACCATAAACATGAACTGTTGCCAAGCACAGCTATTTGCATATCCTACCAACGTACAAAAAGACTAAAAAAAAAAAAAAAAAAAAAAAAAAAAAGCGGCGGTATGACAAGTCAACAAAAGATGCTTACTCCTCCATGGCACTTGATTCCACCTTTTCTTGTCCAATGTTCTGTGTATTTTTCTCATGGTCATCCTTATGATTATTACTTTGTTTTCTGTGATTTTTATATGCTAAGTATAATGAAGACGTGCCATTGGATAACACAGGATGCGTATAAATGTACATATGTATGAGGTACAAATTAAATGCGTACAACTTGAAAACAAAATCCATTATTGAAGCAATAGGTGATAAGTTTGCATTATGAAGGGTAAACAGTAAAAGGTACCATTGCCTACAGTAAAATTACACCTTCGCTGTTTGACATGAAATTGCTTAACGAGATGCACACGAAGAAAAACAATTAGCTGTTGTACAATAGAAAACAAATGACAAATAATTAAAATAGGTGAGGGCGTCATATCATCTGCCAGATATACGATAAATACAACGTGATGAGCGAAGACTGAGTTGATCAACGCCAAATAGTGGGAGATGGCGTTCTGCATTACAAGAAATTTAACAGGAAGCTCAGAAGATCAAAGGGGAATATGTGTTACTTTGACACTTGCCGTTTGTAAATTGGTGTGACTTGTGAGTTATAAGTACGCATGAACCAGTATGGCCGTTGCTGACCGCTACGTGCATTTCATTTCAGATTCTCTGGAGTTATTTCTGGAACACAATCAGTATAAATGTCAAGATTTAGGGTTGAATTCTTTCTGTAATTCGTATCTCCATGATACGATATCTTGGAAAGTATGAAAGAGATTAGAAGCATGCATTTTTAGCATAATAAGCACAACTACAGCGAGTTCTATATGCATTTGACCGCTCCATGTTTTTCTTTCTTATGCTATGTACCTTTGTAAAACTAGTCAAGCAATGTTTATTTCAAATGGAGGTACATTATTGTTGTCTGTATTTTTATCACAAACATTTATTCACCTTTCATTTACAGCCCATGAAAGCAAAAAGTAACACATATCAATTAATTAGTTCATTTATTCTTTTTTCACCCTTTTTACACCAGTTTTAAGAAAAATGCTGATGTCGATAATTTACTTTCCATTGCATATCATGAAGACAGTGCAGTGATATTTTTCTTGACCTTCCATCCATTCTTCTGTATTCTAAAACCATTTCAAAGACATAGGATATTTTATCTGTGCGCGCGCACACACACAAACACACACAAACACACACACACGCACACACACACACACAGAGATACCAAAATGCAAAGTATAAATCTTCAAGATGTCCAGCATACATATACAAATCTGATGAATTATGACGAACAAGTATCTCTGGAAATCCAGATGTGGGATCAGGTGTCATGGAGTAGTAAGTATCCCGCCGCGAGTCCACAGTCAAATTCTAATGAAACAAGTGAGGAACAAATCTCCGTCACAACTGGTACAGACCACCCAACAATAGGTACAGACGACTCAACAACCTCTATTGGACAGGTAAGTCTACACACAACAAATCCTCGTCACAACTGGTATAGACCACTCAACAACCTATATCGAACTGGTAACTTTACACACAACAAATCCTCGTTACAACTGGTATAGACCACTCAACGACCTCTATCGAACTGGTAACTCTACACACAACAAATCCTCGTTACAACTGGTATAGACCACTCAACGACCTCTATTGAACAGGTAACTCTACACATAACAAATCCTTGTTACAACTGGTATAGACCACTCAACAACCTCTATTGAACAGGTAACTCTACACACAACAAATCCTCGTTACAACTGGTATAGACCACTCAACGACCTCTATCGAATTGGTAACTCTACATTTTATTTAGTGAAACATAGTAAGCAAAACTCAATAGTTTGAAGTTACTTATGTCATCTAGTAGTTATACATTCATTCAGAATGTTTAAAAACAATGTTTTCACACAAGTTTCACCTCACAGTATTGTTGATCGCACGATGACGTACTCCATAAACAGGTTCTTGTAGACCACATATAAAGGTTTTTTCCTTTTCAAGTAAGAATGATCGAAATTTAAGTAGTTTATCTTGCTTCATCTCTGTTGCAACTTAGATACACGTTTGTCTCACGTCTTGTCAGAAAGGTC
>BROG01000256.1:152500-162500 GCA_030159075.1 Atrina japonica | reverse complement strand
AGTAGTAGTAGTAGTAGTAGTAGTAGTAGTAGTAGTAGTAGTAGTAGTGTAGTAGCAGTAGTAGCAGTAGTAGTAGTAGTAGTAGTAGTAGAAGCAGCAGCAGCAGCAGCAGCAGCAGTAGTAGTAGTAGTAGTAGTAGTAGTAGTAGTAGTAGTAGTAGTAGTAGTAGTAGTACAGACAATAATAGCAGCATCAGATGTAATAGTAGTAGTAGTAGTAGTAGTAGTAGTAGTAGTAGTAGTAGTAGTAGAAATTAAAATGAATCATATTGGGTCCTTGATTTAACCTATAATTGATTTCATAACGACTTGTATGAAAGCTTTATGGATTCAGTTGGTTACAAATTTTACATTAGTTGGAATCAATACTATAGGGAAATTAAGGAAAAGATCCATGTAGATATATGTCAGAATCGAAATCAAGAACATTTCCATATATGCGACTTTATATAACAGGAGAGTCCATCAGTTGTTTTTTATTACTCGCCTAAATTGAAAGAAACGATAAGTAATTGAAACTGATGGTATAATTGTTGTTGTACGACCTCAGGGTATGTCATAAATGCTATTAGTTAAACAATTATAACGAACGAGTGTACACTAATTTGTTATCAATATACTAGGTTCCACCTAATCATTAATTTGGAAACACTTGGAATATAAGAAATGGATAGAGTTTTGGTCTTTTTTCTATATTAATTACTTTTATATTTGTTTGTTTTCCTTTTTGCCTTTGAGATAATTAAATTATGAAATATGGTTGCTGCTTTTGCATTTGAGGTACCCGGTAAGTAAAACACGATATTTAGATTTATTTCACCTTTAAAGCTGAAATACGAATATGATATTTTTGAATGCATTTCTTATCACAAAATTGGCCCCTTGAAAAAATCAATCTGGGTTTATACTTTTATGAATGGTATTGATCGCATTTTGGCTCAAAAGAGTCAGGGGCATATTTTTACATTTTGACACCAACTTATTTCCTACTAGTAATTTAGCTGTTTCCGGTTATCGCTGTGCTGTTATTTAGACATTAGCTACTATTGAGAAAAACATCAGAAAGAAAATACAAACGCTGACTCCTCCAGAACACCTGGTCACATTTCATACGTAATTTGCAAATGTTTGTTGACCGTTATTATCTCCAATGTATTCTAATGGACTAGGAATTTCGAATATCTATCGGTACTTGTTCATTTTTACTTGCCACTAACCCATTAATAATTTATGTTTATTGATAAAACATTACACTGAAGGACAAGGCGTTTGGGGGGTCACTGGGGGTCACTTTTCCAATTGACGTGATAAACACCTACGTTCATTGCGATCCTGTTGATTTAGAGCATGGTAATATAGATACAATAATCTTTGGCAAAATAGATCTGCCGAAAGAGATGACGAAATGCATTACACGCCAAGCTTGTATATTTTGAAAGAGCCTGCTTGACCAGTGGGCAGTAACGCTAATGGATCAATTATGATATCTTGATATTTATCGTAAATACAGCCTTCAGTGTTGTATCGCATATATCTTTATCTCGTGGTCTGCTCGTGCTTGTATGCAATACATTATCTACCGGCACATTGATGTCCAGTCAATGGTTAAATCATTTATGAAACTGGAACGTACGCCATTACTTTGACTTGAAAGAAACTGATTCCAATTATTGCTTTAGCAATAAATAGTGTTCCTTTCGTCCGTGATGGCTTCTTTGCAAGTTATAATTAAATGGTCTACCGGTATATTCGATGATACCGCCTCGATAGATACCCATGGAGTGAGGTGTACGTTACCAGCTACCGTAAAAACTTAATTTTTTCACCCTATTGTTAACTATATTATTATGTCATTTTCAAACTGTTTAACGGGGTCATTGTTGAACTTGTATCAATTTTTTGTCAAGGAACAGTAGCATCCCTGGCCAATTAGACATGGTGCTTTGATGTGTTTTGGAGCATTCATTTGAAAGCTGCTAAAGTTCTCGATGATTTTTCAAAGAAATTTTCTAACTGGCGCAGAGAATGGCTCATAATGTCATTTGATGGTACCCCTCTATATCATTACTTCAATTACATATATATATATTTGAATAGTATATTACGCCACACGTTTTTGTGGAAGAGAGAATCCGGTTACCATGTATCCGGTAAGAAAACACCGACCTTCCGGAAGTAAACTGGCATACTATCTCACAGAAATCAACCTGGGTTCCAGCGGGACTCGAACCTGCGCTGACCAGAAGTGAGAGACTTCGTGGTTCAAAGCGTGATGCTCTAATCACTCGGTCATGGAGAACCGACCTATTGTGAGCATTTGCAAATTTAAACAAGCTAAAACAAATGTGTACACAAGGAAATATAGAACACATACTGAGTGATAAAATGTGTCTATACAAACAAGTGGTAACAATTTGACGATTTTGTGCCTGAGTGATTTGAATCAGTCTAATAAACAAGTTTGTCGCTTCACTAAATCACATGTACATTTGTCTTTCATTTGAAAGTATCAGATTATGCGATAAACCGAAGAATTCAAACCATTCCGTCATATCGATATTACAGTAAAATGCAAAAGAAAATACACAAAGGCTCTGCTGTTAAAAGAATTGTTTTAAATGGACAAGAAATCGTTTTAAGACAATAGATTGGAAATTGATTTATGACCTTTTTGATGGGTGTTCAGTATTTATATTACATTAACTTATAAACACTCGACAGGATTTCCATCACTTCCTTTGTTCTTATCTTTTTGTTTCAATATTAATGGCGCAAAACTGGCTATTTACCACATGACTAGGTAAGATAATTATTACATGGCTTTCTAGGTCAAAGTTCGAGGATATCTCAACAGATTCATTGTTTTAGTAAGAATTCTGTATTGTTACTTTCTTTCAAAAGAAAACAATGTTTCTCCGAGCTATTTTAATTCTTATATCGTAAAACCCATCTCCGTTACCTGAGAAAAAATGTGATTGTGTCTACCTAAAATTTTTTTGCGGTACTGGATGACTGATCTATCATAGTATGGCATGCTAGATAAAATCAGATATACGAATCGAACATCAAATACTCGAAGTAGAAATAATACAAAGAAATTTATTCGATAAAAAATTTGACGAAAGATCGTTTTTTTAAAAGCAGAAATAAGTTTAAAAACAATAATGTTATCACCGGTAACAGAAACTGACCTTGAACATATGTTAACTGCATTGTGACCGTTGTAATATTATGTGGTATGCATTTCTCTGGTTATTAAGATATTTCATCACAATCTGTACAGCGAGTAATGAAATTAACGAAGCATTTAATGGCATATCTTTCACATTATTGATGGTTCAGTTATACCTTTAGCAAATAAGAAAATTCAAGAATGTTTTGATTAGAAATATCCAATTCACTTTGTGTGATAATATTAATTACTAAAGGTGCATCAAGGAGGTTATCAAAATAAGTGTGTACTATCGAGTACTTAATGAACTCGCTTCTACTGCAAATGTATCTAAATTATCTGCATATTCCATGAAATGGTTACAAACTGGAGCCGTAAATATTATTTTATTTCCCTAACCAATACGGGTCTAAGCGTTACACTACTTTCTGCTACAGATCAAGTGCTATAAATGTGGCAGTGTTAGTTATAAGGTGCTTCTGCTAGATTGAGCTAGTTGAGTTTCCCCATTAGCCTGATCAATAGCGCGCCAGATTCGTAAAACAGGTGTCACAGGTTCAAGTCACATCAGAGGCAATATTTGTTTCTGTTATACAAATGTACTCATATACTTCTGCCAACTTCTAACTCATTACAGTGTACTTTCAGCAATCGAATCAAGTTTTATATCTCATCCAAACGAGCTGTGGCCCCTAACTTCGGAGTCTCTCTCCCCTTTGATGTTATAAAATCAGTGATATTGTGCCGTCAAAATTATTGCCTCTCAGGCGAAAACTCTACTAGGTAGCCCACATTTGTGTTCAGAATGATAATTAAGCAAAATGTACAGAACATTAAAAAACCCAGACGTTAAAATAAACCGCAAAATTACAAAATTTTACTGTTATTTTTCATGTTGTTGTTGTTGTTGTTGTTTTTTGCTGTTGTTGTTATCATTATTGTTTTCCTTGCTCAAAGTGTACACACAAAACATTCAACATTCAAATTCCTGTGTATTGCGGATCGTTATTACTATCTCTATGCATGTTATCGGATATATATATACATTGTACTATTTTAAACATTAGAGATTTTTTATGCTTCTCTTAAATTTCCTATAAATGTTTAACTAACTAAATAAATTTTAATAACACGCATGATGTACATACTTGTATATACTGTTGTTTAAAAATAAACCGTATCAGGAATAAGTGTCTGAAAATGTACACTCTGTATATACATGTCTAAAAGAAACTGTGATAACAATCATGTCAAAAATTAATCAACACAAATTGTAATTAGACTTGGGAATCTATTTTGTATTAAATGCGGAATCTTGGATAGATAGATACGTTGTTTCATGCCAAACCAACTCGTGCTAGATCGTTTCAAGTTTCTATGTCTGATGATAAATGTTATGCAAAGACGAATTTAATTTTTTTTACAAATATGCATTAACCGGCGATGTTAAAGTGACTTTTAAAACTTTTTAAAAAAATTACTTCGATAAAATGACATTTGATCTCCTATTCGAGGTGGTCTACCTGTACTCAACCTAACAAAACATGTTAGTATGAATGAAGATCTCTTGTTTATTTTATTCATTGTATCTAAATATGTCTACATGTTTATTCTTGTCTCCCCAAAGTTAAGTAAACCGTTTACGTTAATTATCAAATAGCAATTTTATACTTTAACTACGAGAATAGATGGTTCATATTTAGCCGTTGTTTATACTAAGTGTGAAACATAAATCATATGCACACGGATATCTATTTAATGTTCTGATAAAAATGATCCAATGGATGCGAATTTTTTGTTGAAATTCTTACCGCATATTTGTATTTTTATTGTCATAAAAGGTCATACACTTTGTACGACAGGTCAAGAGTTCAACATGTAAATAACTATGTAAAAGCGCTGTCTATTCTTACAATTTCTGAGTGCGGATTCTGACATGTCTGGAAAAAGGAAAAAAAAAGACCACAAAACAAACTGATTTAATATATGGTAAACAAAATAACATCCATGGCGAGTAGGAAAACATCCACGGCGAGTAGGACAAGGGTCATATTATCATGCAATAACATAAATAACCTATATATACATACACAGATAACCGAACAAAAGTATTCACACACACACACACACACACACACACACACACACACACACACACACACACACACACACAGGCAGATACACAAATACATGAGCGCGCGCACACGCACGCACGCACGCACGCATACACACGTAAAGTAAAGTAATATACACAATGCGGCGGATGGTCTCTTTCCCGGGTACAGATATCTAATACATACTTTAGAGCATTGATTAGAATTTCAAAATGTGGCCCATTAGAGTCGAAATGTCTGGTCAGAGTAATACTTATATTTGGTCTTGCACTGCAGTTTGAAAATGGATAACATTTATTATCAACGATGAGCGTAGTGTATGTATGACAAGCAACACTTACATTAGATCTAAATGTATGGATCAGAACATATTACCTGACTTCATATATGCATGTAGATATCTGTTAGAACGTATGTAAACGTATGTTAATCAAATGGGAAAACAATATGTAAGCAGGGAAAAATCAGCATACAAAACCGTTAATGACAAACATAGGTTTTCTACAAATAGATGTACTGAAATTTGCAAATGCATTTTGGGTTTTATATCTAGATGTATTGATGATATACCGCCATATAAGGGAATACTATGTGTCATCACGTATCTACAAAAATAAATATGTATTGGTAAAATCTTATTGCATCTTCTTGAAAACCATTTCTAAAAGTCATTTTATCTAAGTGTACTCATCGAAATTTAGAGTTATATAAGATATAATCAGAATATATATAATAAAATTGTTTTCGTTACAGACCGTAACTTCAGCGTACTTGTGAACCGAAACTATTCCTCCTCTAAGTAAAAATGAAGAAGTACCAATGGATATTGGATATGATAACAGTCTCAACATGAAGAACAATTGCAAATTTCAAACGAAATGAGACCAGGTGTCCGGGAGTAGTCAACGTCCCTTATTAGCATTCCGTCGCAAATGTTCCATGGAAACCTCACGAGTTAGTTCTAACAAATGGACTAACGAAATGGAGGTCACGGGTTTTTGGATACACAGGGACAAGCTGAAGAAATTTCACTGCATTAGCATATTTTCATAACACAAGTCAGTATTCGCTACATCTCACCTGATGACGTTTTCATACAACTGAAACAAATCTTGGAAGGAGATAAGGTAGTGGTTGTTGACTGTTGACCCATTGCCGATGTGACAGGAATGCTTTCTCCTCTATCACTTTGGTATCTGTGATTTTTATATGTTTAGACTCAATATGTTATCCAGTGTTCTGATTCTGTTTGTTGTCCTTTTGTTTTTTGGTTTCTCCTGTATTTGTTCTACCCGCATGCTGATGAAAAATATATCCTCTCATCTACAGGTGTCACAGATATAAAAGCTGCAAATCGAGACCTTGTCACAGAACCCGACAAATTAAAAACAAATCCCGATGCAAAATACTTATCTAGAGCCAGCCGGTCGTACTTCCACTCTTTGGGGTATGTACGGCAAAACACCAAGGGAGGCACGGGCCTCGCGGAATTTCGGGCACACAGACTGCCCGTAAGCGCGTACGATGGATGTTGAGCATGTCCAAAAATAACATACGCCAACCTTACTCCCAACTTACACCACGACATGTACGACTCTCACCTACGGCGAAAAATACAAAGGACGCACGTGTATCCGGTTGTGACTGAGGCTTTACTAATCGGAAGCGATTATTCGACCAAAAGTTGTCGTGAAGGCACGAATATCTCTATATAGCGATCTCGTCACTGGTTTTAGTTCAACTCAACCCTTAGTGTTTGTTGTATTTATCGATAAATGACTTTATTTCATATGTTTCCAATTTTCATATACATATGCATATGTAACCATCAGTGAATATGTGGCAATACGCCTCTTTTGCTTTTAACAGATATGTTTTTTGATTGGTACAGATAAGTGTAAATCGTGTTTAGCCTCTACCTAGTTTTAGCTGAAGGCGAATGTCCCAGTTGTATGACTGAAAGCAACATGTAAAAAAAATACATTGTCAGACTGGATCTAAATTTTGTTGCCATGAAAAGCATTTGTTTGTTTGATAAAAGTAACCTTTGGTCTAAAACAAGAGTTGATTCATTATCCAGCTATCTTTCCTCACATCGTATTGCTCCATTGTATTGCTCTATTGTAATCGAATATATATATATTGAATATTAGTGATATGAGCGACGTTATGTTATTTTCATTGTCTGATGAAACATTTGCTAAGTTCGTGATCTTAATGTCAACTTTCACTTTTAGCAGCAATAAATGTTCACGTTAGAAAAATTCAAGGGTGTTCGTATTGCGCTTTGAATTACAATCAGTTCTCAGAACAATCATAGACGAGTGGAGATTACCACGAACGAGTGGTTAAAGTACCACGCATATGACCAGAATGACGCCACTTCCGTTTAATGAGTATCAAAGCTTAATTTGAACGCAAGCTCACTGGAAAAAATTAAGTTATTTTCAGAGGGGTCATATACCTGTCCCCAAAATGGTTTAAGTTTAGACAATAGGCAACCCTAAAGTAATCTAAAAGTAATTGTTCAAATCTCTCTCTCTCTCTCTCTCTCTCTCTCTCTCTCTCTCTCTCTCTCTCTCTCTCTCTCTCTCTCTCTCTCTCTCTCTCTCTCTCTCTCTCTCAATGTTTTCTTAAAAAACACATGTAGTGTGTAAATAGATGTAGTTACAATTTGACTTATGTGTTTTTAGAATCAGAATATGAATTTATGAAATGACTTTGTTTCAACATGTAGTCAGATATAAAGGTTCACAAAATAAAGTTCTAACACGTTTTTATTGAGATAGATCTATCTAATTTAAAATCACCATATGATTTTATATTGTTAATATCAAGGTCATGTGTCAATAATAAAAGAAATAGATATATGATCAGTTATTAACGAGATCCATCGTCAACAGCACTCCTTCAAGTAGATACCCGCTTCCCTTTGTAAATTGTTTGTATTGCTATACAAAAGTTGGTGTTTCATTTATTAATAAATAAAAAATGCTACACAATAGAAACTCTAGTTAAGTTTCTCAAATTTAAATTAGGATACCGAGGACATTTTCAAAGTGACTTACATCCTACGAGACATGATATTTTTCAATTAAAATACATATTTACGATGTTTCAAAACAAACTTAGTATGAACTTAAAGTGGGGGTTTCTCCACGAATCAATAATTGTTATATCGCCTAGCACAGTTATCTGAATAAGATCAAAGGTTTTTTTTTTTCACTATTGTAGTCTAATGCTTAAGGTCACAAGAACATAATAACGAAGATAGAAGAAATATATCATCGCTACGACAGTAAATGTACATTTAAATGTGTAGTATGAATATATGATAATCTTAAAGTTCACGAATATATTATATATATATATATATATATATATATATATATATATATATATATATATATATATATATATATATATATATATATATATATATATATATATATATATATATATATATATATATATATATATATATATACACGACCCTTTTGATATCATACTCCTTCTTAGCCGGAGGTTCCCGATATCAAAATATATCATCGTGTTATAATCTTGTATTCATATGTCAAAGTTACAAATTAACACACATAACAAGATACAACGATTCCCCTCTCTGCCAGACTTTCTTATTTCAATATTCTTGTCGACTGATGCTTTCTCCGTTTCAGTTTATGATTTTGGATGACACCGAACGAGCAGACGATGAAATGTACCGAAAACGGATGATACTTGTAACTATTTTTTCCTTTCATTGATCGCATTATACATAAAGAAATTCTGAAAAGGGGTGCATTACGAGAATAATTAATGCATGGGGGCGTGACAGCATCACATATACAAATCTAACTTGTACTATATATATATATATATATATATATATATATATATATATATATATATATATATATATATATATATATATATATATATATATATATATATATATATATATGCGTGTGTGTGTATGTCCTTTTTATATCGCGGTTTATAGATACTCCCTGGGTACAGGGTGTGTTGCTCAATCAATTTCAGCCATCTTTTTCTTGTAAGAACATCACCCGTGCAGTCACTACTTGATTGGTGGTGTTGTATTTACATGTGGTAACAAATTTATATAACTGAATGGTACTTTTTATTATCATTGCAGTTGTTTGTACATCCAACAGCTGATGATTACGTTTGTAACGGAGATGAAAAAAATGATACAACAACGATGATGCTTACATTGATTTCTCTGACGATAAAATCGTTGAAGACCGCATCGATAATGACGATTGAATTTATTCTTTCATCAAATGGTTATGAAGAAAAGAATGAAGAAGATGACGAAGATGCTTTAAAAAGTCATTAATTTGCATGCGAATATTTATGGTAATTTTGACCCACATGTATTAACGGCTACTGATGGTATACAGAAGTACTCCTCTGTCTGGGCACGATGCAATAGACAATTGATATAATACTCACCTTCTAAACACTGTCGCGTATCATGAATGGGGGACAATCAATTCTGGCATTTATTTTACATTCTTTATGCGATTCATATGCCTGGACGATTGTTTATTGTTAGCGAACGCAACAGGCGGGACGTTCAAAGGACGTTGGTGTTTTGTTAGGATTCGCTTGCCGACTTTATTCATATCATCAGTACACTACAGTAAAGTTTAGAAAGTCAACAAGAGAGATTACCTTTAACTGGTTCTTAT